>CM051237.1:115580323-115997823 GCA_027917425.1 Gastrophryne carolinensis | reverse complement strand
AGCGTGGAGGCCGGCGCCGCTCTCAGCTGTCATCTGAGGGCGCGTCATCAGAGGCGCCCTCTGATGACGCGCCCTCAGATGACAGCTGAGAGCGGAACCGGCCGGCCCGCTCCCACCATGCCGGCATTTTTGATGGGGAACTTCGTAAAAGTTCGATTCGGCCGAACCCGAATTTCTTTGTGAAATTCGGCGAATCGGCCGAATCGAACTTTTCAAAAGTTCGCTCATCTCTAGTTATGACTACAGCAATAATAATAGTAATTCAGTATATCGTTTTAGGACTGATTATTAATGTTATGTTTGCTGTTTGTGACAATATTGAGACAATTATCATTACTGTCTTCAGTTGCCAAATAGGCATGACTGCCCCCCGAACTAGAAGGTACCACCACAGAATCTTATATCATGTAATTGCCACCATCTTGCCGTACTGGTCATATTAATGGACTTTCTGCTTAGGAACTTCATAGGGCCGATTCAGAGCTAGGTGAGAATTCTCATTCATTTTTTTAGGAGAGAAAACTGCCGTTCACTTTAATTAGGGCTGATTCAGAGCCAGGTGAAAATTTACACTCCGTAGACAATGAAAATGAATGGCAGTTTTCTCTCCTAAAGAAAGAGTGAGAATTCTCACCTGGCTCTGAATCGACCCAGTGTCTTCAGCTCATTTAACAGAAATAGATTTTCTGTTAGCCAAAACGCTAAATCTTCCAAGTCACAGAAAGCCTTCGAGGCTGATTCATTACTAACGCCAGGTATCGGCAGAGTGACCGCTAGTAGAAGCTGTAAGCGGGTATCGGGCACTGTAACAGAGCTCCTAAGTCACTGTAGTAACCTGGCCCGCATCGATGAATGTGTTGTGTGTTGGGCGCACAGCACAGCGCTTCAGTGAGCGAGAGGTAGCGCCAGCTCAGTGCGTCCAGCACAGCGCTGAACACCATACTTACAAAAAGGACACACACCCAGCGTCGGCGCCCTAAATCTGGTGGCTTTAGCATAGGGCGCCAGGCGCTGTGTGATTAAAGTCTGTTTTTGAACACATATCCACCAGAAACAAAGCGAAAACACATGGAATTACATTGTTTTAACACTGCCAGACCTGTAATGACAATGCTGTATAAAAATATAATATATAATATATATATTTATATATTTATTTATATATATAATATATAGATATATAAAAAGTTTCTAAAAGTGTTTGTTTGCAGCCAAGAGAGGTCACACAATGATTTGAGCAAGAAAAGAAAAATGTCAAACACGCTGTTTAAATACAAGCAAATTAACGTCCATTGAAATGTATCGGAGAGCGACACTGAGTGAAAGGTAAAACCTGGAGTACTTGAGCCTAGAGCGCCGGCGCTATACGCTGAGCCGCCTGTAATAATACATCAGACGCTACATGGCGCTGTTAGAGTCCCCAGATTCGCTTTCATAAATGTGGTTTTGCGTACAGAGCCCAGGGATTCATCAGACGCTGCCTGCGACTACGGGGCACGACCTGGCGCTATCCCTTCTTGAATAACCCCCTTAGTTTGAATGTAACACTGGGTAGGGGGAGCACATGGGGCAAAATTGACATCAGGGAAGGTGAGAAAAAAGGCAACCCAGCTGCTTTCCAGTGTAGGTACAACACGGGATGTAGACTCTCCAAGGCATAGCATGACTTAACATTCAGGTTAACGTTGCAATGTTAGAAACCTGCTATTAATAAATTGGCCAAATTACCTGTTGATCAGTTTCCAGATTTGCAGAATTTTGGTGTTAACTCACTATTCTGTGCTCCTCCAGCACTCCCTCTGTGTGTTAACCAGCTTTCTACTCTCCATGCTGGTGACAAATGGGGATCACCTGCAAGTGCAACTCCCTGCAAACCCAGAAAACCCGATTGGTCACATGGAGAGCACAAATGGTAGTTTTACACCAAGGGAGCCATGTTTCATACTATAATGCTGCCTTTTCTTAGCAAGCTGGGGAACTTCATTTGTACACTCATTTTTGAAGCCCCCACTGTTGTAGAGGTTTTGCTAAGCACTGGTGGTGTGCAGGAACCTATTTAATAACTATAGATACGTGAAGGGATTACTTATACACCCTGCACCTTCTGCTTTTACTGGGAAAGAATGTGCTGCAATGACAAAAACGTATTGCTGTTGTAGTTTTTAGAATGTGTTGAGATGCTTTTACTCTGCATGGATTTTATGTTCAATTGTTCATCATTTGTTAAATACTGGAGCTGATTTTCTGGTAGACAAATTTCAAATTGTCCCAATGACACTTCTTGTTATTGTGAATCTAAGGGCCTTATTTATCAAGGAATAGCGACAGATAGCGACAGATAGCGACTGGGGAGCCGGCCAGTAAAGCCAGGTACCGCAACTAGAACGCCGGCTCCCCTCCACAATCACACATTTATCAAGCCGATACTGCTTAGTGGCTGAGATAGCACCACCTAGCAACTCATTCATCATTATCCCAGCCTCATCCCACAGCGCCAGCGAACATCCTTGAACAGCGACAGGTATGACCTCTCGCTACCTGGCGCTCTCCAATGCATTTCAATGGCAGAATGTATTTTAATTAATTATTTTTTAATATATATATTTTTTTTTAAATTTCAAGAAAAAAATCTGTGAACACTTCTTCCTTTGAAAATGTATTTTTTAGGGATTTAAAATTTTTTTTTTTTTTTTTTTGCAGAATTGATATTACAGGTCTGATTTTAAACTATTCAGGTTTGAATATTATTTCAAAATCATTCCATTTTTTTTGGTTGGTTAGGGGGTTAAAAAACTACTTTTAACACATCGCCTACTGCGCTCTGGGATTTAAACATGCATTTCACAGCGCTAGGAATTTTTAAGGCTGATTTTTTTAATGAACATGGTGGGTGCCGGTCGCTATCATGCGCTCCCATACAACAGCGAACCTGTCAAATAGCGACTCAGCATCTTGTATTCAACATTACGGCACACTGACTGAGTCGCTATCATCCACCGAACAATGGCCAAGCACAGCGACTACTAGCGGTGGCTGTCAAAATACCGCTACAGTCGCTTAACAGTCGCTATCTGTTGTTATTAATGATTCAGCCTCTAAATGTATTTATTACTACAGAAGACCCACCTCATTTTTCCCTCTAGCATTCAACCTACTTTACATGCTAGTCCCACAATGCAATCTAGGCATCTCTCCCTGATATCTCTGGTATACATCTACTGCCTCCACCCCTCAAGATGGACCCTGCATTCCCCCATCAAGTCATCACAGTGTAACAAGTTGCCCCCTCCACATGTCTCTTCTGCCCTCTACTAGTTCTAACATCCTTTGGGGTTCTATGCCTCCCCTCCCACCATAGAATGTGTTCCCCCCACCCTCACAAGTGTGTTCCTTAAAAAGGGAAACTGGTCCCCATACCCAGGTTCTTAGTGAATTGTTGCACCAAATCTGGATGCCCAGCAAAAGTGATTTTATTATTTCTCCTGAGTGATTCTAATCCTGAGACTCCAGAATTGGCCCACTTTTTTCACCTTTTTTATTTCGATCCCTAAATAAATATGTCTGCCTGGGTAGGAAGCTCTTAGTTCATGTAGATCCTCTCCTCTTCTTTCAACTCTTACCTCTGTTTCTGTACCCCTACCCTCCCTTCTTACCCTGGACTGAGACCCCCTCCATGTGGCATTGGATGGAATGTCTGCTTTAGCGGCGAGGCTCTGAGCATAGGAAGATCCTATTCTCACTTCTTTTATTATCCCTAGCTACTCTTTTTCGCCAGGTAGTGCCTCATAGCGACAGGCAGCGTTGTACTGTGGGCGCTGGGCGTTGTACGGGAAACCACATTTAAGAAAGCGAATCTGATGAGCACCTCTAACAGCACCATGTAGCGTCACATGTATTTATCCAGGCGGCTCAGCGTATAGTGCCGGCGCTCTAGTTTCCAAAGCGCCAGGTATTACCTTTCTCTTTCATACATTTCAATGGGCTCTCATTAGTTGTGTATAAACTGCGTATTTGCCAATTATTATTTTTTTGCTCAAATCATTGTGTGGCCTCTCTTGGCTGCAAACAAACACTTTTTTGACTTTTAATATTTTTATGCAAAATTGTCATTACAGGTCTGGCACTAAAGTTTTAATGTCACAGTGTGAAAACAATGTAATTACATGTGTTTTCGCTTTGTTACTAGTGGATATGTGTTCAAACACAGACTTTAATCACATAGTGTTTGGCGCTCTGTGCTACAGCGGCCAGCTTTAGAGCACCGACGCGGTGTGTGTCTAGTCTTTGGTTAAATATGGTGAAGAGCGACGAGTGCCAGACGTGATGAGCTGGCACTACCTCTCGCTCGCTGCAGCGCTGTACTGGTGTTAGAGCGCCCAACACATATCACATTCACCAATGCGGGCCAGGTTACTACAGCGACTGAGACGCTCTGTTACAGCGTCCGATACCCACTTACAGTGTCTACTAGTGGTCACTCTAAGTGCTGCTGTACAGACGCTCATTTGGCAATACCTGGCGCTAGTAGTGAATTAGCCTCCACATGTATTTGATTCTGTGTTCTTTAAAGTGGACCAACACCCAGGATTTTGACTATCCTGGGTTTTGGTCCACTTCCCCGGGGCACCCCGATCGGGGGTGTGAAACCCCCCAGAAAGCCCCGAAAACGCACCTCACCCCGCTCCCACGTGACCGCTGCAGCCAATCCCTGTCGGCGGACAAGCGAGAGGCAGCGCCGGACAAGCAGAGCACATCCGCCGCCGCCTCCCGTGCGTCCCTCTTACAGGGAGCGCACCTGCGCCGGCCATTCACAAACGGCCGGCGCGGGAGCGCGCCCTGCTAGAGGGACGCGCGGGAGGCGGTGGCGGACACGCATGCGCCGCTGAAACGTGGAAAAGGTAGGATTGTGGGTTTCCTGGGGGGTTTCACCCCGAGGGACATCCCGATTTCGGATGCCCCGTGGGGAGGGATCCCCCCTGGGTGTTGGTCCACTTTAAGTCCTTATTCTGCTAAAGTTAGGGTAGCATTGCTAAATAGTATGCCCCCTACCCAATGTACTAAGCCTCCTGGCACAACAAAATCCTAGTATGTGTGCAATGTAATGTATGTTCTGATTCTGAAGATTATGCGTCTGTGGTGGCTCAGCAGTAAGTTACCTACTTACACAAGTCCAGTTTCAGTCCATTTGGACATCCCACGGTTCCAGTTTGGAAGGGCATGAGAACATGTATATGTACAAAGTGCTTCTGATAAAGATTCCAGTAGGGTAAACATGATTAGCAGAATGCTGCTTCATAAGCGGCCTGTTACTGTAACTAATGAAAAAAGTCCTCCTATTTATTTATATAGGCTGTGTAAAATTAGACACAGGCCCTTCCTTTTATAGATTTTAAATAGCTGCCAAAATGGTGTTTAGTGACCCTGTCCTAGGCTAGACTGCCATCTGGTAACATTGACTGAGCTTTTAAGCAACACCTCAAGTGCGGATATGAACTATTGGCCCTTATATTATAAAAAAAATGTCCGGTCCATTGACATTACTGGAAATCTGCATGTTCAGTGACTGACTGGATATGTTGGAGGTTCTTGACTACTGAAATATGACAAAAATGTGTTGGACCAACCCTATGAACCTATTTAGCCTGTTATCATGCCAACATTTGTAAAATCACCAATTTTCATTATAAATGATTTGTGTCCACATATTCATTTAAAAATATTTTAACCAAATTCATGATAGGATTGACATTGTTACCATACTCAGTTACATACTCAGTTATAATTACATTTACATTCATTGCTCAACAATTTTTAAGCATATTCCTAAAAAAAATGCATATTTGAATTTCTTTTAAAATGGAACAAAACCCAATATGTCCAGCCCTGGAATCTAAAAAATTCCAGGGCCAGCTGCTGGCCCCTACCAGGGCATTCCAAATCAGGATGCTCTGCTGTGTGAAACCTTCCAATTCTTCTGTAACAGCTTACCTTTCCCTGGCCATTCGGTGTGCATGTGTCATTAGGCAAATGGCTCTGATATTCCACACAGGGGAGTCAAGTAGCCACATTCCCAAGCAGTGTACTGGCTCCTGTTCCCGTCTGTCTCAATGGCTGGGGATGGAGTGCACGCCCTACCCAAAGATGCGGACCATTTGCCAAATGACATAGGCATGGTAAACGTCTCTGATTGGTTGAAAG
This sequence comes from Gastrophryne carolinensis, assembly GCA_027917425.1. Lineage (NCBI taxonomy): Eukaryota > Metazoa > Chordata > Amphibia > Anura > Microhylidae > Gastrophryne > Gastrophryne carolinensis. The sequence goes on along the minus strand of CM051237.1, from coordinate 115,991,625 downwards.
TCCAATCATGTAACTTTGGACAGGGGAAAGGTAAGCTGTTACAAGCTAACTGGAGGGTTTCATGCAGCAGGACATCCCAAATCGGGATACTCCCAGGGCATGGTACAAAACCCAATTACATACTCCCAACACATAGAACAAAACCTGGGATAGTCAACATCCCAGGTTTTGTTCCCCTGTGCTGCACACTAAGCAGAAAAGCATCCATCTGATTGGAAGCTGGAACGTGCACAGCATCAACAAACCTCAGTACTGCTGATAGCACGGAGATACCCCCTTCCTATGAAATCAGATCTGATTAGGGCAGGGGAGAACAGGTAAACATAACTGCTACAATGTTCCTTTTAAGAGTGAGTATAGGGACATCCTCCATCAAAAGGAAACAATGTAACAGCTTACCTTTCCCTGGCCATTCGGTGTGCATGTGTCATTAGGCAAATGGCTCTGATATTCCACACAGGGGAGTCAAGTAGTCACATTCCCAAGCAGTGTACTGGCTCCTGTTCCCGCCTGAACAAGGAAACAATGTAATACCTGTATTTTCTGAGGCTAAAAAGGAATGATTTTATATATAAAGGAGACATAGGGTGAATTTTATATGAAGAGACACTTTTAAAACACATATAAATTTGTCATTAGTGATGGACAAACTCAAACCGCAAAGTATGGGTTTGGGTTGAGCCTGGGAAAAGATGGTTAATTGTCTGGCACTAGAAGTGTCCTGTAGCTAGTGGCTATCTTTTGTAGCCCCCTCTTTGGCCAAATTCAAACGTTGCTGCCACTCCACCGCCACTGCTGCTCCACCGCTAAGAGGAAGAGGATCGTGGGCTGAGGTTACAGTTCATACACTTCCTGCACTTCCTTCCAGTGCACTCTGCGCCCCCTGCCACAGCCACTCCCCCCCCCCAAATTTTGAGTCCCCATTAAACTTGCCGGAAAGATGTGTAGGGGGTGGATTTGAACCAGGGACCTCTTGATCTGCAGTTGAATGCTCTACCACTGAGCTATACCCCCTTAAATGGAAAGATTTGTAGGGAGCAGATGGATTTGAACCAGGGACCTCTCGATCTGCAGTCGAGTGCTCTACCACTGAGCTATACCCCCTTTAATCTTGCCAGACTCGAACTTTGGGGGTTAACATATCCCTGTTCATCATGTTTGCCTGGAGTTTGACTTATAACTACATAACTTGGCTAACAGTTACATATTTATTGTATTATTTTTCATTTCATCTTGAGTTTTACTAAATAAATAAAATACGTGAAACATCCCATTTTCAGAAAATCCTTTTATTGAGATTGTCTTTCATTGCTATGTCAACTTCATCATCGAATAAAGTCATCCATCCAACAGAAGTTCCTTAACAGTAGCTTCAGTTGTGGTGAAGCTACATTTAATTGAACGTCTTACGTCTGTAAGTAGAAAAGAACTTCCACAAAGCAGAGGAGAATAGAAGAACAATCAGAAAAGAGAGCAGTAAAGAAGTGCGAGGGATGTACAAGCCTTCCTACTCTCTCTTTTCAGTAGAACGTGTCCCTTTTGTAGTGTTAATTATTTGTTCGAGCAGGATAACAGGACTAGCCTATTATATCCTTCATAAAAAGCGGTATAGACTCTCTACCGATCAGCTATGAATTAGCAAACATGATACCAAGAAAGAGAGAGGCATAGGCAGAAAGAGACAGAGGAGGGGGGAAAGCACCATAAAAAAATCATTAATATCGTTAGGGATTAGAACACTGATTAAAGTGCAGCTGTTAGCATATGCAAATGAGTGATAGACATTTATCAGAGGCAATGCATGTTGCCTTATAGCTGAAAAGCTTCACGAATGGTTTCGAGCTGATTAAAAGAGTTTTAAGTTTCCAAGGATTTTCTGTTTAGAGCGGGGACCGGTAGGGGGGAATTAGAGAAGAGAGAAAAAAAAGCAATTTAACTTACGTATCCCCTCCTTTAGCTAAATTGCTTAAGAGGTTTCTTAAGTCTACTTTGCCCTGAGATATTAGTGTGCAGAATGCTCAATTACTCAGTGCAAGTATTGTCATTATCCACTCCCCTGCATAGATATTTTTATTTCCCTGCTTCAACATGGTAGTTTATGAGAAAAAACAATAAACTTTCCCCTTAATCCTCAATGATATATAGCTATGTCAAATATGTCTCAGATATAACCCCTCATACCACTGTGTCTCTCATTTTCCTTTAAAAATGCACTAATAATTAATATTTCACAGTTTTTTTAGATAATTTCCAAGAATTATTAACATTTTAAATACATTTAAGGAAAAAGTAAAAACATGTTTTTTTTGCAGGTTACCTATACAAAGTAAAAAAAAAAAAATCAAATGATTAATATAACAAAATGCCTGTTTATTGTAAAAAAAAGAAAAGAAAAGTGTAATTTTGCTATAAATTATTTTCTGTCATTGTGAAAAAGAAATAAATACATTTAATTCCCAAAAATCTACCAATGTCATATTATTTTTGCAATCCTAATTGAATAATTCACAAAATCTAGTATTATTATAGCTATAACTTTCAATAGTGGCCACTTTTGACAGTGTTCGATAACTTATGTTTTTGAAGGTGTATATACAGTATATATACTATATATATATTATAATTAAAACATTATTCAACAAACAGGGTTAAATATGAGAAAAAATAAGATGACAACACAATACAAAATACAATGCATGGAAAACAATTCAGGACAAAAAAAAACAATGTAACATATATAAATAATTAGATTCTTTAAGACTTGTGACCTACTCATTGCAAATTAAAGAACTTCTAAACCTCACCTCGAGAACTTCTTAACCTCAACATCCGATTAGGTACAGTACAAGGAATTAAAAAAAAGCTAATATTTCTTTTGAATCTGGTTGGCTGTTGTGGTAGAGAACGGACAAATTTACTTTAGAGCATCATAGCATGTGTTTCAAACTAAGAAGAATTGTTACCAATGCAACTGCAGAGATGTGACTGAAGCCTGGAGCTCAAACCTGATCCTATACTCTGAAAGCATTTAACTGCTTTTTGTGGTTAATGTTTTGTATATAAATGTCAACTAGAGGTTAAGAGTGGTGGTTAATGAACATTATGTTATCCTGTGCAATTGCAGATATGTGCTGTTGAACCTTCACTATAAGCATAGAGCTGAAGAACCTGCGAAAAGGGCAGCTGCACACTAGGATCCCCCTCGGCCCCCCGCTTCGTGGAAAAAAACAAAAGACATAAGAAAACTGACGCTGCTCTGAAGTGCTTGGGCTTAGATGGAGGAATACCCTCACCACAAGTGTGTGCTAAGTAACCTGGCTTTGTTTGTAAAAAATAGATTTTTTATTTTGCAGAAAATTAACTCCAGACTTTGTGCTGTAAATTCCAACTTTGCTGAGGTTCCAAAAAGGAAAAGGGAAACAAAAGAAGACAGACATACACTTGTAACCATTTGAAGTATAGGTCTGTTCTACAGATTTCAGTCTGTATAGTTTCCTATACCACCTGGAAAGTGGAAGAGGTCTGACAAACCAAAGGCCAATCCGAAATGGCCAATCCAAAATGCAAGAACAGCTTAATGCCACAAAAATAAGCCCGTTTCCATTTCAACTGTGAAGACCAGACCTCTATCTCAGGTTTGACAGGTCGAATATCAGTAAGAGCGCTACTGCTAAGATTTAAAAAAGAAAAAAGACTTGCCAGGGCCGAGCAGCATCCAAGAAGTTGGAAAGCTCTCTTCACTTTAGTGGCTGTTTGTTATTTACTTCACAGAACATGTGATTGCATTGCATGTGGTATTAATTGCCGTTCCCCCCGCAGACAAAAATGGTGAGATGTAAAAGGTACCAGAGGTGGTACTAGTGGGGTGTGACCACGTACTTGATAGCAGACAAAATCCAGTTTTCCTGCCCCATGTGTCTCAGTTCATTTAACAGGAGCATCAGGAATGGGGCTGTGTGGGTAAAACCCTGGAGATTCCCTCTGGTCCTGCTCAGTGCATTTGCAGGCTTCCAGACAATCCGAAAAGATTGTGGTGTATAATTATTCCAGCAATCTATTCTGAATGAATGAATTGACTGGGTGCATCAGCTGGTGAGATGCCAGGGATACCACTGCAGCCCACTCATGTGATTGGTGTGAAGGTACATTTTTCTGCTGAAATGAGGGTATTCACACTGTAGGGAATGCCGCAGAGGTATTTATAATGGACTACTGGTGGAGTTTAGCACAGCGAGGCATCCCAAATTGGTATGTACTGTGAATCCAACATTTTTTTCAGGATTAGGTCCAATCCTGATATCCATACAGGACCCAGTACTCCCACCACACCTCTGTGGATGTTAAAACATTTTAGTCTTTATTAAGAACCATCAGATAAAATAGGGGAAACCATCCGGATCAACAAGGAATACGTCCCCAATTACAATCAAACACAAAAACTGTGACATAATCAACATCCTTATGGACAGCATTCATGTAGAGGTTTATTTCATCTTAATGGTATGGTGACTATTAATAGGGCAGACACGTTTCGCCGGGAAGGCTTCTTCAATGCTAATAAGGATGTTCAAAAATGTATATTTTCAATATTTTTGTCCAAGTGATTACATATCAATTATATTGTATACACATGTATGACAAGAAATCTCATCTCAAAAGTCTAGTACGGTTGCTTCTGCCGTGACCATGCACCCGCAATCATCTCAACACTGCCTTGAACCGCCTAGGTGTAAATATTATGTCCCACATGATTTATCACAAAAGAAGGTCCAGTTCTGACTCTGGGGGAGTTTCGCTTCTAAGGGTCTATGCTGCGACTAAGGTAGCCTGTATAGTTGGACTGACTGGCCCTTTAAGATAAATATTGCATTAGTTACATAATGCAGTTTAGGAGGGGGAATACCCCCTATTTCTAGATAATTACCTAAATATTCCCCAACTCTGTGTGGTAATTGCCACAGTTGCTTACGCAGTAAATATGGCGGCCACTGATGACTTATATGGGCGGGCTACAATCGTCAGTAGGAGTTGGACAGTGCAGGCCTCTAAATGTAATAAAGAGTTTAGAATTAATGACATTACATTGTGTGGAGTATAGGCTGTTATTAGCTCCCAAGAATAAATATGTCCAGTACCTTAGGTTAGGACAACGCTGATGCTCCACAATGGTGCCAGTGTCTGGTGCGCTTCCCGGAGCTGTAATCGGTGCGCGTTCCAACCCACCGGCATCCGGCGCATGTCTGACAGTGCTCCTGACCATGGAGCGCTGATATCGTCCTCCCGGCCACAGGGCCGGAAGTGACATCGCGCGCGCCGTGCCATCTCTCTGTGTCCGCAGAAAGCCGCCATTTTGGTGGCGGCGGCACTAACTGCGGTTTTTAGTGGTATCACTGAGGGTTTTCTTTTTCACTAATATTAAAATTACAAACTCACTGTAAGTTTATATTAACTAAATAAATAAAGGGGGGTGGGATCAGCTCAATCACTATTATTTATACAAAATTATTATTCAGGGCCTGGGAACTAATTTACCGCCCAGTTTAACCCTCTCATCAACTAATTATCAAGCAACAAACATGTCTAGCTGTGTGGACACACTGCCCCGACAAGGCACTCTGTGTTTAGTGTGGTCCCTACTCTTAATTTTGAGTCTCCAACATTGGGACATGCAATGCAAAAAAATATTTGAGAGCTACTCACCTGGGAAGCTGCCAGCCTCCCTTTAGAACACTTCACAGGGAGAAATCCATATTGACTCAATTCCTCCCTGCTTGTGCTCATGGCAATTCAAATGAATAAAGGGGGTGGGAGCAGCTCAATCACTATTATTTATACAAAATTATTATTCAGGGCCTGGGAACTAATTTACCACCCAGTTTAACCCTCTCATCAACTAAATATCAAGCAACAAACATGTCTAGCTATGTGGAAAGACAGAGATTTGGTTGCATATATCTGCAGATAAATGTGGAAGCCACACTGCCCCGGCAAGGCACTCTGTGTTTAGTGTGGTCCCTACTCTTAATTTTGAGTCCCCAACATTGGGACATGTAATGCAGACAAATATTTGAGAGCTACTCACCTGGGAAGCTGCCAGCCTCCCTTTAGAACACTTCACAGGGAGAAATCCATATTGACTGAATTCCTCCCTGCTTGTGCTCATGGCAATTCAAATGAATAAAGGTGCAGTCCTAACTCTAATCTCTGAGAGCCCCAAGCACATGGAGTGTGGGGTCTAGGCTGTATTGCAAGGTCTTTGACCCTTCCACCCCATGGCTTGCACTTGAGGTTTAGGGCAACCTCAGGTAAGCCTGCTCCCAATTTATCTATTGCATTGTATGTCCCAAATGGGGCTCTTAGAGACTAGAATTAGTACTAGAGTTAGGACTGCACCTCACAGGGGCACCTTGGCGCTGGTGGTGCAGCTTAAGCATACTTCTGCAGATGTGTGTGACCGAGACCCCTGTTTTTAACCTAGTTTAGAGACAGTTTGTAGGTTGGTCAGCAAGCTAACTGGTTTGAGTGCTGTGGCCCCTTTAAGACTTTTGTATTCTAATTGCCCTGCTAATGTGCACCTCCCTGGTTAGTTATAAAATGGTCTGAGCGGCTGCCACCCCTCCTTTGTTTCATTACTTAAAATTAAACCAGTATTACTATTTACCCACCGAACCCACAGATCAGCATGCAATAGTGACCAATGCACATCCACAATATATTGAAAAAGCTGACCACATATTATGAATATGTACAAGAAAAAATCATGTTATAGATATCCTTGTACAACTACTGAGAGTGTCCCCACTTGATATATTTTCACATGTTCAAATCCAACATGTATATAATTAAATGTGCATACCCCAGGGACAACCTGAGAATTATGTTTCCCTCATACCCGAACCCCAAAGTGGAACAAAACTCTTTCACTCTCAAGCGGGGCATCCTAATTTGGGATGCCCAGCTGTGTGTATCCCACAGGTTCGCCGCCAAAACTCTCGTTCCTGTCATTCACATGGCACAGGCATGGCCAAAACCGAACGCGCTGATTGGCTGAGCAGGCCGCGTGAGACACCCGCCACATCTCCACTCATTAGAATCTAAGTATTAGTCTGACTCATGCTCTCTCTTCTCTTTCTTTTGTATATTATTTCTCTCTTCTTTTGCTGGCTAAGAGGGCCACAGACTGTGAATAGTATTATACAAAGTAATATTACCCTTATTTGTTATAACTTTGCTTTATCTTTCAGTTGATTTTTGTACTGATACTTCAGAACCAAGTACCATATTGTTCACCCCATAAGATGCACCTGACCATAAGACACACCTAGGGAAAGAAAAAAGTAAGAAAATATTTTCTGAACCAAATGATGTTCTGAAATGCCCCCCCTCCCAGAACCCAAAAGCAGCAGGCAGAACTCCCCCGATCACCCCATAATAGGCACTGTGGCAGAATCCCCCCAGTCATCCTCCAGCAGGTTCTCCAATGCCCAGAATACCCCACCCATCCACACATACATACCCTCAGACACACACTTACAAATGCATGTAAAAGTCCTCACCTTATAGTGCTCCCTTGCCGCTGTTCATGCTGCCGCATACCTTCTTTCTGTGGGTGGGCATGGCCTACTCACAGCTGGCATTCAAGAATGGATGCAGGACATGAATAGGCCATGCCTAATGTGTTGGCTGCTGGGAGTGGCTTATTCACACACCAATTCTATGTATTTCTGATGACCGTGAATACGCTAAGCCCACCCACCAGAAGCAGAGATGTTGCAGCAAGAGTTCTATAAGGTATGGGCTTTTACATGTTTGTGTGTGTGTGTGTGTGTGTGTGTGTGGAGAGCTCCTGGCATTGGTGGACCTGCAGACAGACATGGAGCAAGTGTAAGTTTAACTGATTCCCACCCGCCCACCAGCCATCCATTGTGCTCCCTCCTCGCACACATGCAACATATAAGACGCACCATACCCCCACTTCAGGGGTGTGCATCTTATGGAGCGAAAAATACAGTATATCTGTAAACAAAATGTAAAAATGGCCTAGACCACTGAAGTTTCTTTGTGATCCTTGTTTGTGGCTAAGAAGTTATGTGGGACTAGATTTTGCTGTATTTGCAAGCTGTATGTGCTTTGAAGGAAAGGACCAGCAGAGGATGCAGAAATGTAAACTTAAATGTAAAAATTTAAATTTAAATTTGATCTTCCTGAAATATTATCAGTTTTTTTAGCCATTAAACCAAAACAATCTATCTTTTTAGTCAGAAGCTGGCACACTGTACTGTATATAATATGATGCCTAGCTGTCTGCTGCTGAAGGCCATCAGATTTTACCATCAAGGCTCCTAGGGGCCCACTCATTTATTATGTAAAGTCACCAACAAATGGATTAATTCAAAGGCACACCAGATCTGGCTAATCTCTATGTCAGGATTATGAAACAGAACATGTGTATACTACGAAGAATAAACATGTTATGTCAGCTAAGGTGCAAGGTCATTTAGCAGAAAAAATAAAACTTGTTATAGCTAGTAACAGCGTGACTAATTTAGTTAGTGGCAACATAGGAAGATAAAGCTCACTCCCTGGCCTGTAAACTCTAGGTAATGCATAGTGAGTCTTAAATAGTGAGTCTTAAATGGCACTAAAATAAAAAAAACGACCCACTATCTGCCAACAGCCCATTCCTTCACCGGAAGCTAGCGGCAGGTAGTGCTTCGCAATGGTTTGGCAATGTCTGGTGAACGCTGGGCGCTGTATGAAACACCACATTTATGAAAGCGAATCTGGTGAGCGACTGGAACAGCGCCATGTAGCGTCTGATTCATCATTACAGGTGGCTCAGCATATAGTGCAGGCGCTCTAGTGTCCAGAGCGCCAGGTAAGACCTGTCGCTACCGTTTGCTGTCCCAAACATTTCAATGGACGTTCCTTCAAATCCCTTTCCTGATTCCATTTTTTATTTATTTATTTTTATTCTCAAATAATTGTGTTACAGCTCATGGCCTTGAAAAAGTCATTTTTGAAAAGTTATTTTTTTAAAATTTATATGCAGAATTGTCATTACAGGTCTGGCACTAAAGTGTTAATGTCACAGTGTTAAAACAATGTCATTCCATGTGTTTTTGCTTTGTTACTGGTGTATATGTGTTAAAATAATCACTTTAATCACACAGCGTCTGCTGTAGTCGTAGGCTATAGCGAACCAATTTTCAGCGCCGACGCTGTGTGAGGGTGATTTTTTGATGAATAGGGTGTGAGTCGCTGAGAGTCGGTCACTCTGAGCAGTCGCTACCTTTCGCTCCTTATAGCGTAATACTGATGTTACAGCGACCAACGTACATCACATTCATGATTGCGGTTATCGTACTACAGCGACTGAGGTGCTCAATTACAACGACCAATAGTCGCTGTAAGCGCCGTACTACAGACGCTCACCTGGCAATACCTGCCGTTAGTAATGAATCGGCATGTCCCTCTCCTTGATTTAGCTGCCCCAAGCATCGACACTGCTAGGATTTTGAGTTTCTGGACTACTACAATGATTTGGTGATGAAAGCATCCTCCATGGACCCCTGCGACACTGACACTGGATCTACCCAGGCCTTCTAGGTTAGCGATGCTCAATCTTCTGAAGAACATGGGCCAGTTAAGTAATCTGCTTTCCACTGTTTAAGGCCAGAAGCCACATCAGACAGCTTCCCTTGCCACGGGCCATTTGTGGCTAAAAGGTTTTGTATAATATTGAATGTGCTGATAATGTCATGTAATATAGCACATAGCACATAAGGCTCATAAAATCGACAATATTACATAATCCATAATTCTATTATTACAGACAAATATAGATAAAGATATATTGGTGATGACTACATCCTAATAATGCCATGCAAAGACATATATTCTATTTTCAGTTTAGCATAGGTGTGCTAACGTGGCAGGTGAAAATTACCCGGGGGGGGGGGGGGATTTAATAATAATAATTCTTAAAAAGGTTATTTAACATCAACTTCTGTTGCTGTTGTTATCAGATGTAATTGCCCAACCAGTGCATCCACCATTCAATTTTTTTAAGGGGTCTGTGACTGAAATGCAGAATTTTCCATTGTATTGCTGTCACTTCGCTGGAAGGAATGAGTTGTAGGTGGAGCAGTTACTAATATGTGAATTTTGTGTTCTACTTTAAACTGGACCAACATCCTTACAAGAAACAGTACTCATATGCATCCTTCACCAGGCCATGATGGCTGCACATAATAATGTCGACCCCCCCCCCCCTTAAAGTGGATTACCAGTCTCTGGGTAACCCTGCCACCCTTTCCCTGGCACTGAGGCAGGATGGGTGATTCTGTGCTGTACTCCTGGGCTTGTGTGTGGTGATGGCACAGATTGTGCACAAAGTGGCAAGTGGTGGTGGAAGCTGCTCTGTGCTTCCTGTACAAGTTGGGGGCGCCCAAGACCCTGGGAGAAAGGTGCTGGACACCGGGCGAGGTAAGGATTTTTTTTCTTTGTAATCCCCCCATCCTGCATCAGCACCAGGGAAGGGTGGCAAAGTAGTGGGGGTTACCCAGAGACTGGGATTCTGCTTAAATGGTGTCCTATGGAGCTGCAGGTAGTCTACAAAGAGGGAGTGGGTCTCCGGCTGGTGTGCATTGTGGGTTATGTTGGTTAAATCCAGGCAGCCTCCCAAGTCCTGCAAGATGAGAGGCAGCATTTTAGCTTTGAGTGGATGCAGGAGCAAATGTAAGTGTTGACAATGATTCAGTATCATGCATGCAGGTAGGGCAAGTGAGTTTTTTCCATCTGTGCAAGGCTGTTGATCCAGTTTAATAACAGGTTAAGGATTTAAAATTAATAGATGAAAGTGCACCTAAAAACTTCACCTGGAGACAAATACCCTTCCCATAACCTGAATAGTTGGCAGCAGTCTCTCCTTCAGTTGCCATCACAGCATAACAGAAGGAGTAAGCAGAGGTATACTTCGAGCAGCGGAAAAAAATTTGATCTGTGATGCCCTATGCCATTGAGAAAGTATATAGGAAGTATTTTACCCTACCATATATTCACATAGCATCTTGATACATTTCTTGATTACCGTATATACTCGAGTATAGGTCGACCCGAATATAAGCCGAGGCACCTAATTTTACCACAAAAAAACTGGAAAAGTTATTGACTCGAGTATAAGCCTAGGGTGGGTTCTGGGGGGTTGAGAGTGTATAAGAGGTCACATACTGTATAGGCCATACGATGTGATCTAAGTGGCTCCTGCTGCATTCCTGGTAACTGGGATTAAATTCCTCCTTAAATAAATTCCTCCTTTCTTGCTTTCTCCCTGGTGTCCTGTCTCTCCCCCCACCTCGCCCCCAGTGTCACTGCTAACAACAATGTGGAGGGGGCCCATTACACTTCCTCCGGCAGCACTGCGCTCTGAGCAAATATGAGATGCCGGTTTGACCGGCTTAGTGCTTTTTCCCTGCTGAGTGGCACTCAGTGTACAATTTAACAACTAATAAAATGCTAACGAGATTAAAGATCTTATCCCAGCGTTGGCACAAATTGACTGTATAGATAAACACTGAAAGCAACTTGTTCACTCTAAACCCGCACAAGCTGCCGCCATCTTTCTACACCCACCTTCACCTGGGTGTAGGCTGCTCCCTGCGGGGCTCTGCTGTCTCCGTTGCGGCTCCTCCGCCGGGCTGCTCTGCGAGTCGCCGCCGCCTCTCCGCTTGACCTCAGACCCCTCACCCGCCGAACCGGTGAGTGGTTGTTCCTCCACCGTGCTCTCTTCCTCGCTCTCTGATGCGGGCGCCATCTCCATCCGCCCCTACGTTAATCCGGCCCTGCCCAGCACAAGCTGCCGCCATCTTTGTACACCCACCTTCACCTGGGTGTAGGCTGCTCCCTGCGGGGCTCTGCTGTCTCCGTTGCGGCTCTTCCGTCGACTCCTCCGCCGGGCTGCTCTGCGAGTCGCCGCCGCCTCTCCGCTTGACCTCAGACCCCCTCACCCGCCGAACCGGTGAGTGGTTGTTCCTCCGCCGTGCTCTCTTCTTCGCTCTCTGGTGCGGGCGCCATCTCCATCCGCCCCTACGTTAATCCGGCCCTGCCCAGCGGTATGGCCTGCCCCTTTTTCTCCTCCATTCTCCTCCAAAAATTTCACTAACTCGAGTATAAGCCGAGGCGGCTTTTTTCAGCCCAAAAAGTGGGCTGAAAAACTCGGCTTATACTCGAGTATATACGGTACATTACTTTCCCCTTTTCTTCTTGATACATTTCTGAGTTGAGCTGAACTTTGAGCCACTTCAAAATTCTCTATTTTTTTAACACACTCCATGCAACAATACATACTTGCACAGTGAGATAAACGCATTCTAACCCTTCTCTCCCATCAAGTCATCGCTTTTGTGCGAATTATCACATAAAAATTCTCTTCAAAATGTGTAAACTGTGAGGAAAAGTTGGCTTCACTAACTTGCATTTTGTTTTCATGTCGCATATTCCAGCATGTTTTTTTTTTCAATAGAAATTACATTTTTAAACAATTTTATTTTTCATTAAAAATAAAAAAAAATATTAAAAATGTGTACCCCCTCCCAGAGCCAATTAGTTTGAGAACAAGGCTGGTATGCCAGCCCCTACGTCCTTCTGTATATGTATTTTTCTGTAAGTATCTGCTTTACAGCACAGAGGGGAAGAGGTAAGCAGCAGATTTTCCTGGAGAGACCCCCTTCATACCCTTTCCCTCCGGTAATGTAGTTGGCCACATGGGGGAATCCTCAGGGGCTCTGTCTGTGAGGTGTAACAGCCTTCTCCCTAGCCTACCAGTATAGAAGGAGGGGGCACCAGTGTTTCTGTATCCCTGTATCCAGGTGCTTGAGATGTCATGTTTTGCCCCAGCGCTGCCATAGAAGACCACCAGGAAGATGAAGACCCAGTGAGGGACCAAGAGGACCCCTAGGACCAGAGGACGATGCCACCCAGTATGGCAAAAAGACACAGACCGGTAAGTAATCACATTTAGAACATTAATATTATTTCTTAGGTGTGTGTTTTTTACTACTTTGGGTGAACTATTTCACAGGGTAGGGCGGCTGCCATGTCACCTGCTGACATCTATGCCTGGTGCCTAGGCTAGTTGGCTCGGGGGGGGGGGGGGTACACCTTTTTCAATTTTTTATCTTTGTTATTGTCATTTTCATTGAAAAAAACATACTGGCAATTGAAGCATGACATTTTTAATTTAAAAAGATTCAACTTGCGTTAAATGATTGACCAATCTGTGAGTTGTAAAATTGAGCACTAAAATGAGAATTCTCTCATGGCTTTCTCGCATGTTTCTTTCACGTGTGAGATTCAGGGTCTATTTATCACCATTTGTAGGAGAGAATTTATTTTCTACCTTGGGGGGAAAAATGTTCTATTTATGTCTGGTGTTGAATCATCCCCAAAGTACATAGTCATGTTAAATGACAGTTTTCTCTCCTAAGTAGTAAAGTAGCATACTTTTTCCATTGGTGCTGAATTTACTCTAATGTCTAGCATGTGCCTCTGATTCTCTCATGTGAGATTGACTTGTCTGGGGAAGTTTCACATTTTCCTCAAGTACCCTTAAGTAGAAAGGAGAAAAGTTCAATTTACCTGTGCACTACAGACTGGGAGAAAGTTGCCTGCCTTTAACCCTTTAAGTGCCAGCCTACCTGGAGATTTTGTCACTCTCTGCCAGACCATTTTGCACTATTTTGCGCTCCACATGTTCTACTGTGATTTTTTTAAGGGATTTCCAGGGATTTCCCAAGAAAATTACATATTGTTTTTTCCGCAAAGTCTGGGCTTTAAAATGAAATGTCTTGTTTGTCATTTTAGGTGTATTCTCAATATTTTGGGGTGAAATATGTGCAAAAATCCATTCTTTTACAATCTGTAGTGTTTTTTTGTAATGAAAAGCAAAAGCAAAAGCTTTAGGAGATTTTCAGATAAAATACAACTATGTTATGTGCTATGCACACCTTGCAGTTTTTCAAGAAAAACAACTCTTTACATTTGAAATACCCCCCACAAACTATATATTCTCTGGAAGTACACACGTCAAGCTTTCTGGGTGTACCAGGCTTGTTAACATGGGTGCAGTTTTCTGGAAGTACCGTATTTTTCGCCCTATAAGACGCACTTATTTTTCCCCAAAAGTGGGGGAAAAATGTCAATGCGCCTTATCGGGCGAATGTAAAAAAAAATAAAAATAAAAAAAATGTAAAAAAAAAACCTCACCCGTTCCCGGCACTCCCGCGTTGCCTGCCACACTGACAGAGGCCACAGGAGCAGCTCGGTGCAGGCCTCGCCCATCCGCTGCCCTGACCTGGGTGTTAATGTGTGCCCAGGAAGAGGCAGTAGATGGAGGAGCGGCGGGCACTGTCTCTGGCCTCGCAGCTGCTATTGCTGCCTGAAAAGACAGCGATCACAGCAGCGGGGCCGGGACAGAGCCCGACGCTGTTTCTTAAGGCCAGCTCCGTGAATCGGGTGGGCGTGGCCTGTGCCGACACTGACGCGACGCAGGCCACGCTCAGCGGAGCGGTGTCAGCAGAGAGGTGAGTTTTACTTTTTTTTTCTACTTATGCCGCCCTGCCTATACTAATGGGGGGAGAGGGGGATGCCACACAGCCTATGGGAATGGAGGAGGGGGATGCCACACAGCCTATACTAATGGGGGGAGAGGTATGCCACACAGCCTATACTAATGGGGGGAGAGGGGGATGCCACACAGCCTATACTAATGGGGGAAGAGGGGGATGCCACACAGCCTATGGGAATGGGGGGAGGGGGATGCCACACAGCCTATGGAAATGGGGAGAGGGGGATGCCACACAGCCTATACTAATGGGGGAGAGGGGGATGCCACACAGCCTATGGAAATGGGGGAGGGGGATGCCACACAGCCTATGGAAATGGGGAGAGGGGGATGCCACACAGCCTATACTAATGGGGGAGAGGGCGATGCTACACAGCCAATGGGAATGGGGGGAGAGGGATGCTACACAGCCAATGGGAATGGGGAGAAGGGGATGCCACACAGCCAATGGGAATGTGGGGAGGGGGATGCCACACTGCCAATGGGAATGGGGGGAGGGGGATGCCACACTGCCTATGGGAATGGGGGGACACACTGCCTATATGGGGAATAGGAGGGGGTAATGCCACACTGCTTATGATAATGGGGTGCACACTGCCTATATGGGAATGGGAGGGGGGATGCCACACTGGGTATATGGGGAATGGGAGGGGGGATGCCACACTGGGTATATGGGGAATGGGATGGGGGCATGCTACACTGTCTATGGAATGGGGGCATCCCACACGGCCTATGGGAATGGGATAGGGGAATGCCACACTGCCTGTAATGGTGCGTTTTTGGTTTAAATTATTTTTTTTCTTATTTTCTCCCCCAAATCCTAGGTGCGTCTTATGGGCAGGTGCGTCCTATGGGGTGAAAAATACGGTAATCCCTCAATTAATTCTTTGGTTGCACAGAGTTTCACTAAAAAAGAATAAAAAAGCAGAATCAAACTCATATTTTTCTAAAATAAAAATATGCAAACTAGAAAAAACAAGTTCAATCTGAAAAAGCAAGGTCCCTGAACAGAACGATACCCAACATGCATAGCTACTGTCAAAGGAAGAGTTGTCAAATACCCAAAGTAAAGCATGTGCGCAAGGGTAATTTTACTTGAAAATTTCAGCTCTACAGACAAAGTGGGCAACTTGCACTTTTTCTACCAAAACAACCCTTTACATTTGGAACACCCCCCACAAACCATATATTCCCTGAAAGAACACATGTTAAGCTTTCTAAGCATACCCAGCTTGTTGTAATGGGCTTGTCGTTTTAGAAGTAATCCACGGAAGAATTCTTAGGTTGCCCAGAATAAAAAACACATTTTCTTAAAAAATCAATATGCAAACAAGAAAAAACAAGCTAAATCTGAAAGTGCATGGTCCCCCGAGCAGAAAAATATCCCACATGCCATGCATAGGTATTATTAACCTTTTTAATTGCCCGCCTACTTGAAATTTTGTCACTCTCTGTTGACAGGTCATTTTTCACCATTTTGCAACTTGTTTAACCATGATTTTTGCAGGAATTTCTAGGAAAATGAAAGATATATTTTTTGTAGCTGAGTTTAGGCTTTAACTTGAAATGTCTTGTTTGTAATTTTTCTACTGTTTTTTTTATATTTTTGCGTAAAAAAAAATATATTTTTTAGAAAAACATTTGTTTTATTAAAGAAAACCATAGTGCATGTGAAAGCCCCATTTCTCCCGAGTACAACGTTAGCACATATGTATCGGTAGCCCCCATTCTGGCCCAGCAGACCCCCCAAACAGAAAAAAGCACATTATAACATTTATAAATAAAATTAACTACTATCCACACTATAAAGGGTTAAAAAAATGGCAGTCCCTTTCTCTCTTTCTCCCTGCTGGCTAAAAGCCTGCACCGCCTAAATTGGCCCTGGGCCATTCTGCCCCCTCCTTGGCTTTGGGGAGGGGGGCTGGGGTTAATAGCAAGTCACCTGCTATCCGCAGGTGACTTGCCAGCCCCTAAGCCTTGTGAACTGGTATAGAGGTCTTACAGGCCCCTTACCAGTTCACAACGGGTTAAATATAAAAAAACACACACTGAGAAATGTTAGTTTATTCATTTTTTAATACTTACCTCCCATTCCTCTCCTTCCCTCACCAATCACTCTGGCTTCTGCTCTTCTGCTACTGCTGGAAGCTTTTATAGCTGCTAGGTGACAGAAAATAAGGGGTTCATTAGAGAAAATGACATAGGGCCCCCCTCCCAGGGGGGGGACCCCATTTGTGTTTGGAATTTTAAGGGTTAAAAAACCAAAATGACATGGGGTCCCCCCTACCCCAGCTTTGGTGGCCCCCCGCCCTGCCGGCTACAAGCCCACATAGTATCCATGGCCCAGGCTCTTCTGCCCCCCCTGGCCTTTGGGGAGGCAGGTAATAGGGGTGCCGGGGGTTAGTGGCAGGTCACCTACTAGCCTCAGGTGATTTGCCAGCCGCCTTGTGAACTGGTATAGGGGTCTCATGGATCCCTTACCAGTTCACAAAGGGTTAAGTGTAAAAAAAACACAGAGACAAGGAGAAAAAATATTTAATTTATTGTTTTTTTTTTGTTTTCTTAATACTTACCTCCCACCCATCCCTGGGCACTGTGTCTCACGCTGATCACTCTGGCTTCTGTTCTCCTGCTGAAGCTGGAAACCTTTTATAGCTGCTGGGCGACAGAGCATAAGGGGTTAATTTAAAAAAGACAAACGACATAGGGTCCCCCCTCCCGGGGTTAAAAATCCTTGAAAATCCCCCCCCAAAATGACATGAAGTCCCCTTACCCAGCTTAACCAGCCTGGGACCAGCTATTGGGGCTTTTAAAACAGGGCGCAGGGGCCAGCTTTGGTGGCACCCTGCCCTGCCGGCTACAAGCTCCGTGGGTCAGGCTCTTCTGCCCCCCCCTGGGCTTTGGGGAGGCATGTAATTGGGGTGCCAGGGGTTTAATGGCAAGTCACCTGCTAGCTACAGGTGAATTTCCAGCCCCCAGCCTTGTGAACTAGTATAGGAGTCTCATGGATCCCTTACCAGTTCACAAAGGGTTAAATGTAAAAATAAATATACACACACATTAGAAAAATGACATTTATTTTTTATTTTCTTTACTCACCTCCGATCCTCCTCTGTCCACCACCGGCGATGACAGCTGCCGGGTGCTCGGTGGAGGGAGGCTGGGGGGGGAGAGATCACAGCCCTCTCCCCTTCTCCAACCTCTCTTCTCCGAGCACCCGGCAAGACTAATCGTCTCGGGTGAGAGAAGCCGGCTGCCGGGTGACATCATAGTGACGTCACCTGACCCGATTTCTTGCCCTCTCCTCACCACGGAAGAGCCTGGGGGTGATCGGGGGCCCCCCGGTGAAGAGAAGTCCCAGCAGGAGGCATCGCGTCCGCAGGTGAGTAAATGTCATTTTTTTTCCACGCGTCTGAAGCGGGGGAGGGCGCTATTCCGGGGGTTCTCCTAGAGCCATCCGAGCCCCCAGGGGGGGAATCGGATGGCACCAAATTAAACAGCAGACCCAGCCGGATCGATAGAGGGGTCAGGTGAGTATTTTTTTTAAAACAATTTTAACTAGCAGGGGGGAAATCAAGCACGTAACACCTACGGGCTTGGCACTTAAAGCCTGGACAAGCGAGCCCGTAGGTGTTACATGCTTGGCACTTAAAGGGTTAAACTAGCACTATCACGAAAAATCCATATAAACACGTCAGCTAATGAGAGGAGGGGTAACTTATAAACTTGAACTAAATTAAACTCCCACCAAGTTTATGGTTTATTCTCTCATGGTAGGAATAAAATCCTGGGGTGACAGTTTTAGTCTATCAGGGGTGACAGTGCCTGTTACCCCTGATTTCCTCTTCCTTCCATTAAAAAAAAAGAAAAACAAGGCTGGCTGGATATTTCTTGATGCCGGGTATATATATGGATTTCTATCATTGGGCCATATTTTCCTGATAGTGCTCCTTTAACACTTATCTAATGCATTTATAAACCATCCACTATGGAGGATGTAACAAACGTCATGAGAAATGTTGCAGAGAATTTATTTTACTATAGTCCCATAGTATTTAGAGCTTTACCTGAGTATTAGGGTTAAACATGATTAGCTAATTGTTTAATGCAGTCACTGTGACACAACTGAACAAGGCTTTGAACCGCATCATTCCCTATTCTCTTCTTTTCTGGTCACAGTTGACAAAATTGCTAATTAAAAATAGATTGTAAACTTAAGCCTTAAACATCAACAATCATTTGTCTAGCTAAATAGGTCATTACCCAGGAGACCTAATGCGTCTAATTCCTTCTTAGTTTTTTTTTTTTTTATTATCCTCACCATTACCCTTTGGAATATCTTTGTCACTTCTTTCTTTTCTGTTTTGTCTTTTATAACCTTCTTCCTCTTTATCTTTTTTTTCCTGCCAAATAATGACTTAGCCAAACTGCCACAAATCAATAATTATGTATTTCGCAATGCTATCAGCATCACAACAGAAACCCAAAGGAAGGCCCAACTCTCTCTAAAGAGGCCCCCTAAGACTGAATTTTAATTCTATGGCACAAGACGTGACTTTAAATATATATATATATATATATATATATATATATATATATATATATTAAATGATACTGGGTTTTGTATTGACATAAGGTAAAATGTTGGCTATTTTCTAGAAAGAACTATCACAGGATGAATTCTCTTCTTTAGGCATCCAAAACTGTGGAGAGGGAACTCATTTTTTCCCAGACCTTCTTGGCTGTTGTTATGAACTGAGAAGATCTAGGGCATGCATGATCAACCTGTGGAGTCACATGTGGTCCTCACTATTCAGTGAGGACGATCTGATAAACAGAAAAATCAGCAGCTACTGCCCAGCCAAGAAGTGGAGGAGACACTTGCCGCTTCTTCCACTAGGCGGGCAAGTAGTGATAAGGAGAGTGTCGTGGGAGGAGGTGTTGCAAGCTTTTTGGCTCCTTAAGCAGACACTGTTGAGGAACCTGAGGAGGACATCATTGAGTTTTGAGGGCACTTTTAAAGGCTTGGAGTGATGGAGAGTGACAGATTTTTTTTTCATATTTTGTATTTTTTAAAAACATATTTTTTTTTTAATTTTTTTTTTTTATCTTTTCTTTCCATTGTCTTTTTTTCATATTTTGTGAATTTTTGTACCAATTTTTTTTTTTCATTTTTTATTTTTTTTTGTATTTTGTTTTTTCTAAATATTTTTTTTTTATTTTTTTTTCCCAGTGCGCTTCCAGCCTACCATGTGTGCATGACACGGCTGTTTCATGCTGTTCTTCACATGGTATGCCTTGAGCCACAGAGCCACACATGGGAGGAACTGCTAAAAATGAGAACTCAATAAATTAAATCATGGTTTACTCCACGAAAACTGCAAATGGGACCCATGGTGACTGACACTGGGAAGAACATCTTGTCTGCGCTGCGACAAGGAAGCCTGAGCCATGCGTCCTGCCATGGCACATGTGTTCAATCTAGTTGTCAAGCGTTTTCTGAAGTCTTCCCCCCATCTGCAAGACATCCTAACAACGGGAAGGAAACTTTGCATGCACTTCAGCCACTCCTACACCCTTCTTGAGCTTCAGCGTCAGAACGGTATCCCCAAACATAGTCTGATTTGCGATGTTTCCACCCGTTGGAATTCCACCCTCCATATGCAGGATCGACTATAGGAACAGAGAAAAGCCATCACGGATTTCTTGATGATCCAAACGGATAGGGGGACTCCCCTGTGTAACTTCAATGTCAACCAGTGGCAGCTCATACGTGATACCTGCCGTTTGCTCAGGCCCTTTGAGGAAGCTACTTTATTAGTCAGTCGCCAGGACTATGAGATGAACGATGTGATGTGAAATGGCCATTTTATCTAGTCATCTGACAGGAGAGGAGGAGCAGGAGCAGCCACAGGAGCTAGAGGGTTGTGAGGAAGGTGAGACAGAGGACCCAGACACACCGTGGCAGTTTGCAGTGGAGATGGAGACAGGTAGTCCCTCCGAGTCACTTGCACAAACGGCACGATGCATGCTCACGTGCTTGCGTAGTGACCGCAGAAATGTCTCCATTTCTCAGCGGGATGACTTCTGGCTCTCCACCTTATTGGACCCTCGCTTCCGGCACAAAATGGGGGCATTTTTGACACCCACTGAGAGGGAGGACAAACTGACCTACTACAGAGACATCCTACGTAGTCAGTTGGGCGATGCCTATCTGCACCATGGTCCATACTGTGATGCCCAGCGGGACACCAGCCTTCTGTAAGCAGGCAAACCCCAATCTCCACCGCCGCTTCTGACTATAGTCAAGCCCCCGTTTGCCGGGACGCTAGGTACGCCTCACCGGACACGGTTGCCCCCAGGTCTTAATAGGCGCAAAGGATGACTGCTTACGGTGAAGGCCGATGAACCACAAGGGTATCCCGAAGCCGAGCTTGTTCACAGGTAGTCAATCCGGAGGGTGCTTCAGAGTACAGGGATGAGACAGGTCAAAGGGTCAAGCCAGGAGGTCAGAGATTGCGGGGTATTCAGAGGGGCAGGCAGCTTCGTGGTCAGACAAAGCAGAGGTCAGTACAGGCAGCAGACAGGAATGGTCGATCAAGCCATGTCGGAACTGAACCGGCACAAAATGGGGGCATTTTTTAAACCCGCCGAGAGGGAGGATAAACTGACCTACTACAAAGACATTCTACGTAGTCAGTTGGTCGATGCCTATCTGCGCCATCGTCCATACTCTTGCAGGTCTGACTCGGGGGGACCTCTGCGATCACCTTCCACTGCCATGGCTGCTGGGGGGGTGGAAGGAGAAGCAGCAGCAGCTCCATCAGCAGCAGCCTCAGTCTTCAGTCGCTAATGAGTAGCTTTCTACACCCGCATAGTGAGTCTACTCATGAGCAGCATGAAGACCTGGAGCAGGACCTGAACCAGCAGGTCGTGTCATACCTTGACATGACCATGCCAACACACCTTGAGGATCCGCTGGACTTCTGGGCAGCCAAACTTGACTTGTGGCCGCAACTAGCAGAGTTTGCCCTGAAAAAACTGTCCTGCCCGGCCAGTAGTGTGCCATCTGAGCGGGTGTTTAGTGCGGCGGGGGCCATAGTCATGCCAAGGAGAACTTGTCTGTCCACGAATAATGTGGAGAGACTCACCTTTGTGAAGATGAATCAGGCATGGTTCAACCAGGATTTCCAGCCAACAATGGCTGATCCATGGTAGTAGCTGATGCATGGTAGCTCCTTATGCTGCTGCCAACTCCAGGGTGTGTCTTTCAGGCAATATATGGGCTCCCTATGCTGCTGCCAACTCCTGGGTGTGTCTTTCAGACAATATATGGGCTCCCTATGCTGCTGCCAACTCCTGGGTGTGTCTTTCAGGCAATATATAGGCTCCCTATGCTGCTGCTGCCAGCTCATATGTGTGTCTTTCAGGCAATATATGGGCTCCTAATGCTGCTGCTGACAACTCCAATGTGAGCAATCTTAAAAGACGCATGCTAGCATATTTGGGATGCCCCCGGTTAAAGGCAATGGCTGCTGGCAATTTGACAAAGTGACTTTCTTTACAAAATGCAACCAGTTAATAGACAGGTACTCTTGAAATATTACTGCTAGTGTTTGGGATGCCCCCTCCTCACATACAAAGGAGGCCTCCCTTGATTGTGGAAAAGTGACGTTAATTATAAAATGCAAGCAGTTATTAGACAGGTAGTCTTGAGATATTTATGCTAGTGTTTGGGATGCCCATGTGGGCTAGGGTTTTTACAGCAGACACAGAAACAATTCAAACTGTGATATATTTATGAGAAATAGCCTTTAAAAGCTGCTTTAGTGTAACAGATAGGGTCAAATGTGCTGATTTGGGATGCCCTGCGGCCTGGTGTTTTTTTTTTTAAAGGCAGACCAAAAACCAATTCAAAATGCAATACTTTGATTAAGCTGAGGAGGATCAACAAGCGTATTTAGTATAACAGATAGGCTGCTAAGTGCAGGTTTGGGATGCCCTGCGGCCTGTTTTTTTTTTGTTAAAGGCAGACCAAAAACCAGTTCAAAATACAAAACTTTGATTAAGCCGAGGAAGGATGAACAAGCGTATTTAGTATAACAGATAGGCTGCTAAGTGCAGGTTTGGGATACCCTGCGGCCTAGTGTTTTGGCAGCAGGACAAAAACCAATTCAAAATGCAATACTTTGATTCAGCTGAAGAAGGATGAACAAGCGTATTTAGTATAACAGATAGGCTACTAAGTGCAGGTTTGGGATGCCCTTCGGCCTGGTGTTTATTTTGTTATAGGCAGACAAAAAACCAATTCAAAATGCAATACTTTGATTAAGCTGAGGAAGGATGAACAAGCGTACTTAGTATAACAGATAGGCTGCTAAGTGCAGGTTTGGGATGCCCTGCGGCCTAGTGCTTTGGCAGCAGGACAAAAACAATTCAAAATGCAATACTTTGATTAAGCTGAGGAAGGAGGAACAAGCGTATTTAGTATAACAGATAGGCTGCTAAGTGCAGGTTTGGGATGCCCTGCGGCCTAGTGTTTTGGCAGCAGGACAAAAACCAATTCAAAATGCAATAATTTGATTAAGCTGAGGAGGATCAACAAGGGTATTTAGTATAACAGATAGGCTGCTAAGTGCAGGTTTGGGATACCCAGGTGGGCTGGTGTTATTTTTATTAAAGGCAGACCAAAAACCAATTCAAAATACAATACTTTGATTAAGCTGAGGAAGGATGAACAAGCGTATTTAGTATAACAGATAGGCTTCTTTCTAAGTGCAGGTTTGGGATGCCCTGCGGCCTGGTGTTTTTTTTGTAAAAGGCAGACCAAAAACCAATTCAAAATGCAATACTTTGATTAAGCTGAGGAAGGATGAACAAGTGTATTTAGTATAACAGATAGGCTGCTAAGTGCAGGTTTGGGATGCCCTGCGGCCTAGTGTTTTGGCAGCAGGACAAAAACCAATTCAAAATGCAATACTTTGATTAAGCTGAAGAAGGATGAACAAGCGTATTTAGTATAACAGATAGGCTGCTAAGTGCAGGTTTGGGATACCCAGGTGGGCTGGTGTCTTTTTTGTTAAAGGCAAACCAAAAACCAATTCAAAATGCAATACTTTGATTAAGCTGAGGAAGGATGAACAAGCGTATTTAGTATAACAGATAGGCTGCTAAGTGCAGGTTTGGGATGCCCTGCGGCCTGGTGTTTTTTTGTTAAAGGCAGACCAAAAACCAATTCAAAATGCAATACTTTGTTTAAGCTGAGGAGGATCAACAAGCGTATTTAGTATAACAGATAGGCTGCCTAATGCAGGTTTGGGATACCCAGGTGGGCTGGTGTTTTTTTTTTGTTAAAGGCAGACCAAAAACCAATTCAAAATGCAATACTTTGATTCAGCTGAGGAAGGATCAACAAGCGTATTTAGTATAACAGATAGGCTGCTAAGTGCAAGTTTGGGATACCCAGGTGGGCTGTTGGTTTTTTGGTAAAAGGCAGACCAAAATATATTTAAACTAATCCAGTTATATATTATGATAAATGCTTGTGTGTAACAGATAGGGTTAAATAAGCTACTGCATAGATGGCATGCACAGTGGCAAGGCAGATTTACAGCACAAAGAACTGATCTGGCTTGAAAACTGATCTGGCCGCAATAGAACGCTGAAATGCGCACATGGAAGATGGCCGCTGCTTTATATAGCACGGTGACGTCACCAGGCTTCCTGGCTGCTGATAGGCTGCATGTGACTTACCCATGATACCTTGCCCCAGGGGATATGTCCGGACATGTGCTTCCACCATTTTAGAATGCCTGTAATTGAAATAAATGGAGTTTAAAAGAAAACTTCGATTGATCGAATCGCGGGGAAATTCGGACTCGTTCAGAATCGAATTTTTCATGAAATTCGGAACGAATACGGGTTCGTCCAGATCGATTTGCTCATCCCTAATTTCACCCACCCAGGAAGAGGCAGCCAGGACAACATTAGCCAGAAACCTGCTGCATGGGAGCCTGAGCGGGCACTTTTCTGAGCCCTAAACTATGGCATTGGCAAGTCGCGTATCTGACCACTATCATGAGCTGTATGGGAGAAATTCTAAAGCCACCAGCAAAGTGCGCAAGACACAAATCTGGGAAGACATCACCAGACAGGTGAATTGTGCTGGGACTGATGTGGAAAGATGTGGAGCAGATCCAGCAAAAATTATCGGACCTAAAATATGCCGTCCGGCAGAAGAGAAATAAACGCAGACATCACGGGTACAGATTGGTGTTTGAGTTGGGCAGGTTGTAGTTGAGCATGACCTTCTAAGTAATGTTGTTTGTTTGTTTTAAAGGTTACAAAAAGGAGGTGGATTTCCAACCAAACTCCAGTACACTGCAGCAGAGGAGCTTGTTCTGAGCCTAATACACCCGTCTGCACTACAGGGCTTGTCCAGGGCCATAGACACTGAGAGCAATGGCATGCCAGATTAGTATTTAAAGGAATGTTTTTTTTGCTTTGCCTTTACAAAATGTAGTTTACAATCCTAGGTACACACAGGGCCCTAGCTAGGGGGGAAGAGGGGGGCAACTCTCCCAAGGGGAAGCAGTTCAGGGGGGCCCCAAAGGGTGTCCTAAATAAAACGGTGGGGGAGTCCATTTTGAATCTTTGCCCCGGGTGCCGTAAAGGCTAGCGACTCCTATGGGTACACAAGGTATGTTTTTGTGTTAAATAGCCTTGTCTTTTACATTCCAGCACCTCAAAATACTCAAGCTGCTGTGCAACCCTCCACCTCTTTGTCCACTGACACCACGCCAGCCATTAACAACATATCCTACACAGAAACATCTGGATCTGGTAAGTGTACTGTGCACTAACTGGTGATGCATGTGAAGGAAGATGACTACTTGCCACAACATTTATTTGAGCAACATTTTTTTTTCCTGTCCCTACAGACACCACTCATAATGGAAGCAATACACCATATGGAGGAGGAGGAGGAGAACATGCCCCCACAAATACCAACCCAGCATCATCATCTGCCACTGCCCCAGCAGCAGCCGCCAACAAATCCTCTGCAGCAGAGACAATCACGCCCTCTGCTGCCAGACCAGCATGGACAGCAGCAAGAGACACAGCCAACTGTCCCATGTGCTAGCTCTGCTGCAGAGGATTTGCCTACTACATCTGCTCCTGTTGCTAGGCCTAGACCTCCATCATCTGCACGCGCCCAAACCCATGGAAGTGGAGGACGCCCTCAGCCACGTTGCCATGTAACCCAGGTGAGGCGTGTGCAGATCCTGGAGACAGCATGGAGAAATGACAGCCGCCACTTTAGGGAAGTAAACCAAAGTTTAAATGAGCAGCTGTCAGCATAACAACTTCAACACCCTGCTGGAAGAAATTAGGACTAGCAACAGACAGATGCTGGAGCAGTGGAAGATGATGAATGTCACACATGCACAGGTGCTGGGCATCCTACAAGGCCACCACCAGCCTTATTATGGGAATCCACCATATAAAGAATTTTCATTCTTCACATGTTTCCTCTCCATCCCAACACTATTCACCTGTCTGGTGATCTGCACCCATATTTGTTAATTTGTGCCTTTGCTGGTGGCTTTAGAATTTATCCCATACAGCTCATGATAGTGATCAGAAAACCCATTTGGCAAGGCCATAGTTTGGGGCTTAGTAAAGTGCCCGCTCAAGCTCCCATGCAGCAGGTTTAGGCCTAAGGAAATCCTGGTTGCCTCATCCTGGGTGGGTGGAATAGTTTGTGAAAAGATGATTGTTGTTAAAGAAAATATTTGACAATAAAAATGCATTACGCTCAAATCTGATTAAATATTTTTTGTACTACTTTGTGCAGATAAGCAAATGAAATGATAAATCATAGAAATGTGTTACATCACAAGCAAATAATAGATATCATGACACCAACAATTAAGCAAAAGAATACATTTTAAGAAAAAAAATGCTAATAAGATGGGCCCGGACAGACTGTCCAGAAGCACTCTGGGTGCCCTCATATAACTTATCCGGAATGTCCGTGGTGGCTGGAGAGGGGGACACATTCACATATTTGGGGGACCTGCTGCATTATCGCAAAATTATGGTTATCTTGATAACCTTGTTGGGGTCATACTGCAGGGCCCCCCCTGTATGATCCAGGCATCGAAATCTGCCTTTCAGCAGGCCGAAGGCCCTCTCTACCACAGCCCAGGTCTTTCTATGGGCCCAGTATAGCTCTCCTGAGCCTGAGTCTGAGGGCGCAGGACTGGTGTCATTAGCCATGGCAGTAGTGGGTAACCCTAATCCCCTGAAAATAATAAAACACAAAGTTCGTGTCTACTTCTTAGTTACATTGTATATCATGTCATCAGAGGGAAAGGACATCCATATGTTGAGACAGGGTTAGCCAAAAAGATTCATAGTCATACAGTGAAAGGCTAATGAAATTATTTTATTTAAATTATTTACCTACCATACAGGCTCGAATTTCTCAGGAAATAGGCGTCGTGGGTGGATCCGGGAAACCCTGCCATCACACTTAGGAACCGAAGGTCCGGGCCAACCACAGCTTGCACATTTATGGAGTTGCACATCTTCCGGTTCCTGTAAGAGCAGAAATACAGGTATTTAGTACACAAAAACAACCAAGCAAATAACCAAGTTAAAACCAACAAAATATTGTTAAAGTTTGTTTTGGTGAAAAGAATAATTAGTACTAAAACCAAGTATTAGTTGGTCACTCGGATTTAATTAAGGTCTACATGATAAGGACTAATTAAGGGCCACATGAAAATGATTACTTATGGTCTGCATGAAAATGATTAGTTAAGGGCTACATGAAAATTATTGATTTATATATACATTAAAACATACTGTGATTCAATGGCCCTTATTTAACAAGGGATAGCGCCAGGTAGCGAATGGTGAGCGAACGGTAATGATGGTCACCGCCACGAGTACGCCGGCTCCCCTCGCAATCACACATTTATCAAGCCGATCCTGCTTAGCGACTGACAGAGCACCAGATAGCGAATCATTCATCATTATTCCAGCCTCACCCCACAGCGCCAGCGAGCGACCTTGAACAGCGACAGGTATGACCTCTCGCTACCTGGCACTCTCCAATGCATTTCAATGGAACAATCTTTAAATATTCATAATTAATTGCTATTAATGTTTTTTTTAAACATTTTTTTTAAATGTCAAAAATTCTGTGACCATTTCTGCAATGTTAGATATTTTTTTTTGTGCAGAATTGATATTACAGGTCTGATATTAATGTATTCATATTACAAAATGTTTTGAAAAACATGTTTGTTTTTTTTCAAAAAATATGGTTGTTTGGGGGTTAAAAAAACTACTTTTAACCCATCGCCGCCAGCACTCTGGGGTTTAAACAAGCATTTCACAGCGCGATAATTTTTTGAGCGTGATTTGTTAATGAATATGCTGGGAGCCGTTCGCTATGGCCATTCGCTGTCATGTGCTCCCATACAGCGCGGAACCTGTCAAACAGTGACTCCTAACCCCGTATTCAACATTACCGCACACCGACTGAGTCGCTGTCAACAGCCGAACAACGGCCAAGCACAGCGAATACTAGCGTGCGCTGTGAAAATAACGCTACTGTCGCTCATCTGTCGCTACCTGGCGCTATTAATGAATCGGCCTCAATGAGTTAATACAAGTCATAATGCTGACCTAAACCACATACCTAAATAGATATTCATCAGCTACTGGAGGCACCAACACAACATGGGTACAATCGATCGCACCCATGACGTTGGGCATGTCGGCTAGATAAAAAAAAAACAACTTAAGCGCATTGGTGAGCGTGCGGCTCAGCGTAGGCTGGGACATCCCCATGGAGAGGGCACCCAGCCTCTGGAATGAGCCGTTCTCCAAAAATTGCAGGCAGCCAAGCATGTAAGTGTATGTAAGTTGCCCGACATAACGGAAAATTGCCGATAAACATACGATCATCGAAAGCGCGTATTCGCCTTAGATTAAACGCATGAAAACAGTAATGAAAATTCCGAAAAAGCATGCAAAAACTCACAAAGCTTACACAGACACATGCGAAAGTGCATGTGAAAGACACTTTGAATCAGCCCTTATGTCTTGTAAATTTATTCTCAATAAATCTTGATTCTATAATTTATTTTGTAACACTTGCTAGGCACCTTAATAAGGGGACCTGCTTTCATGACTATTTGTTTTTTTTCCCAGTCTCCCCAGATAATTAATTGTGGCCCAACAATATTTTTTAATTCTTATACATTGTGTGGGCCATTCCTTGATTATAAAAAATATACATAGCGAAGCATTGTCTAACAAGTTACTCCTATCCTAAAAGTGGGTTTTTAAAGATACCACTTGGCCTCCAGTGTCCTGGAGTCTCCATCCTACATAGCCTAATAAATCTGGGACACCCCTTACTGTATGTACTTATTTGATTAATATTTTAGTGCCACTATTATTGTGGCAACAGATTTCAATTGTTGCTACATTATATTCAATCTTTTAGTATCTGTATTGTTATATGCATGTACTGTAGTATTATGTAGGTGAAACAGAGCATACTCACATTAATTTCTAGGTTCATTATAATGTGAATCCAAATTGTATTAGGAAACACCACACTGTATCCACTGCATTTATAGTTATCTCTGGATTTCATTTGGTCTAACCAACTTTTCTTGATGGTTACACTATATTTTACTCTAAAGGAATGAAACCATTCATGCAAATTTGATGCTCCAATCATAAACCAAAAGAGATATATATATATATATATATATATATATATATATATATATATATATGTAATCTTGGAGAGTTTGGTGTTTTTTCTACTCTTTATGTGCACTAAACCTTATAGATAGTTTATTGCTCGTTATTTTTGTGTTCTGACTGGATTTACATTTGAAAGCATGATAACTTCTTTCATTTGGTAACACAAAACATTTACATTTACAGCTGGTATTATTGACTAAGAAGAATAACTATGAAAACCATAGTTGTTATTCTACAAATGTCAAGGCCATTCATGGCTTCTGGAAATGATCACGACAGAATAGACTCAGTGAAAGGGGAGAAAGAGGTT
Source organism: Gastrophryne carolinensis (assembly GCA_027917425.1). Lineage (NCBI taxonomy): Eukaryota > Metazoa > Chordata > Amphibia > Anura > Microhylidae > Gastrophryne > Gastrophryne carolinensis. The sequence goes on along the minus strand of CM051237.1, from coordinate 115,961,896 downwards.
GACAGTTTCTCTAATCTAAATGTACTATAAATTTTACTCTACGACCACTTCTAATCTATATTTCAGAGTTCAATAAAAAAAAGATTTGCAGCCCCAGTCAAACAGCAGACTTGCCCCTTCCTAAATTATAAAGCTCATATATATCTGTATCTGCATGATGAAAGGAAATACAGAACCAGGGCAAATGGTCAACAATAAAATACACGAAGACATAACCCAGCACTCAAGTCCAATCAGCCAGTATAGCTAGCCTAAAATGTATGTGTGGTGTGTGTGTGTGTGTGTGTGTGTGTGTGTTCACATATACTCACATGCACTAATGTATCTTTATATCACAATTCGGGATGACATGGAATAGTCAAGATCTGAATAGATCAGTAAGGTGAGGTGAATCAACAAGATTGAACATTGTTCAGAGCAGTGTTGCTGTCTGAGTTTGGATTAAGGTTTACATCAGATTGAATTTTGCGGATTATGTTTAGTTTGATGCATATGTTAGTCTTCACAAATCCCACCTGGACTAGGTTGGCTACTTCCCAAATTCATGGTATACCCCAACACATACAGGTAGGCATTAAGAAACCTAAAACAGTTGCTTAGTTTTCCAAAAAACAGAAGCAGGTATACAGACAGTAACTCGCACATAAACATGTTGTATTTGCTTTGTCCCGTTACCCCTCCTTACTACACACTTTCTGATAAAAGAGAGGAAAGATCCTTAATAGTATCACTAGAAACTGTCTAGTGACAAGTCACCAGTAAATCCAGTGATTTTTCCTAAGGCTCATTCTTCACAGATAGATCATAGACAGCTTCTAACATATTTCCACTTAATCACAAAAAAAAACTTTTAACCACAGTAGAGCTTAATATTGGCTTTACTAAATGGGGCCAACAAAGTTACACAAATTAACTGCATCATTCTAGGGTTGACTCTTTGTTACCACTTTTCTTGAATTAAGGAAGCTCAAGTGGAATCACAGAAAACTCTAACATATAAAATACATGCTTTTCATATTTCACACTGGCTCTTTCAAATCAAATTGAAATAAATAGTTCTCCAACTCTTTAGCCTGCAGGTGTGCACTGGATTAAGATAGTCTGCAGACACTTAGGGGGGTTCTTCAACAGAAATAATAATTTGAAAGCTATTCACGTTGAGAAAGTGTAGATATTATTTACTCTGTCCTCAGGTAATAAAGAAGGAAAGGAGATGCTGATCTGATTTGCGGAAGGGTTTCTTAAGAAGCAGATTTTGTTCCATCCATCTAAATGTATCACATACAAAAGCTTCCTGAGGACCACTCATCTTTTCATGTTTGACACTTGTTTTCGGGATAAATTCTCTAAAGTCACTACAGACCTTGTAGAAGGGCCTTACATTTAAGGACCCATGTCCCTGCTGAGGTGCAGAGCAGCAATCTCACTTTAAAAAAGCGAAACTAGTACTGAATAACAATGTAAAAAATAGGGAGTAGTGCAATCTGCACACTACCCTAAGAATTGGGAGCACCATAGAATAAAGAATTAGACAAGGTTTGTTTGGGTAGCAAGGTTAAAAACAACATAAATGACATCAAAACCAAGAGCATGCAACCATATCCCCATTCTTCTTTATAGCCACTAGAAAATAACCATTACAATTAGTAATACGTGAATAGTAGAGGTCAATAAGTTCAAAAAGTAACACAACAAAGGCTGACAAGTTAATAGAATCAATAGAGCTGTCACGGATCGGGTGTGGATCGGCTTTAACTGTGGGACCGATGGCGTGTACTGTGTCAGGGGAGCGGAGTCTAAGGGGCCACCGGTATTCACCAGAGCCCACCGCAAGGCAGGTTGGTCTTGTGCGGCAAGTGACCCCCAGGTCGCTACCCCTCAACAGCGGCCCAGTCCCACAGTCAGCCGAGGTTCAGGGAGGTACACAAGTGGCAGGAAAAAGGCGTAGTAAGTACAGGCAGAGGTCGGGGCAGGCAGCAAAGGTTCAGAGTCAGGGACAGGCAGAGGTCGGTACATGGGTGAGCAATCCAAGAATGTCTGACTTTCAACAAGCATGGAGAGACCAAGATCCGGCACTGAAGGAAGGAAGTGCCTCTTTAAATAGGAGAAGTGGATGCAGGATTGGATGACCAGGCACCAATCAGTGCTGTACAGGCCCTTTAAATCTCAGGAATCTAGTGCGCTCGCCCTCTAGTGGACGGAGACGTGCACACACCTGGGCATGTGAGAAGGAAGCATTGGGGGAAGGGAGACAGCTAGGAACAGCCATGAGGGAAGTGCTGCAAAATGGATGATGGCTGGATGCAGCCCTGGAGGTAAGTGAAGTGCTGCTAGATGGGCGTGCAGCGCTCGCCCTAACAAGAGCATTAGTAATTATTCATATAATAATAGTTGCCTAAATAGTTAGTGTAAAAATAACTAAGCAAGATTAAACTCCAAGGAATTAGTGGATCTGGGCCTGCAGCCCAGAAGTGCAAGTGCAAATAAGAATATGATAACACTCCAATAACAATCTGGGCAAAACAGCCCCAAGTGCAAGTGTTTACAATATATGAACACTAATAAATGCAAATTTAACCAAGCAGATAAGTCAAATGATCAAATACACAAATAAAAAAGAAATAGCAGTGAAAAATAGGTAAGTCATCTCACATTGACCAGATAGCGCAACACAAATGCCCGGGAAGGAGGGGGGTGGGGATCGCTCATGGGCACCTAGATTCATGGCTTCCTTCCAGGTTCGGATGATGTGCTCCAGCCATGTCCTCCATCCTTTTAGCGCTGTCGTCAGCTGCCACAGGCATGCGGTCAGCGGCAGCGTTAATAGGGTGGGGACACGGCTGGAGCACTCACCCTCACCAGGCACTTGCACTTTTGGGGTTGGTTTGGCCAGGTTGTTATTGGAGTGTTATCATATTTTTAGTTGCACTTGCACTTTTGAGCTGCATGCCAAAATTACAAGTGTTTCACTACTTTTTTTTAGTTTACACTTGCTAACATTAGTTATTTATTTATACACTCACTATTTAGGCAACTATTATTATATGGATAGTTATTAATAGGGATGCGCGAACTTTTGAAAAATTTGATTCGGCTGATTCGCTGAATTTTCCGACAAAATTTGTTTCGGGACGAATCGCTATTAAAAACGGCTATTTCTGAGCTTCCTAGAGCCTCAATAGGGTTGTAAACCATTCTGCCTTGCTGTAACACGCATAGGATACATGCTGGGTTAGTGAAATAATACTGTAAATAATTATGACATGGAGATCAGAGGCATCGCTATTAGAATAGCAGAGCGGCACAATTGCAGAGAGTTGAGGTGGCATCACTATGAGGTGCCCCAATATTGCCTGAAAAACACACCCTGGAGCTGGCAGCAGCAGGAGCCCAAATATTGGCTGAAAGACATCCTGGAGTTGGCAGAAGGAGCAGCAGGAGCCCAAAAATTGGCTGAATGACACCCTGGAGTTGCAAGCAGCAGCAGGAGCCCAAACATAGCTTGAAAGAGACACTGGAGTTGGCAGCAGGAGCCCAAAAATAGTCTGAATGACACCCTGGAGTTGCAAGCAGCAGCAGCAGTCCAAACATAGCTTGAAAGAGACACTGGAGTTGGCAGCAGGAGCCCAAAAATTGGCTGAATGACACCCTGGAGTTGCAAGCAGCAGCAGCAGCAGGAGCCCAAACATAGCTTGAAAGAGACACTGGAGTTGGCAGCAGGAGCCCAAAAATTGGCTGAATGACACCCTGGAGTTGCAAGCAGCAGCAGCAGCAGCCCAAACATAGCTTGAAAGACACACTGGAGTTGGCAGCAGGAGCCCAAAAATTGGCTGAATGACACCCTGGAGTTGCAAGCAGCAGCAGGATCCCAAACATAGCTTGAAAGAGACACTGGAGTTGGCAGCAGGAGCCCAAAAATTGGCTGAATGACACCCTGGAGTTGCAAGCAGCAGCAGCAGGAGCCTAAACATAGCTTGAAAGGGATACTGGAGTTGGCAGCAGGAGCCCCAAAATTGGCTGAATGACACCCTTGAGTTGCTAGCAGCAGAAGCAGCAGCCCAAACATAGCTTGAAAGACACACTGGAGTTGCCAGCAGCAGCAGCAGGAGCCCAAACATTGGCTGAAAGAGACACTGGAGTTGGCAGCAGCAGCAGGAGCCCAAACATTGCTTGAAAGAGACACTGGGGTTGGCAGCAGGAGCCCAAAAATTGGACTAAAGACACACCCTGGAGTTGGCAGCAGCAGCAGCAGGGGCCCAAACATTGCTTGAAAGAGACACTGGAGTTGGCAGCAGGAGCCCGAAAATTGGCTGAATGACACCCTGGAGTTGCAAGCAGCAGCAGCAGAAGCCCAAACATAGCTTGAAAGAGACACTGGAGTTGGCAGCAGGAACCCAAAAATTGGCCAAAAGACACACTGGAGTTGCCAGCAGCAGCACGAGCCCAAACATTGGCTGAAAGAGACACTGGAGTTGGCAGCAGGAACCCAAAAATTGGCCAAAAACACACTGGAGTTGCCAGCAGCAGCAGGAGCCCAAACATTGGCTGAAAGAGACACTGGAGTTGGCAGCAGGAGCCCAAAAATTGGCCTAAAGACACACTGGAGTTGGCAGCAGCAGCAGCAGGAGCCCGAACATTGGCTGAAAGAGACACTGGAGTTGGCTCAAGGAGCCCAAAAATTGGCCTAAAGACACACCCTGGAGTTGGCAGAAGCAGCAGCAGCAGGAGCCCAAAAAATTGGCCTAAAGACACACTGGAGTTGCCAGCAGCAGCAGCAGCAGGAGCCCAAACATTGTTTGAAAGAGACAATGGAGTAGGCAGCAGGAGCCCAAAAATTGGCCTAAAGACACGCTGGAGTTGGCAGCAGCAGCAGGAGCCCAAACATAGCTTGAAAGAGACACTGGAGTTGACAGCAGGAGGCCAAACATTGGCTGAATGACACCCTGGAGTTGCAAGCAGCAGCAGCAGGAGCCCAAACATAGCTTGAAAGAGACACTGGAGTTGGCAGCAAGAGCCTAAAAATTGGCCTAAAGACACACCCTGGAGTTGGCAGCAGCAGCAGCAGAAGCCCAAACATTGGCTGAAAGAGACACAGGAGTTGGCAGCAGGAGCCCAAACATTGACTGATAGTAACACCCTGGAGTTTGCAGCAGCAGCAGCAGCAGGAACCCAAAAATTGGCCTAAAGACACACTGGAGTTGCCAGCAGCAGCAGCAGGAGCCCAAACATTGGCTGAAAGAGACACTGGAGTTGGCAGCAGGAGCCCAAACATTGACCTAAAGACACATTGGAGTTGCCAGCAGCAGCAGGAGCCCAAACATTGCTTGAAAGAGACACTGGAGTTGGCAGCAAGAGCCCAAAAATTGGCCTAAAGTCACACCCTGGAGTTGGCAGAAGCAGCAGCAGGAGCCCAAACATTGGCTGGAAGAGACACTGGCGTTGGCAGCAGGAGCCCAAACATTGCCTGATAGACACACCCTGGAGTTGGCAGCAGCAGCAGCAGGAGCCCAAAAATTGGCCTAAAGACACACTGGAGTTGGCAGCAGCAGCAGCAGGAGCCCAAACATTGGCTGAAAGAGACACTGGAGTTGGCAGCAGGAGCTGAAAAATTGGCCTAAAGACACACTGGAGTTGGCAGCAGCAGCAGGAGCCCAAACATTGGCTGAAAGAGACACTGGAGTTGGCAGCAGGAACCCAAAAATTGGCCAAAAACACACTGGAGTTGCCATCAGCAGCAGCAGTAGCAGGAGCCCAAACATTGGCTGAAAGAGACACTGGAGTTGGCAGCAGGAGCCCAAAAATTGGCCTAAAGACACACTGGAGTTGGCAGCAGCAGCAGCAGGAGCCAAAACATTGGCTGAAAGAGACACTGGAGTTGGCAGCAGGAGCCCAAAAATTGGCCTAAAGACACACCCTGGAGTTGGCAGCAGCAGCAGCAGCAGGAGCCCATAAATTATCCTAAAGACACACCCTGGAGTTGGCAGCAGCAGCAGGAGCCAAAAAATTGGCCTAAAGGCCCACCCTGGAGTTGGCAGCAGCAGCAGCAGCAGGAGCCCATAAATTATCCTAAAGACACACCCTGGAGTTGGCAGCAGCAGCAGGAGCCCAAAAATTGGCCTAAAGACACACTGGAGTTGCCAGCAGCAGCAGGAGCCCAAACATAGCTTGAAAGAGACACTGGAGTTGGCAGCAGGAGGCCAAAAATTGGCTGAATGACACCCTGGAGTTGCAAGCAGCAGCAGCAGGAGCCCAAACATAGCTTGAAAGAGACACTGGAGTTGGCAGCAGGAGCCCAAAAATTGGCCTAAAGACACACCCTGGATTTGGCAGCAGCAGCATCAGCAGAAGCCCAAACATTGGCTGAAAGAGACACAGGAGTTGGCAGCAGGAGCCCAAACATTGACTGAAAGAAACACCCCGGAGTTTGCAGCAGCAGCAGCAGGAACCCAAAAATTGCCCTAAAGAAACACTGGAGTTGCCAGCAGCAGCAGCAGGAGCCCAAACATTGGCTGAAAGAGACACTGGAGTTGGCAGCAGGAGCCCAAACATTGGCCTAAAGACACACTGGAGTTGCCAGCAGCAGCAGGAGCCCAAACATTGCTTGAAAGAGACACTGGAGTTGGCAGCAGGAGCCCAAACATTGCCTGATAGACACACCCTGGAGTTGGCAGCAGCAGCAGCAGCAGGAACCCAAAATTGGCCTAAAGACACACCCTGGAGTTGGCAGCAGCAGCAGCAGGAGCCCAAAAATTGCCCTAAAGACACACCCTGGAGTTGGCAGCAGCAGCAGGAGCCCAAAAATTGGCCTAAAGACACACCCTGGAGTTGGCAGCAGCAGCAGGAGCCCAAAAATTGGCCTAAAGACACACTTAAGTTGCCAGCAGCAGCAGCAGGAGCCCAAACATAGCTTGAAAGAGACACTGGAGTTGCCTCTAGGAGCCCAAAAATTTGCCTAAAGACATAAATATGTTTTGCACCATTTGGAAAGTGTAAAGCGTGGCACCATGCTGAATCTAGTCGCATGCATCAGCCATTGGTGGGTGGAAATCCTGGCTGATCCATCCCTGATTTATTTTCACAAAGGTGAGTCTCTCCACATTTTTAGTTGACAGACGAGTTCTCCTCACCGTAACTATGGCCCCCGCCGCACTAAACACCCGCTCAGATGGCACGCTACTTGCCGGGCAGGACAGCTTTTCCAGGGCAAGCTCAGCTAGCTGCGGCCACAAGTCAAGTTTGGCTGCCCAGAAGTCCAGCGGATCCTCAAGGTGTGTTGGCATGGTCATGTCAAGGTATGACATGACCTGCTGGTTCAGGTCCTGCTCCAGGTCTTTCTGCTGCTCATGAGTAGACTCACTATGCGGGTGTAGAAAGCTACTCATTAGCGACTGAAGACTGAGGCTGCTGCTGATGGAGCTGCTGCTGCTCCTGCCAACCCCCCCAGCAGCCATGGCACTGGAAGGTGAGCACAGAGGCCCCCCCGAGTCAGACCTGCGAGAGTATGGACCATGGCGTAGATAGGCATCGGCCAACTGACTACGTAGAATTGGGTTGATTCAAAGAAACATGTAACAGCTTGGATTTGGCTCACGATCATCCTATTTTTCACGTCCGCTCGTGCGTTCGTATGAACTTGCGAGTGATTCAATAAGCAAATACGTTTCTATCCTAAAATATACGTCCGTTCGTATGGCAGTTCGGGAATCAGACCTATGTCAGTTTCCATCCTGAATTTTCCGTTTCATTTCTCAGGTTGCAACATTGGTTTTGCCCTTTTTCCTTTTTTGTCTGGACGTAAATCCTTCTGATCTTGCGGCTCCGCACTACAAACTTACCTCATTAAAGTGCATTCTAAATATTTGGTCTTTTATTTTTCTTTATTTCATTCATTTTGTAGTAACCAACCATTAATGAATGCATTTGCATAAGTAAATCTTACTTTGTTTAATTTTTAGTTAACTTGCATTTTTTACTTGTGGATTTAATTTTAATATTTATGCTTCAAATGGTACAACTTTAAATTTTTAGTGTGGTTACCCACACCCTCTACATACAGATTGCTCACAAATATTAAAAAACACCCAGCAACTTCTGCATGTTATGAGCCTAGAAACAGCCAAGATGGCGGCTCAGGTATTATCGGGCAGCCTGCAAACAGAAAGGGCCTTGTGACTGTGTTGCTCTGGATTCTTTGATTTCTGACCTTTCCATGCCCCCAGCTCTGCTGTGTCTGTGCAAAATACAGCAGTAACCCACATCCTGCACTTTATCCCGCTCTCCTCTCCTCAGTAAGTGTGATGCATCTGACCAAAGATGTGCTTAAATAATTAAACAAAGCAAAGGTAAACAACTACACCAATAAATGCAATCTAAAAATATTTTTCTAGTAGCCCAATTTTAAAATAAATAACAAAGGACATAAGTTTCTTTAATTAACGCAAATATATTGCAAAATAAAGGTTTACATGCAAAGGACTAATTAAGGTCCACATTAAAATGCTTTTATAAGGCATACATGAATCAGGTATGCATTGCCATACAATTTATGGCCTCGGCCATGCTGATACATGCAGTTCATTGGAGCACAAGACGGCAGACTCCTCCACATAGCCAAAAAACCTGTTCACGAACAGCAATCCGGCTGCTAAAAGGTGTCGGCTGTGGCTTTCTTTTAAAACGCGTTTAGAGGTTTCTCTGAATCACACCTAAACACATCCAATTAACCTAAGTTTTACGTTTTGATCGTAAGTTTTAGGATTTGATCCTAAGTTTTACGTTTTGATCCTAAAATTTAGGAACGAACTTCCGCTGATCGTAAGAGCATATACGCATTCGTACGTAGGCTCGTGCGAGTCGGAAATGGCCAAAAAAACAGGAAAAAATGACTAACACCCACCCAAACTTACGATTCTCGATACGAAATCAATTAACTTTTGCTCTTTGAATCGAGGGGAATGTCTTTGTAGTAGGTCAGTTTGTCCTCCCTCTCGGCGAGTTTAAAAAATGCCCCCATTTTGTGCCGGAAGCGAGGGTCCAATAAGGTGGAGAGCCAGAAGTCATCCCGCTGACAAATGGAAACAATTCTGGGGTCACTACGCAAGCACGTGAGCATGCTTCCTGCCATTTGCGCAAGTGACTCAGAGGGACGACCTGTCTCCATCTCCACTGCATACTGGGTCCTCTGTCTCGCCTTCCTCACAACCCTCTAGCTCCTCTGGCTGCTCCTGCTCCTCCTCTCCTGTCCGCTGACTAGATAAACCAGCCATTTCACCAAGCCTAAACTGTGCACTGTGCCACTCCTTCCCCTCTTCCTCCTGCTCCTCCAGTTCAGCTCCAATAGGTTCATGTGGCCGTAATATGTAGACACCATGTCTCCAGTGCCCTGACCAGCCATGGTTTCCAACATGTGCTGTAGTACATGAAGCAGTGGAATCACGTTGTTCATCCCGTAATCCTGGTGAGTCACAAATAAAGTGGCTTCCTCAAAGGGCCTGAGCAAACGGCAGGTGTCATGTATGAGCTGCCACTGGTTGACATTAAAGTTACACAGGGGAGTCCCCCTATCCGCTTGGATCATCAAGAAATCTGTCTGTCCAACATATGCAGGGCGGAATTCCAACGGGTGGAAACATCGTAAATCAGACTATCCCCTCGATTCAAAGAGCAAAAGTTAATTGATTTCGGATCGAGAATCGTAAGTTTGGGTGGGTGTTAGTCATTTTTTCCTGTTTTTTTGGCCATTTACGACTCGCACGAGCCTACGTTCGAATGCGTATATGCTCTTACGATCATCGCAAGTTCGTTCCTAAATTTTAGGATGAAAACGTAAAACTTAGGATCAAATCCTAAAATTTAGGATGAAAACGTAAAACTTAGGATAATTGGATGTGTTTCGGTGTGATTCAGAGAACAGTTTTCAAACCTCTAAATACGTTTTAAAAGAAAGCCACTGCCGACACCTTTTAGCAGTCGGATTGCTGTTCTTGAACAGGTTTTTTGGCTATGTGGAGGAGTCTGCGCGTCTTGAGCTGCAATGAACTGCATGTATCAGCATGGCCGAGGCCATAAATTGTATGGCAATGCATACCTGATTCATGTATGCCTTATAAAAGCATTTTAATGTGGACCTTAATTAGTCCTTTGCATGTAAACCTTTATTTGGCAATATATTTGCGTTAATTAAAGAAACTTATGTCCTTTGTTATTTATTTTTAAATTGATGTACTAGAATAATATTTTTAGATTGCATTTATTGGTGTAGTTGTTTACCTTTGCTTTGTTTAATTATTTAAGCACATCTTTGGTCAGATGCATCACACTTACTGAGGAGAGGAGAGCGGGATAAAGTGCAGGATGTGGGTTACTGCTGTATTTTGCACAGACACAGCAGAGCTGGGGGCACGGAAAGGTCAGAAATCAAAGAATCCAGAGCAACACAGTCACAAGGCCCTTTCTGTTTGCAGGCTGCCCGATAATACCTGAGCCGCCATCTTGGCTGTTTCTAGGCTCATAACATGCAGAAGTTGCTGGGTGTTTTTTAATATTTGAGAGCAATCTGTATGTAGAGGGTGTGGGTAACCACACTAAAAATTTAAAGTTGGACCATTTGAAGCATAAATATTAAAATTAAATCCACAAGTAAAAAATGCAAGTTAACTAAAAATTAAACAAAGTAAGATTTACTTATGCAAATGCATTCATTAATGGTTGATTACTACAAAATGAATGAAATAAAGAAAAATAAAAGACCAAATATTTAGAATGCACTTTAATGAGGTAAGTTTGTAGTGCGGAGCCGCAAGATCAGAAGGATTTACGTCCAGACAAAAAAGGAAAAAGGGCTAAACCAATGTTGCAACCTGAGAAATGAAACGGAAAATTCAGGATGGAAACTGACATAGGTCTGATTCCCGAACTGCCATACGAACGGACGTATATTTTAGGATAGAAACGTATTTGCTTATAGAATCACTCGCAAGTTCATACGAACGCACGAGCGGACGGGAAAAATAGGATGATCGGCACCAAAATCCAAGCTGTTACATGTTTCTTTGAATCGACCCTTATGTTGGGGGCTACGTTCTGATGCTGTAGCTCAAGAAGGGTGTTCTTGGCGGTGTATGAGTAGCTGAAGTGCATGCTAAGTTTCCTTGAAGTTGTTAGGATCTTGCAGATGGGAGGGAAGACTTCAGAAACCAGATTGAAGACATGAGCCATGCAGGGCGCATGGGTCAGCCTTCCTTGTCGCAGCGCAGACAAAATGTTCTTCCCATTGTTGGTAACCATGGTTCCCATTTTCAGTTTTCTTGGAGTAAGCCATGTTTGGATTTCTTGATGAATAAATTTAAGCAGTTCCTCCCCTGTGTGACTCCGTTCGCCAAGACAAACCATGTGAAGCACAGCGTGACACCTCCGTGCCCTGCACACATGGTAGACTGGAGGGGCACTGAGACTTGAGCCTACAGTGGAGGGTGAGGAGATGGTGGAGGATGAGGAGGCCGAGTCGCACATTGTCACAGGCACAACGGCCAGGGAGCGCGGAGGCCGAAGCGGCGTGACCTGTCCAAGTTGCTGCTGCTGCAAAGGGACCACATTCACCCAGTGGGCGGTAAACGACATGTACTGTCCCTGACCGTAGTTACAGCTCCAGACGTCGGCGCTGCCATGCGCTTTGCTACACACCGACAGGCTCAAGGACTGGCCCACCTTCTGTTCAACAAAAGTGTGCAGCGCTGGTACTGCCTTCTTGGCAAAGAAATTCCGGCTTGGGACTCTCCACCTCGGCTCGGCACAAGCCATCAGTTCTCTGAAAGGTGCAGAGTCCACCACCTGAAAAGGGAGCGACTGCAGCACCAGCAACTTGGACAGGAGCACATTCAGCTTCTGTGCCGTAGGATGAGTGGGCGCATACTGCTGTCTCTTGGACATGGCTTCGCTGATGGATTGCTGGCGGGCTGCATGACTTGGAGGAGGAGGAGCAGGAGCATCAGGAGGAGTGACAGAGGATGGGTATGACGCACAGCTGCCTGCGGCCGAGGTGCTGGAGCCTTGGCTGGCAGAAATTGGGAGCGGCGTGCCACTTGGTGAGGAAGCAGCCTGGACCACCTCTTTGGAGCCTCGGTTCTCCCATGCCGCTTTATGGTGACACATCATATGTTGACGCAGGGCTGTGGTGCCAACATTTGGGCCCTGGCCACGCTTCACCTTCTGCCTACATATCTTGCATGTGGCCATGTTACCCTCCTGCGGATGCTTCAGGGAAAACTGCCACACTGCTGGGTAGCTACTTTTCCCACCAACAGCCAGCACTGATTCACTGCTACTGTCGCCAACTCCAGGAACCCCTGCTCCACTACCTCCAGATAAGGTAGCCTGCCAGCAGGTGCTCTATCCCGGCCCCGTTTGGCTCCAGGGTTTACAATTCTGCCCCCATGCTGACTGCCAACCATGCTGCTAACACCTTGCTGCCTCAGCTGCTGACTCCGGGGCAACCTGTGCCCCTCTTCTCCTGATGATGAGGATGAAGACCCTTCTGCACCCGGCTCCCAAGTGCGATCGGCTTCATCATCATCATCATCATCATCCGAGTTGTGGCTGCACGTCACTGATGTTCTCGGTTTCCTCAACAGTGTCTGGCGCAGGAGCTGGAACACTCGCAACAACACCCACGCCACTCTCCACATCACTATTTGTCTGCCTAGCGAAGGAAGCCACCTCCATTTCTTGGCTGGGCAGTAGCTGCTGATTGTCCTCTATCTGATCGTCCTCCTTACTAAAGAGTGGAGCTGAACCCAAAGCAGGGGCTGCTCTTGGGCCATGCCAACTCAGGGTTGTGTCAGAGGAACCTACCGACCCTAGACTGGGGGTGTCAGATGTAACTTGTGATGATGTGGATGACCGCATTAACCAATCTACCACGGCAGATGCGTTACTGGTGGAGACATGACCACTAGCAGATACTGGCAGATCAGGTCTCTCACCGTGACTCCTGCTGCCCCTCGCCCCTAGTCTGCTGCGACCTCTGCCTGCTGAATCTTGGCCTCTGCCACTCCTCTTTGAACATCCTGGCACTTGTCTGCCTGACATTCTTATGTATTTGAAATGCGCAATAGGCACTTAAAAAATGTGTTTACTTTAAAAAGCAGAAGCTAAATAAAGTGAGATACTGCTTCTCTGCACCAGATACTATGAAAATTAGCAATATGGGATACCCTGCGGGCTGGTGTTTTTACAAGACGCAAAAAAACTATTCAAAATGCAATATATTAATAAAACAGAGCCTGTAGAAGCTGATTTAGTATAACAGATAGGGTGAAATGTGCTGGTTTGGGATACCCTGCGGCCTGGTGTTTTTACAGGATGCACAAAACCAATTCAAAATGCAATATATTAATAAAACAGAGCCTGTAGAAGCTGATTTAGTATAACAGATAGGGTGAAATGTGCTGGTTTGGGATACCCTGCGGCCTGGTGTTTTTACAGGACGCACAAAACCAATTCAAAATGCAATATATTAATAAAACAGAGCCTGTAGAAGCTGATTTAGTATAACAGATAGGGTGAAATGTGCTGGTTTGGGATACCCTGCGGCCTGGTATTTTTACAGGACGCACAAAACCAATTCATAATGCAATATAGTAATAAAACAGAGCCTTTAGAAGCTGATTTAGTATAACAGATTGGGTGAAATGTGCTGGAATAGTATGCCCATGTGGGCTGGGGTTTTTACAGCATACAAAAAAAATTAAAACTAATCGAGTTATAAGAAAGGCTTGTGTGTAACAGATAGGGTTAAATATGCCACTGCCAAGATGGGATGCACAGTGGCCAGGAACATTTACAGCACAAAAAAAAGCAATTTAAAACTGATCTGGCAAATGAAGTGAAGTGAAAATAAAAAAAAAAGTTTCCCTGTCACTTTCTCTGCTGTCCCTGCCTGGATCGTTCCCGATTTTTCCCTATCTTTCTCTGGCTCTCCCTGGCACTGTGTGGGTCTCTGTGGGTCTCCCTGACTCTCCCTGCCTGTCTGTAAGTCTCTCCCTGTCTGCAGCAACCTCCGTTCTGTCTGCAATGCAAGGCTGAAATGCGCACAAGCAAGATGGCCGCCGTTTATATAGCACTGTGACGTCACCGGGCTTCCTGGCTGCTGATAGGCTGCATGTGACCTTCCCATGATAACTTGCCCCAGGGGCCATGTCCGGACATGTCCATCCACCATTTTACAATGGCTGTAATTGAAACAAATGGAGTTTAAAGGAAAACTTCGATCGATCGAATCGCAGGGAAATTAGGATTCGTTCAGAATCGAATTTTTCCTGAAATTCGGAACGAATTCGGGTTCGTCCGAATCGATTCGCTCATCTCTAGTTATTAATGTCCTATTAATTCTATTAGCTTGGCAGCCTTTTCTTGATCTTTTTGAACTCCTTGACTAGTATTATTCACGCTTACTAATTGTAATGGCTATTATATGGTGGCTATCAAGAAGAAAGGGAGTGTGATGGCACGCTCTTGGTTATATTTTATCCTGATGTCATGTTGTTTTTAACTTTGCTACTTGTGCTACAATTTTTAGGGTAGTGTGTGGGTAGATGTGAGCTCATTAATTGTTAAGATTGTGGGTTGGCAGCATTTGAGTATCTGTCATAGTGCTGGAAAAGCACTACTCTTTGACTGGCAGGCCTGGCTGCTGTTTAAGAATCCTAATTCCACAAGGATGATGAGTCATTCATTGGCCAGGTATTTATAATATATTAAAAAAAAACAATAATAATAATCTTTTTTTTTAATAGTCTAAAATACTCCACAGTGCAAGTTAGCAAATGAAACTAGAGACATGAAGACCATAAGTGCCTGCAATCAATCAGCGGATAGGGGTGGCCCAAAAGGTAAGATGTGGTTGCTTTGTGCCATCGTCCTGATATCTTAGCAAAAATGGAAATATATGCAAGCTATGCAGGCTAGCCATCAGCTAAAATCTTAGTGCTTTCGGGTGCAAGGGTCTGGTGGATTTTGTTTGATGATGAATCACACACAGATCGTAGGATCACATTAAACCAGTCTTAACAGTAAGTCACTGTTCCAATCTCTTCTACAAACATGTATCTGCTGATGCATAGACTGAGGAGAAAATAAGGGCACCGGGTGCTAGCTTTTTTGTTTTCACCAGATCCATCGTTACTCCCTTGTCTACCTAATGGCAAAAAGCCAACTATACCAACTAATCTTACTAACATAGTTGCTTGGGTTAGATAATAGGTGCCCAACCCTCTCCTCCATGTCCACCAACCGGTCATGTTTTGTGAATTTCCATATAGCTGCCTCTATAGCTCTGTCTGAGCACTAATTAAAATTTAGTTTAAAATCTGAAAAGCCTGGCTTGTTGATGGGTCTTGAGTAGGAGGGTTGAGCTCCTGTGGGTTAGATGACTGAAGTCTGTACTGTAATTGCCTTCAAAAGTATATAAGTACCCCCTTTTTTTCAATAAATCTTTATTTTATATTTGAAACACAGTACCTTGTCTTATTACACCAAATAATGTAAGCAATGGCTGTATTCTAAAATTCTTCTGAATCTTCCTCATTCTATGAATCCGTCAACCTTACAGCTTAAAACATTTACTTAACTTATTGTTAGTGCAGTAAACCAAACCTCCAGTTACTTTAACTTAGAACATCAACCAGTCTAATCATAGGAGAAAAAAACTAAAAGGAATTGAATAAGAATAAGGTCAAATGGGGTTAACCTTTTTAGTGCCAGCTACGTGAGTCTCACGTAGCTGAATTTAAACCCCCACAGAAAAAAAAGTATAAAAGTAAAAAATACACCTGACCCCACGTTGGTTCGGGCTGGGTCTTCTCTTCACCCGGGGTGCATCTGATCCACCCCCTGGGGCTCTTCTCGCTTCAGGAGGGCACCCAAAATAGCGCCCCCCGCGCTTCGGACAGCTGTTTACTGTAAAAAAAAAATGAAATGTACTCACCTGCAGCAGCAATCCCTCCCGCAGAGTCTTCTCTTCACCGGGGGGGGGGGGGGGGCCTCTCACTCACTTCCTGGTTTGCTGATTTTAGCCCCGCCCCTTTGTGTCAGTCAACACCGCATCTGAGCCGAGAAGCTCAGCAGATGTGGTTGATCAGTGGAGGCAGGTCAGAGGGGGCACATGGCTCTGATCATCTGCCCCCCCAGCCCAACTCCACTGATCACCTGCATTTGTCATCGGAGCTTCGTGGGATAGGATCCTGGGGGATAGCAGAGGATAGGAGGTGAGTAAAGTAAAAAATAAATCATAAATGTAATTTTTGTGTGTGTGTGTTGAATTTTTTTCTGTTAACCCCTTGTGAACTGGTAAGGGGTCCATGAGATCCCTATACCAGTTCACAAGGCTGGGGGCTGGCAAGTCACCTGCAACTAGCGGGTGACTTGCCATTAACCCCCAAAAGCCCGGGCCCACACAGGGTATATGGGCTTGTAGGCTGCAGGATGGGGGGCCACAAAAGCTGGCCCCAGCACCCTGTTCCTACAAGCCCCCATAGCTGGTCCTGGGCTGGTTATGACGGGTAGGGGGGACCCTACGTCATTTTTTTTGGATTTTTAAGGGTTAGGGTTAGGGTTAGCCTAACCCTAACCCTTAAAATTCCAAAATTCCAAAAAAGAATGGGGAGGGGGGACCCTATGTCATTTTTTTTTATTAACCCCTTATGCTCTGTCACCCAGCAGTTATAAAAGGCTCCCAGCAGCAGCAGGAGAGCAGAAGCCAGATTGATCAGCATGGGACACAGTCCCTAGGGATGGATGGGAGGTAAGTATATAAAAAAAAATATATATATATTTTTTCTCCATGTGTCTGTGTGTTTTTTATACACTTAACCCTTGTGAACTGGTAAGAGATCCATGAGACCCCTATACCAGTTCACAAGGCTGGGGGCTGGCAAGTCACCTGCGGCTAGCGGGTGACTTGCCATTAACCCCCGGCACCCCCAATTACCTGCCTCCCCAAAGCAGAAAAGTCCGGCCCACGGAGCTTGTAGCCGGCAGGAAATGGGGCTTTCACATGCAATATGGTTTTCATTAATAAAACAAAGTTTTATTTAAAATAAAGGAGACAATTGTCTAAAAAATATTTTATTTTATTTTTAGTTTTTTACGCAAAAATATTAAAAAAAACTGTAGAAAAATTACAAACAAGACATTTCATGTTAAAGCCTAAACTCTGCTGCAAAAAATAAATATATAATTTTCCTGGAAATTCTGGCAAAAATCACGGTTAAACATGGCGCAAAATGGGGAAAATGACCTGTCAACAGAGGGTGACAAAACTTCAAGTAGGCTTGCAATTAAAAGGGTTAATATACCTATGCATGTTGGGTATTGTTCTGCTCGGGGGACCTTGCATTTCCAGATTGAGCTTGTTTTTCTTGTTTGCATATTGATATTTTCGGAAAACATGTTTTTTATTCAGCTTTTTTATACATTTTTTTAGAGAAACCCTGTGCAACCTTAGAATTCTTGGAGGGATTACTTCCAGAAAGATCAGCCCACTACAACAAGCTGGGTACGCTTAGAAAGCTTAACATGTGTACTTTCAGGGAATATATGGTTTATGGTGGATATTCCAAATGTAAAGGGTTGTTTTGGTTGAAAAATTCCAAGGTGCGCATTTTGTCTGCAGAGCTGAAATTTTCAAGTAAAAGTACCGTTACGCACATGCTTTACTTTGGGGTGTTTGCCAACTCTTCCCTTGACAGTAGCTATGCATGCTGGGTATTGTTCTATTCGGGGATGTTTTTCAGATTTTACTTGTTTTTTCTTGTTTTAATATAGTTTTTTTAGGAAAATGTGGCTTTGATTCTTCCTTTTTATTCTTTTTTAGGGAAACTCTGTGCAACCAAAGAATTGATTGAGGGATTACTTCCAGAAATCTACCCACAAGCCTGGTACGCCTAGAAAGCTTGTGGTGTGTACTTCCAGAGAAGATATAGTTTGTAGGGTGTATTTCAAATGTAAAGGGTTGTTTTTCTGGAAAAACTGCAAGGTGCGCATAGCGCATATCACAGTTGTATTTCATCTGAAAATCTCCTAAAGCTCTGTTTAAGTTTGGGGGAGTCTCCTGGGCAGGAAAGGGTGTCTACCTATACATATGTGGTACTGCTGTGACCGGGAGAAATTGGGGTTTCACAAGCAATAACATTTTATTGACAAACTTACATTTTTGTAGTGAAAATACTACAAATTGCAAAAATATGTGCATTTTTTTGCACGTATTTCACCCAAAAGTATTGAGAATCCACTAAAAAAGGTCATACAAGACATTTCATGTTGAAGCCCAGACTCTGCTGAAAAAAACAATCTATAATTTTCCTGGGAAATCCCTTCAAAAATCAAGGTTGAACATGTGTAGTGCAAAATAGTGAAACGTAGTCTGGCACTTAAAGGGTTAATGGTGTATAAAATGGTTGTAGGGAGGCAGCGCACAAATGAAAATAATCTACTGGCCTCGCTGCCTTCTTACATGTAATAGGGTCAAAAAAGGAAGCCTTAATTGTGAGGCGTATCAAACATAAATGCAAATCATATATATACAAGCTATTTTTTCATTCAAAACTATTTCTTAGAACAGTGTTAGGTGCAAGTAAAGACTCAGTGAACCTGTGTCAGGTGAGTTTATGTATCCTCAGTTAAAGCACTGAGGGCAGAGTTATACCCTTTTCAGGTTGTAGCAAGGTAAGTAGGGGTGCAGTCACAATTGCAGGAGTGTTCAAACCTTAGGTTATGGCGGGTAATATGGCGTACAGCGTAGTTTTGTGCCCTGACGCATTTCACTATAAGGCGCCATGGGAGAGCTTGTAAAGTCACCCTGCTGGGCTGAATTAGTATATAGGCATGTTGATCTTGATTCAGTAGTCTGAGTGAGGGCGGTGTAAAGTTGACAGGGACCAGGTGTCGGAGCTGGATGTCCGTATTAAGATACTAGAGGGGTAATATGTACAATGTATCAAAGGAGGACGTTTGGGGCCAATTAGGGTGTTGATATTGCCGCTCAGTACACCTTGTCGGGGACTATAAATGACCCCAAAAATATTGCACTTCCATGGACAGGTGGCTTATATACTGAGTGACAGCTCGGGACAAAGAAACCTCTGCAATTAAACTGTATACAGATCAGTTTGGGAACAATTGTATTAAATCAAAACAGATTGGACACAGTTGTATTAGATCAGATCAGACTGGGTAGGTATATTAAATGCCCAACGACTACAATTCAAATGGGCACAGCTCTGATGTTGTATTAAATGCCCACTGACTACAATTCAATTGGGCACAGATCAGGTCTTGTATTAAATGCTCACTCACTACAATGCAATTGGACCGGTTAGATTTTGCAAAGCCAATCATTCAGCTTTCCAGGTTCAGCCGAACACTAATTTAAGGATTGAAAGGATGCACACCACAACAAAATGATTGCGCTTAATGAAGTATATTCTAAATTAAACATATATACAATTGTTGGTCAAAGGCAAAAAAGGATACAAAAAGTCCAAGTTCACATAAGAAAGTATGATTCATAATCCTCAGGGGTTTTGGCAGACCTCATTTGTAAAAGAAGAAACATGAGTTAACAGTAATGTACAGTACAAAAAGATAACTATCTAGGTAATGATCCATTACCAGTAGGAATATGAGGCCATAGCTTTCAATTCTCCTGAGGGTTAATACAGGCTGCTGTCTGTATATATACAGTCAAGGTGTAACAAAAGAATTCCAATAGCTTATACAGAACATACAGCTAATGTACAAACGACAGACCATCAATATAGCCAGTATAATTAGATAGCAAAATCACAGCATAATCAGAACATCATGTATACCAGTATCTCAGAGATTGGATCACATAGACAATGCCAACGTTTCAGGGCTGTCAGCCCTTTTCTCAAGGCAGCGATAATTAGAATGCGTATGGTACCTTGTTTTAAAGGAATCCTATGCTGCAACTCCCGCCGGCCAGCCTGTGTGTCGTCCCGGAAGTGCTTGGAAGGCAACTTCCGTTACGTCACATCCGGTGACGTTGTCCCGGCCCTCGGCCGGCGCCACAGTGGTTGGCAGACACAGCTGCCAATCAAAGTGACGTCAGTTCTGGGCGCGCGGGGCAGCCGTCCCCCGGAGCTCACTGAGAGAAATAACTTTATTGAGACAAACAGTAACATAATGTCACAATGGAAATAAAGCGAGCGGGGAGCTTTCCAGATAATGCGCAGCAGTGTCATCAGGAGGGAGAGTAGCCAGCAATGTTCTTCTTTTCTTTGGCCACACTTTAGAACATAATAAAGTGAATTAAAAACAATATAAAAACAACGTGTAAACGGTCACAATCCTGAGTAATTAATAAAGAATGAAAAATAATTGTATATTTATATAGTGGCTGAACCGTAGTGCACAAATGGCAACCTGATTGCTCAGAGTATCTCCTGTATGAAACTGTGTTACAAAGTACATCCTAATTTAGCCAACCCCCTTAGATTAGGGGGGTGAATTTGAAACGTTCTTATAGGCCAACCCTCTGTGAACCCCTTGGGAAGCCTGGTCAGATGCCCACTCTAGGGTGGACCATAAGCCATTAATGGAGAGGATATATCAGTGGATATAAGGGAGGTAGGTATGTACATCTTGCTGAATAAAAGGTTCTGTCTAAGTGCACTCGGATTGTCTCCTAGTGGGAGAGGCCTTAAGGTGGACCTAAACTCTTAAATTAGGAAGATTATAAGTAGATAAAGTTGGAGTAAGCAGGGACGATACATATGAGGGGGGCTCTCTGTGTATGTGGGTATGTATTTAAATAGGGCGGGGGTAGAAAAAGTTTAAAGAAAATATCATGTCCTTAATAAGGATTGCCCATTGTAAACAGACACTATGTCCTTTATTGAAAAAAAGAAGAATAATCTATTTCCTCATTAAGACCATGAGGGGATTTGGTGTTGAGAGTATAGATCCAATATAATTCTCGTTTTAGCAAGATTTTGTTCCTATTACCACCTCTTCTGGGATACCTAACTTGATCAATTGCCTGAAACCTCAATTGTGAAATTTGATGTCCTGTCATCATAAAATGCCTGGTTAGTGGGGAGTTAATATCTCCCCGCCTTATGGCACTCCTGTGTTCGCTGATTCTTGTCTTAAGAGCCCTTGTGATCTTGCCAACATAGGCCTTTCCGCAAGGGCACATATGTGGAGTTGCAGTTAAAGAAGGTCCCTATCTTACATTTTTTGCCTGAAAGAGGATGTGTGAACTCAGGGACCTTGGTAACGAATCCACACTGTGTACAATGCCCGCAAGAGTACATGCCTTTAGGAGGGGGAGTGGCGTTCAGCCACTGTTCTGTGTGCCATTGTTGTTGTGTCGGGGGATGTGTTGTGTCTGCCTTGATCAATTCATCTCTCAGGTTGTTTGCTCGTTTATGTACGAACATGGGCCGGTCTGTAAAGGTGTCTTTAAGGCGGTCATCCCCTGATAGTATATGCCAGTGCCGTTTGATGACACGTTCTATTGCTGGTGACATAAGTCAGTGAAGATCACTGGGACCCTCTGGGGGGAATCCCGTGGTGTATGTAGGAGTAGTGTAGTCCTATCTTTCCCAAATGCTTTGTCCCTTGCCCCAGCCAGTGTAGCTGAGTCATAGCCTCGGTCAATGAAGTCTCTGGATAAAGTCTCGGATCTGTCAAGATGTTTTTGGTCATCTGAAATAATTTGTCGTAGGCGAATAAATTGACTGTAAGGGAGACTGTCACGCATATTCCTAGGATGGAAACTGTCGTGGTGCAGGAAGGTATTTCGATCTGTCTCCTTACGGTATAAATCAGTGTGTATGGTGTTGTTTTAAATACTGACTAGGACATCCAAAAAATGTACCTGTTGTGTACTGTAGTCGTTCGTGAATGAGATGGTTGGAAGCGCTTTGTTCAGTCTGTCGGTGAATGCAAGGAGGTCGGTCTCTGTGCCCTGCCATAAGAAAAAAACGTCATCAATGTATCTGGTCCACAACAATACATGTTCAAATGCCCCATCCGTGTATATAAACCGCTCTTCAAACGAGTTCATGAAAAGATTGGCATAGGATGGGGCCACATTGGACCCCATCGCGGTGCCCTGTATCTGTAAAAAGAACTGGTTACCAATACCATATAGGAAGTAATTCCTGGTTAGTACCAATGTGAGTAGGTCCATACAGAATTTGTTAAATTCTGCGGTACCGTCCATCTCGTTTAGGGCAGTATGTATGGACTGTAGGCCCAAGTCATGTGGAATCGAAGTATATAATGATCTTACGTCCATACTACAGATACTGACTTGTTCAGGTAATGGGCCTAAGTTTTTGATCTTGTTCAAAAAGTCTCCAGGATCTTGTAAGTCTGCATTACCTTTGGCTGTAGGACCTTATCCAGAAAGGTGGCGGGGCTTTGGAACAGCGAATCAGTTCCTGCAACGATTGGTCTGCCGGGTGGACGGGTCGGATGTTTAGGGACTTTGGGTAGAATGTAAAACACTGGTGTTATTGGATATTCAGTGATAAGAAAATCTCGAAGTTTATTGTCTATAATGTTTTCATCAAATGCCTTCTGTATAATAGTGTCTAATTCACTCTTAATGTCAGGTAATGGGTCTCTGGGTAGTTGGCGATATACTGTGTGGTCATTTAGTTGAGCCATAATGGTGGCATGGTAGAAATCCGAGTCCAGTATAACTATTGCTCCGCCTTTATCGGCTGGTTTGATTATTATAGTCTGGTCCTTAGAAAGGTCGTTTAATGCCAATCGTTATCGCCTTGTTAAATTGTACTGGGAGGTGTGTGTACGAGGAGGAGGGACCCAGTGGTCTGCCAAAACCCCTGAGGATTATGAATCATACTTTCTTATGTGAACTTGGCCTTTTTGTATCCTTTTTTGCCTTTGACCAACAATTGTATATATGTTTAATTTAGAATACACTTTATTAAGAGCAATAATTTTGTTGTGGTGTGCATCCTTTCAATCCTTAAATTAGTACTCTAGTATATTTGGGATCTTCTGTGGAGACAATCCCAGAAAGGATCAGCACCTACTTTTACATTTATGCTGTGATCCCGGAGTGCTAGTACCATTATCTTTAACTATATCAGGTTCAGCCGAACACCCAAGCTCGCAAAGTTCAATACAAACCTGAACTTTGCGGCTCTGGATCGCTATTTACCACCTTAGAGCAGGTCCATCAAATATGGAATGCATCACCAGTTCATCCACATACTATGGAACATAGGGGAAAGGTATTAGGATAATCTTATAGGGAACATGTACCATCGTCACCTTAACATTGGCTTCCTGTAGAGAAGTATTTAGAGAGCCTTTGAGACTTATTCCTCCAATCTTTTCCATTCTTCTCTTTCCATGTTATAACTTAATTCTGATTCCCACGCTGGTCTCTGTTACCTGAGGATATAGAATCCCTGGAAAAAAAAGCTTTGTTAATATCTTCTGAATAATTTGTTAAGGAAGACAAAAAATTACTATCTGTCAATATTTGAATTACTCTTTTATAGTCTAAAAAGTTTTAGCCCATCACTCAAAATCTCCCTTCCTCCCTGGCACCTAACCCCCAATTGCTCCCCAGACGCCGAGCTTAGGGCAGCCTACTGCTCTGGCACATGTGCACTTCACTGCCCTTTATTGTGTTAATCATCTGTGTGTAGTCACTGATATGGTGTTTTTTCACTGGTGTGTTCACTGTGTGTAGTCTGAATATAGTGTTTATTCACTTGTGTATTCACAAGTGCACAGATGGGAAAAAGATGGGAACATTCCATGTGTGCGTATTCACACAATGGCCACTATAAGCACTACTATGTTATTTTTGACAGTGCAATAATGAAGGGCATAAAATACAGTAGGGTGCCTTTTTCTCCCAGATGAGTCTGTAGGTTATTAGGTACAAGACTTTCAATTTAATGTCGCCCAGTTTTAGCCTTTTTCTCCCAGATGAGTCTGTAAGTTATTAGGTACAAGACTTCCAATTTAATGTCGGCCAGTTTTAGTCCTGAGAGCTCAACAAAAGTATGTCATATTTTAAAGTAATACGAAATGAAATGTTGGGCGAGGACACAAACAGGAGCATTTGAGTAGTCTAATGTGCATTTATGTTTCCTGCCGCTACCCCCTTCTTTATATTTGTATCTCTCTTGCCACCAGTAAGAATGATGTGATTGCTTCTTGGACTTCTTGTGTTACTTTGGGGGCGTGGCTTCTTGGGATTTCCTCTAAAAAATCCCCTGGGGGGCCAGTTGCCAAAAAGGGGGGCCTATATAGCTGAACAGCTTCAGAGCTTAACTGTTTGGCTCATCACTAATGAAAATTCACATTCTTATTGTCATCACCACCAAATTGTTCTTGTGGGGCAAGCTAGGCCATTATATTATGCTTTCTTACCTTGTTCCATTGAGCTAAATGCTATATTTAAAAAAAAAAATTAAATACATGTGTCAGTTTTGAGTCTTGGCTCAGCCCTGTTTACGTACTACAGTAATCGTATTGCAGAAAATACACTTAGCCCCATGCATATATCAGTCTGCACTGAATGAATTATACAGCATAGCAGTGTTAAGCTAGCAGGTGTGTGGCACAATAGGAGTGGCAAGTATAGGGAGGGGGTTTGGGTTTTAATGTTGTTTAATGTTTCCCAACAGCTGCCTGTGCGTTTTAAATGCGGCTCTGATCAATAAATCATCCCATAATTCTTCTTTTACTGTCTTTCTCTGAGAAAATTAAACAAGCGCGGATCCCATAAAGCAGTTTATGTTGTTGTAGTGACTGCGTTTGGAGTTTGGGGGTAAAAGCAATCATATTTTCATCAGAATAGTTCTGTGCTCTGGCTGTGTATTGATATTACTTGCTGAACCATAAATGTGAGCAGTAACTTTGAAATAATGCCTTGGGCTGCTCGCCATTTAATGTTTTATCCCAGAAATACTAAAAGCCTTTTCCAGGGATCTTTACCGTGGCATTGTATTGTTATTTTCAGTGTATTTTTCACATTTGAATTCAATAGCAGAGGCAAAAGATTATAATGTTAAAATCCGAGGGCATGCAAACATTCAAGACACCATTAACCCTAATAACTAAAAATATTTTTTGCAATGTAGGCCTTTTTTTACTTTAAAATACTGTGGCCTTGACACAAAACATGATTACAATGTGTAAATGATTTCTTCTTTCAGTGCATGAATGTTTATATCATATTTGGTAAAACATGCAGACTGTCTCTTGGACAAGGTTGGACAACATGAAGTATGATAACCTTGATGTAGTGACATTTTGCTTGCAGGTGGATAATGTTCCAGAAAGTGTTTAGTGCTGACCATGCTGATCTGGTGCAACTGCTAGGCCTCTGATACCCAGTCAATGAACAGTTCTTGTGAGGACATTGCTTTTAGAAATGCTGTGGCTAAGGCAAACAATTAGAGCATGGATTCATAATTTCCATTCTGTTATAGTTTTTACCTCACAGTAGTAGAATGGAATTTGACTGGGGCAGTGTAAGACCCCACATCAAGTCTCTCACAATCAAAGTCTAATGTGAGGGCCATGCACCATGTTTCTGGAAAGGCTGTGTAGCAAATTAGGAAAAGTGCTGAGTCTGTGAGATTGGATAATGTACAATCAGGCCCTAATCAGGCCTGCGGGGGCTGGTGGTGACAGTAGTGGACTGCAGAGTTAGCAAAGCATTATATCAATGGTCAGCTGCAGGCACGGTAATGTGGACAAACATGGCAATGGTCAACAACCACAAACAGCAACTAAAGATATGGTCAGACATAGTAGTGGCCATGATCAGGAAACAGTGGTTCAGGACGTGGTCAGATGCGGCAATGGTCTGCAAGAGGGAACAGCGGGTCAGGCATGGCAGGGGGTGGCAACAAGGAACAGCAGCTTAGGACATGGTCAGACATGGCAGTGGTTCACAAGAGGTACAGCGAGAACATGTTGCAATTTGGAATTGGTGGGCAACAAGAGAAAAGCAGCTCAGGACGTGGTAAAACGTGGCAATGGTCAGTATCAAGCAGCGGTATCAAGTATCTAGCAGCGCAGGACATGACCAGAAGTTGCACTGCCAACAGGAATCCTTCGGACAATTATGATACATTAACAAGCCATAAAATACTGTTGTAGCCATGCTGTTTCTAAATACAGCTTTTGAACTAGCTGCCTCTAGTCAGCTGAGATGCTGGGCCTGTTGGCATCTTTTATTACTAGGCACCATGAATGGCAAGGACCGTGCAGCACTGGCAGGACTGTCGCAGCACACATAAGGTGTGAGACCCTACCGATGGTTGCCAGGCAATGTTGCTGCTAGTCACATGGCCAATTGTTGGGCAGTGTGGGAACAATGGACAGATGAGTATTGTACTGTGACAGGCGGGACAAGATGAGCCAGTAAATGGAGCAAAGGAAAGGTACATTTTTGAGAAGGAGGACCATGCACCAATTTGCAACTATGACAAACTAACTCCTAGCTTCTCTGAGGTCTGATCTTAAAGGGATTACCCCGGCTATATGTGTATATATGTTTTTAAATGTATGTTATGGTGTTGTATGGATTTGTTGTATGTTTTTTATTATTGATGAATTGACTAATTAAAATGAATATTAAGATCAGTTGGTATTATTGATTAATTTACTTTTGGGTTGGAGTGGTGCCTTCTGAGTAACTGTGTCTGTGGTGGGCTGGAACCACAGAAATTTTGTGTGTGTATTGCAGTAGCAATTTGGGTTACAGATTTGGCACACCACCAATTCCTTTATTAATTATCCAGGGTGGTGCTAAATAGGGTGTCCCTCCTGTTTTTGTACAGGATTACCCCGGCTAAGTGTAAAACATGAGGAGAGTTTATACTGGTGTGCTGCTGAATAAAGCTGCTGTTGTTGAGATGTAGCTCCTTTCCTGAAGTCCATCACCTGGATTTTATTAATCCAGCATTTTTTTAGCATTCAGAGGTGCACCTGTCTTCTCTCCTCTTGCAGACTTGCAGACTTGTTGGGACACACCAAATTTTGTCTGTTCAGGGGGTGGTAGCTATTGCCTGCTTGACTTGTTGTTTTTTTTTCCCTGCATCTTTGAATACGATCACCTTTCAGTGCTAAAAAAGGTGGTCATGAATAAATAAAATCCAGGGGATGGGCTGCAGGATAGGGTCTAGGTCTCTGAAGCAACATCTTTATTCAAAAGGTGACAAGGGTAAAGGCAGACAGACAAACAATGATTTTTTTAGCCAGGGAAATTCCTTTAAATCTCTGGTATTCATATTACAATTAAAAAGATAGCTGAATATAGCTGATATGTCTATCCACATCTCTGTGCACTGTCATTTAAAATCCTGGTTATCTCCTCTCCTGTTGTTTGTTTCTACTTGCCACTGGTGACATGTCACCTAACCCAGGACTATCTCCTTCACCTCTCTACTTTACTATTTTTCTCCCTCTTCATCACAGAAAAACATTCACCACTGCATCAAGTCTGCAAACATATGTAGCCTAACCAACATCAGAAAATAAAGCCTCCCGCTTACCTGCACACAGTAGAATGCACATGTGGGCAACAAACTTGCATGCACAGGCTTTGATCTATTACCCCAATTTTTCAACCTAGATAACCTATAACCTCACTGGGATTATACAATATAAATTTTATGCAGCAGACATTCAAATATAGTTCTCTGGCCCAAATCTCTATTTCCCTCCTATCCTGCCTTCCTGACTGTCTAACAGCCATTACTTCCTTTATGTCACCTTACTCTCTTAAACTGAAAATGGACAAAACAAAACTGATCACCTTCCCACCATCCAATTTCCCTCCCCTCTATAATAACTGACCAACTCCCCAAGCTTGGTGCCTATGCATTATTCTGGGCTCCACTCTCTCATTCACCAAACACCTCCAGTCATCTCTAAACTTAAAAACATCTCCCAGAGAGGTCCCTTCCTCTCACATCACACCATTAAAATGTTAGTGCATTCCTTGGTCATATCTAAATTTGACTAGTGCAATCTGGGCCAGCACCAGCACTGGGCATACCAGTACAAGTGCCAGGCCCCTTTTTTCTGTAAGGGCTCAGACTGGGCTGCAGAATGATTCTTCGGTGGGCTTCATGAGCAGCAATGAAGACGTTGGCAAGAATTAGAGGAAGATCAGTGGCAGCTCAGATGGTGGCAAAGACCAAAGCATGCAGCAGCAGTTGACCATTTAGTGGCAGTGGAGAAGGCGACAGGGATCAGAGGATGATTGTCATCAATGATGGAAAAGTGACTGCAAAGAAGTCAGCAAAGACTGGGTGGGGTGATTGGCAGCATTGGATAAGGTAACAAGGAGCAGAGGATGATATACAGCAGCAGAGAGTAAAGCAAGGACTAAAGCAATGGTCCTCAAAACAACCAAGTACCCCCAAGGAAGAGATCAATTATTATTGTTCCCAAAATAATTAGGTCACAGGCCTTGTAGCACCTTTTAAAGCAAGAAGGAAAAATGTTCTACTGTTGAAATATGTAAGAACCATAATAACCTCCCTATTGGTGCACCCCTGAACATTGTTGCATACCCCCTGAGAAACACTAAATATTACTCATGATCTTTTTAGGTCAGGTAAATTGTCCATAGCATCTTATCTCCCAGTCCTGCTCTTATGATTCCCTCCTTTTCCTACCCTAATTTGAGCACTTAGCATTCACATGTTCAGTTGTTGCCTATATACGTTCCTTTCTGTGTGCTGTATTGACATCATGGACACAGAAGTGATCTTCGTTAGTTTCCTTGTTTTATGTTGAAACAAGATTAATGAAAATGAAAAAAAAAAAGATTTGTCTGCTATAAGCCAGTTCAATGTATGTGGAAAGTTGAAAGACTAATATGTTGTGGACAGCACCAGAAGACAAGGTAAAAAAGTATAACACTGGTGTGCTCGCTCGGCCAGGAATGAAAATTGTGCAAAAGCAATAACAAAACAAATGGTTGGGTCCCCACAAAGCCCTAAATTCAACCTGGCCTTTATGAATAAGCAGCACAACCAATCAGATATATACATATAAATGACTTGGTTATTTATATGTATATATCTGATTGGTAGTGCTGCTTATTCATAAAGGCCTGGTTGAATTCAGGGTTTTGTGGGGACCCAACCATTTGTTTTGTATGTGGAAAGTTGACATATTTTAAAATTTAGTGGTGTTAGTCAGTTTACCTTCACACATGCAGCATTTTCAGGTTTGATGTGTGTTTTGTACCTATGATGTGAAATTGTTTGGCAAATCAAGACAGACACCGGGGGAGCATAGCCATCCTGCCATCCACCCCTTCTTGTGGCATTTCTAAGCTTCCTGCAGCCATCATGCCCTGGGATGAGGACTTCACTGCGCAGGGGCTAGATCTTGGGGATGGCGCAGTGCATCAAGGGACAGATAAAAAGACAAGATGGCTCTGCCCTATGGAAAACGCCTGAGAATAATGGTCCAGCGCAAGAGAAAGAGTAGAAGACAGGTACATGTAGAACCAGGACTGAGGGTGAAGTTTGGAGAATTTTTGAGAACTCCCAAGATTGTCCATTGTTCCTCTTTAAGTGGACCTAAAGTTTAATATCAATTGACCTGCGTACCACCCCCTAAAGTCAAATTTTAAGTACCCCCCCCCATTTCCACCACTCTGTTAAGATTAGAGATTTAAAAATATATTTAAAAAAATACCTGGACCTACGTTCTCAATGTGCTTCCACTGAGCACTGTAACCTGATCTTCTGTAAATACTTAACCCTGAGGATCATAAGTGATCTTGTTCCCCAGTCACTGCAGGAGCTGTTGTTATGGACATAAAGGGGGGATTCTCCAGTATACTTCCATAAATGATTTGACTACTTTTTGTAATAAGAACTATGTTTCTTGTATAGGGGTATATTGTTTAGGGGTCTTCATATGCATCACAAAGGCATTTGTCGGCTTTGATTGCTTTCCAGAGACTAGAAAATGCAACCAGGACCCCCCACATGAATCACATGGAAATTAGATCAAGGTGCCTACCAAACCAAAATGTTTTAAAAATGTGGCCAAAATGCATGAGAACAGAACAAATGTTTATTAGACCACCACTAATTGTCAGTGTTCTGCTGAATCTTCCTTGCCACTGGTTTTTATTTCTGTATATCTATGTAGTCCTGGCATTTTCTGCCGTGCCTGGAAGAATTTACACCATTCAACGCTTTGAAGGAAGCTGTCACAAAT
Organism: Gastrophryne carolinensis; assembly: GCA_027917425.1. Classification (NCBI taxonomy): domain Eukaryota; kingdom Metazoa; phylum Chordata; class Amphibia; order Anura; family Microhylidae; genus Gastrophryne; species Gastrophryne carolinensis. The sequence continues at coordinate 115,931,617 of CM051237.1, read as the reverse complement.
AGCGCTTATCAAGAGCATGCTGAATTTGGTCGGATAGACTGCCTATTCTTCTAAGAGCACTGTCGCAAAATTGTGTAATATTTAAAATCCACATAAACACGTCAGCCAATGAGAGGAGGGGTCACTTATACGCCCCAACTGAATAAAACTCCCACCAAGCTGAATTTTTATAATTGGGCCATTTTTCATGATAGTGCTCCTTTTATTTGGAAACAGTTTTTTGAGTATGTTTCTTGCTCCATATCTCTATTGCTCATATTCAATTCAGGTAGTGGTACTAACAGTTGGAGCTGAGTGGTGCAGCAACTACAGTAGATGCCAGTGGACACCAAAGGATTAAGACCAGGTCAGGCTGTAAAATATAAGCTATGAAGACTACAGTAATTTACAGCAGGTGCCCAATGACCAAGCTGCTATGAGATGGTGGACTGCAGCAAGTTGGTGAGAAGGTGGCCTGTTGAAAAGGGAACAATGCTCGGGGCTTGGGGTGGTGACTTGCCTCTTGGCATACCTAAACCTCAATCATGACTTATATGGTGTCCTGTACACCCAGGTATTGAACCTAGCAGGACCCTGCAGCTCCCCCACCTTCATGAGGTGGTAGTGGCACTAGCTGGTATCTGTTTTTTTGTGTCCAACTATGTGGCCCATCTTCCCTACCTCACATGGTCCCAGCTGGAGGGAACTGTGACCATTTCCTATGGATTCTGCTTCCTACACCAGGACACCTCTAGACTAACTATGGCCTGTCTATCTCAGAAGGTTTTCAGAAAAAGAAATAGTTCCAACTTTGCGTAGCTGTGCACTACAACAGTAAAAAGTCCATATATGATGCAAAGTTCAAAGTGGAAGAAAAATAATGAATAATGTGCTCATATTACCAATGTATGCTTACGCACACAAAAGGAACTTGTGCTCTGCTTTTAACCCATCCGTGCAAATGTGCAACACACAAAGTAAACACACTAATTAGCAACACCAACAACATGTTTGTTCCCTAACCACTAAACATTGCCAATGCCACATCTCAAGTACATGGCAAGGGTTTTCTGTCTCCAGAAAATGTTATTTCTCTTTCTTTGGCTTCTGTAAAAGTAGCAAGAAGGATAGGTCGGCTAGGATGTAGATCCATGATACATGGGCCAGGTAATGTCCCAGTGTTAGGGATTTGGTCAAAAATGATTTGGATAAAAGAGGGGCCTCATTTCCTGGTGAATAAACACCACTTCACCAGTTAATGAGGTACCTCTTATATCAAGATCATTTCTGACCTGTCGGTGTAGAAAATCTTTTATACTCACTCAGTGGTCCATAGCCTGGGCAGCAATCAACTGGAGCCTTGTCAGCATGTTTCCTGTCGGAGCTACAGGTACTTCCTGCCTCCACTTACACTCGCTTTTCACTTGCCTGACTTCATGATGTAATGCCCAGCTGATCACCAGCCTTCCCCAATATAACCCCGTCACCTATAGTCAAGCCCCCATTTCCCAGGAGACATTACACGCCTGCCCGAACATGGTTGCTCCAGGACGTAAGAGCGCAGAGGATGGCACATGAGACCTCAAAGGTAGATGTACAACAGGGAAAAACTGTAGCAAATACACAGGGTATGTCAGAGATAGCCGGGTCTGCAACAGATTATCAGTCCTAGCAGTCTCTTGACAGAAGGAGTAAACAAAGCCGAAGTCCGTGGAAAGACAAAGGTAAAAGCCGTAAATCAGAGAGTCGCAGTATCCAAAGGGTCAGGCAAAAGCGTGGTCAGGATGCAGAGCAAACTAATGAGGTAAGAAGGAAATAAACAAGCAGAGTAACAAACCGCAAGCTAGTTGCTATCACGGACAGTGTGTGCTGAACCCTAACCGTGTCAGTCTGTGATGTTTGGATGCTGGGAAGCGTGCGGACAGGTAAATGCTTGGATCTAACACATGATCCATCTCATCTAGTGTATTAAACCTGGCTTTCTTAACAACTGCTCTCTTGGACCATGTTTTTATTTGATGCGCATCTGAGTATCTCCTGTTTGCTGCTCCCTGGCTTGGCTGGCATTTCATCTTAGACTTAGATTCCCTGTCTGTAGACCACATGTATCAAACTCGAAGCCCGCGGGCTGAATCCGGTGCTGGGCAGTGATGTTGGAGAGTGCACCTTCTATCCAGCAGGGTAACTCCAAGGCTGCTGACACCAGTAGTATGTCCTCACTATTGTGTGTGGAGCCACTGAAATGATGCAGGAACACTCCACTGGCGCACATCTGTTTAGCATCCTGGGGAGAAGAGAGTTATGTCTGCTACTGTTCTGTGCAACCAGCTCTCACTGCACAAGGTGGAATGCCTAACTCACCCAACTTACTGCCACAGCAGAGAGTGCTACAGTCAATGCAGGGGTTATTGCCAGTTATTGCCATTGGGGTGGGAACATTTATTGTGGGGCTGTCTTGGGCAAAATATTTATGCGTCTTTCCTGGGCAAAATAATTCAGCTTTTTTTTGGATAAAATAATTCTGTGGATTTTCTGGGCAATGCTACTTCAGCATCTGGATAATGCTGCATCTGTCCTGGGTCATATGATTCAGATTCAGTTTATTATCGTCATGTATACAACAAGTACATACTAGGATGTTTTCCAGCAAGTGGTAATGGAAAAAATTGTAATGCAACAATAACAACATCACTTGAAGAAATACCAGAAGAATAGTGGAAGGACAATAAAAAAAACTCAATCTTTGTACAGGATTAGAAGTGACTCTTTGCCTATATAATCTGAATGTACTACTTTACATTGTGAGACTGGTTCAGTTTGCCTTTTGGTTTCCAGAGTGTGAGGAGTTCAGTTCTCATATGGCCGCGGGGGGAAAAATTGTTCCTGTGCCTTTCTGTAGTTTAGAGGGCAGTAAGGTAAAAAAGAGATGGCTGGGGTATAGTGGGTATTTTGTGGTGGTTTTTGAATTTTTACCAAAACATTTGCATTTTTAAATGGTCATCATTACTAGATGCATCATTATTATGATTAAATATTTGACACCCCTGCTCTTAACAATGTCCTGCCTCATTGTCCCTATTAGTTTGGAGGACCATAAAAGGCTCCATTCTTTGTGTGTGAAAATCCAGAGAGCAGCCAAAGTTGCTTAGAAGTGCTATGTGTCACGTACCCCTATGTGGATATCACAGAAACAGAGGGCCACCAGTGTCACCTGCTGCAGGAAAAGCCTGACAGCAAAGAAAACTGGGGGTCAGAAAGCTGGATAACCGGGCCAGTGAGCTTGTGCAGCTGAAAATACTGCAGGTAAAGATGAGTACTCATGACCACAGGAGCCATAGGGAGCAGAAACAATAGGAAATAGATGATACTGGATAGGGGGAGCACCATACATTGATTCTGGAGTCTACTGACAGGCCTGTTTTTCAGTAGGGTCCCTGGAAAGGGAAGCCAGGGTCCCACAACCGGTGCTGCATGTAGGTAAGCCCAAGTGAAGATAGGTGCAAGTCAGAGAGAGTAGTCAGCTGATGCCAAAGGTCAAGAGCCAGAAATTGTAGTCAGATGATGCCAGGGCTTGAGAGCCTAACAGGGTAATGAACGTCTCTGTAACAAGGTCAGAACTGGGGGCACGACCAGGAACAAGCATGGCAGATCTACAGGCATCTTTACCAGGTCACAGGCACCCTTTTAAACACCATCTGGCGTGCAAATTAGTGCATATAGACACTAATTAGTACATTTGAACATGCAACGTACTGGTTCATGAATTAGCATATGCCAACTGTGAAGCAGGAAACTTTCCCAGGCACATACAACAACAACAATGCAGGGGTGGATAAGGGTGCTGGCCTGCACACCTGCAAGTCAGTTTGCACCCAGTCACTAACTATGTCTGTACAGGTGTCTAATTGGGAAACCCAGTAGGCATTGGCAGGATTTCAATTACAACACTGAGTCTGTCTGGGACGTATTACTGTGAAGGAATGTCTGCCATCAATCAGGGCCTGGAAAGTGATAACCTGCAGCATATCAATAATTAAAGAAACATTTGGGATTATGCATAATCCTAAAGCATAGACTTTGGCACACTAGGCCCCTAGTTAGACCAGCCTATATGACTATATGCATTAGTATCATTTAATCCATTTCAGCTGAGCTGGGCAGCTTTGTTAAACCCTTGCACCATCACATATTGTTAGCAATTTGTCTGCAATGATTATTTATGCTCTGTTATACAAATATTCATGATTCATTTTCTATATGCGGCACATTACTATCTGGTCCTTTATATTAATGGTTCCAAGATATTGTCATTCGGGTCATGAGGTGAGGCATTTTTCTTCCCAATTTATTTTGTAATTGCTGAGACAATCAAATAATCATATAATCACTGTAATGTGCTTATAAATTACCATAGCTTGGAAATCGTGAAACATGTACCTGTCATGCTGTTGCAGGGCTGAAGTATTAAAGTTACAAAAAACACAGATAGCAGCAATTAAATAAAGTGTAAACTTTATTTGTGATTTATTATTTGTAAACAAACTTTATGACTATGTGTGTGTTCACAGATAATAAGAGTTTCATTTTTAAGGTTTGAACCCATATTTGTCCTTTACCGACAGTAAGCAAAAAAGAAAGTTAACCCTCTGCACACTCATACTAAAAACTGAAAAACCTAGCTAACACTTGTTAAGAACATGGACTGTTAGTTAACATAGATTGCAATGAATGTAAAAGCGAGGTAGCCACGTCAAGGCCGTCCAATTAGTACCCCGTCCCTAACATTACTAAGTTTAAAAGTTTGTGCAGGCATTGCTACTTCTTTACTTGTGTGTGCACAAGCAATGCAATACATGAATCAGCCTGTCTAAAGACATTGCAATAACTTAACTTGCTTGCACACACACAATGAAAAATACTTTACTTGCCTGCACAGTGTTACAGTTCAAAAAGAGAGTTTAGGTAGAGGCCAATTGGACTCCCTGTTACATTGGGAGAGCTACAATCCAGCAGATCTGGCCACTGACCTGCAAATGCAACAGCCACAAGGAAGGTAGGATGTGCTCATCCAGTCAATATATAGCAGTGAAGAGGTGCTAGAGGGGTGTGACCACACACACTAAGCAAAAAAGAAAGTTAACCCTCTGCACACTCATACTAAAAACTGAAAAACCTAGCTAACACTTGTTAAGAACATGGACTGTTAGTTAACATAGATTGCAATGAATGTAAAAGCGAGGTAGCCACGTCAAGGCCGTCCAATTAGTACCCCGTCCCTAACATTACTAAGTTTAAAAGTTTGTGCAGGCATTGCTACTTCTTTACTTGTGTGTGCACAAGCAATGCAATACATGAATCAGCCTGTCTAAAGACATTGCAATAACTTAACTTGCTTGCACACACACAATGAAAAATACTTTACTTGCCTGCACAGTGTTACAGTTCAAAAAGAGAGTTTAGGTAGAGGCCAATTGGACTCCCTGTTACATTGGGAGAGCTACAATCCAGCAGATCTGGCCACTGACCTGCAAATGCAACAGCAAAAAGGAAGGTAGGATGTGCTCATCCAGTCAATATATAGCAGTCAAGAGGTGCTAGAGGGGTGTGACTTAGTAATGTTAGGGACGGGGTACTAATTGGACGGCCTTGACGTGGCTACCTCGCTTTTATATTCATTGCAATCTATGTTAACTAACAGTCCATGTTCTTAACAAGTGTTAGCTAGGTTTTTCAGTTTTTAGTATGAGTGTGCAGAGGGTTAACTTTCTTTTTTGCTTAGTGTGTGTGGTCACACCCCTCTAGCACCTCTTGACTGCTATATATTGACTGGATGAGCACATCCTACCTTCCTTTTTGCTGTTGCATTTGCAGGTCAGTGGCCAGATCTGCTGGATTGTAGCTCTCCCAATGTAACAGGGAGTCCAATTGGCCTCTACCTAAACTCTCTTTTTGAACTGTAACACTGTGCAGGCAAGTAAAGTATTTTTCATTGTGTGTGTGCAAGCAAGTTAAGTTATTGCAATGTCTTTAGACAGGCTGATTCATGTATTGCATTGCTTGTGCACACACAAGTAAAGAAGTAGCACTGCCTGCACAAACTTTTAAACTTAGTAATGTTAGGGACGGGGTACTAATTGGACGGCCTTGACGTGGCTACCTCGCTTTTACATTCATTGCAATCTATGTTAACTAACAGTCCATGTTCTTAACAAGTGTTAGCTAGGTTTTTCAGTTTTTAGTATGAGTGTGCAGAGGGTTAACTTTCTTTTTTGCTTAGTGTGTGTGGTCACACCCCTCTAGCACCTCTTGACTGCTATATATTGACTGGATGAGCACATCCTACCTTCCTTTTTGCTGTTGCATTTGCAGGTCAGTGGCCAGATCTGCTGGATTGTAGCTCTCCCAATGTAACAGGGAGTCCAATTGGCCTCTACCTAAACTCTCTTTTTGAACTGTAACACTGTGCAGGCAAGTAAAGTATTTTTCATTGTGTGTGTGCAAGCAAGTTAAGTTATTGCAATGTCTTTAGACAGGCTGATTCATGTATTGCATTGCTTGTGCACACACAAGTAAAGAAGTAGCAATGCCTGCACAAACTTTTAAACTTAGTAATGTTAGGGACGGGGTACTAATTGGACGGCCTTGACGTGGCTACCTCGCTTTTACATTCATTGCAATCTATGTTAACTAACAGTCCATGTTCTTAACAAGTGTTAGCTAGGTTTTTCAGTTTTTAGTATGAGTGTGCAGAGGGTTAACTTTCTTTTTTGCTTAGTGAGTGTGGTCACACCCCTCTAGCACCTCTTGACTGCTATATATTGACTGGATGAGCACATCCTACCTTCCTTTTTGCTGTTGCATTTGCAGGTCAGTGGCCAGATCTGCTGGATTGTAGCTCTCCCAATGTAACAGGGAGTCCAATTGGCCTCTACCTAAACTCTCTTTTTGAACTGTAACACTGTGCAGGCAAGTAAAGTATTTTTCATTGTGTGTGTGCAAGCAAGTTAAGTTATTGCAATGTCTTTAGACAGGCTGATTCATGTATTGCATTGCTTGTGCACACACAAGTAAAGAAGTAGCAATGCCTGCACAAACTTTTAAACTTAGTAATGTTAGGGACAGGGTACTAATTGGACGGCCTTGACGTGGCTACCTCGCTTTTACATTCATTGCAATCTATGTTAACTAACAGTCCATGTTCTTAACAAGTGTTAGCTAGGTTTTTCAGTTTTTAGTATGAGTGTGCAGAGGGTTAACTTTCTTTTTTGCTTAGTGTGTGTGGTCACACCCCTCTAGCACCTCTTGACTGCTATATATTGACTGGATGAGCACATCCTACCTTCCTTTACCGACAGTTCCAGGAATGGCTCATCATAGGTTTTCACAATCCCTGAACTCATTGTCTGTTCAGGAGTCTTGATTGATTGCAAGGACTCCTCAGCATGGCTCATAATCACGGTGAAGGCATGTCCACTGGTTGGCAATAGTGGTCAAAGGTAGGTCTGTCATGGACATGTGACAACCTAGACAGATTCAGAATGCTTAGCAGAAGCTGGCATGGCATACAGCAACTCAGACTTGGTTAGGATGTAGCAGAGGTCAGCAAATTGCACAGTAGCTAGGATGTGGTCAAGACAAAGAAGATATTTGAAGCAGGAAGCCATGAGGCAGTAAGGCTTGGAGTCTTGATTGCAGCTCAAAGACTCCTCATTATGGCTCAGAACCATGGTGAAGGCATGTCCACTGGTTGGAAATGGTGATCAAAGGCAGTCCTGTCATGAGCATGTGACAACCTAGACAGATTTAGAATGCTTAACAGAAGCTGGCATCATGTACAGCAACTCATGTAGCAGAGGTCAGCAACTTGCACAGCAGCTAGGAGGCAATAAAGCTTGGACTCAGGGGCAGCTAGATAGCATGGCAACCTGACAGTCAGCACCAAAAAATTTCAGTCCAAGTCAAATGTCTAATGGTCTTTTGGTGCCCTGTTCATTCTCTTGCAGTAATAATTAGGTGTAGGTAATCAACTTTAATTAGAGTCATCACTTTTAATCTGCCCATCCCATGCTACATAGTATAATTAGAAATAGTGGCACTAGCACACCAGATCACAGCATAGATAAGGAGGTGGGTGCTAATTCTTCCTGGGATTCTCCACAGAAGATCCCATGTACACTAGAAAAACAAATAAGGATTGAAAGGATGCACACCACACAGAAATGATTGCGCTTAGTAAAGTGTATTCTACATTAAATATATGTACAAATATTGGTCAAAGACAAAAGGGATACAGAAAGGCCAAGTTCATCGAAAAAAAGCATGATTCATAATCCTCAGGGGTTTTGGCGGACCTCATTTGTAAAAAAGAAAACACGAGTTAACAGTAATATACAGAACTAAAGGATAACTGTCTTGGTAATAATCCATTACCAGTGGAAATTTGAGGCCATAGCTTTCAATTCTGAGGGTTATTGGAAGCTGTTGTCTGTACATATGCAGTCAAGGCATAATAAACAAAGTGAAATTCAGATGCTTATACAGAACACACAGCTATAACACAAATGACAGACAATCAGTACAACCAGTATAATTAGATAGCAAAATCACAGCATAATCAGATAATCATGTATACCAGTATCTCAGAGGTTGGATCGCATAGACAATGCCAACGTTTCAGGGCTGTCAGCCCTTTTCTCAAGGCAGCGATAGTTAGAATGAATATAGGTACCTCGTTTTTAAAGGAGTCCTATGCTGCGTCTCCCCCCGGCCGGCCTGTGTGTTGTCCCGGAAGTGCTCGGATGGCCACTTCCGTTACGTTACATCCGGTGACGTTGGCCCTCGGCCGGCATCACAGTGGCTGCCAATCAAAGTCACGTCAGCTGTGGGCGTGCGGGGCAGCCGTCCCCCGGAGCTCGAAGTATGTCGAAGTAGCGTGGTCCTGTCCTCCCTAAAGGCTTTGTCCCTTGCTTCAGTTAGTCTTGCTGGGTCGTAACCCCGGGAGATTAAGTCTTTGGATAAGGTATCAGATCTGACAAGAGTTGCTTCATGCAGTGAGCTCCAGGGGAAGGCTGCCCGCGCCCAGAGCTGATGTCACTTTGATTGGCAGCCTTGTCTGCCAACCACTGTGATGCCGGCCGAGGGCCGGGACAACGTCACCGGATGTGACGTAACGGAAGTGGCCATCCAAGCACTTCCGGGACGACACACAGGCCAGCCAGGGGAGACGCAGCATAGGACTCCTTCAAAAACGAGGTACCATATTTATTCTAACTATCGCTGCCTTGAGAAAAGGGCTGACAGCCCTGAAACGTTGGCATTGTCTATGCGATCCAACCTCTGAGATACTGGTATACATGATTATCTGATTATGCTGTGATTTTGCTATCTAACTATACTGGTTGTACTGATTGTCTGTCATTTGTGTTATAGCTGTATGTTCTGTATAAGCATCTGAATTTCACTTGTTTATTACGCCTTGACTGCATATGTACAGACAACAGCTTCCAATAACCCTCAGGAGAATTGAAAGATATGGCCTCATATTTCCACTGGTAATGGATTATTACCAAGACAGTTATCCTTTAGTTCTGTATATTACTGTTAACTCATGTTTTCTTTTTTACAAATGAGGTCTGCCAAAACCCCTGAGGATTATGAATCATGCTTTTTTTCAATGAACTTGGCCTTTCTGTATCCTTTTTGTCTTAGACCAATATTTGTACATATATTTAATGTAGAATACACTTTACTAAGCGCAATCGTTTCTGTGTGGTGTGCATCCTTTCAATCCTTATTTGTCATCCCATGCTACATACCCTTACTGGTTCCCAGACGGAATTAAGACCAAGACTTTTGCATGAACTCACCTTCCCCAAAAATGTTTTCCCATCATTCGGGCTTACACAACTCCTAAGTAGAGAACCACAAAATAAAATTGGCAAAAACTGGGGGACTGGAGTGCTACAGTATCTTGTGGTCATTTCCTGTTCTCACATGCAACCACTGGAAGACAGAAATTATATCTCTATACTGTCTCAGGATTTTATTTTCACTTTCAAATCAGTTACAGGTTTACATTTTGTGTATACAAAAAGCGTACTGTTCTTTTCAAAACACACTGGTTGTGTTAAATTGGCATAAGGAATTCTGGGGAAAAACTAGTGCAAATCCTGGAGATAACAGGTGACACTTCACAACTTTACACACTTCTTTTCAAGATTTAGGGTATTTGCATGTGCTCTTGGTGTCAGATTACCGGTTATCAACCCTGATTGCGAAGACTAAGAACCGGTTCACTTCTCTTCCAGGAAGCCTGGAATCTAAGGACCAATCTGTTTTCACTAGAGCCTCTAAAGGTGAGGATAGGCTGGGCTGCAACAAATCCACAGGTCAGGCAACCTAGGAATGGGTTTTGCCATGTTCTGGGTAGAGGACAGACCACAGCTGGACTGGAGACGTGGGACAAGCTGAAGACCTGGCAGGCAGAACTGGATCAAAGTCGTAAATATCCGAGATCGTGGGCAGGCAGAACTGGATCAAAGTCATAAACAAGTTGAGGTTGCAGGCAGGGAGAACTAGATCGAAGTCATAAACAAGCCAAGGTTGTCAGGAGAACAGGAGCGGAATCAAAATCAAGCTGAGTCGCTACACAGGAATGGAGGACTGGAACACAGGAACAAGCATGAGAGAAGACCAACTGGCAATGCAGGTCAGGGCTCGTCAGTATTTAAAAGCCCCTGTGCGCGCATAATTGCAAGCAGCACAAATGCGCGCACATAATCGCGTCTCAACTACATATTGTGCGGCCGATAGCACATGCACACGCGCTTACTGGCCTTACTATGTCTATTGCACAAATGCGAGCACCTGGGAAACCTTGGCACCCTCTGCTGGGGAACAAAAGGAATAGTCCTAGTCCTGTGACACTTGGTTAGATACAGCTTGGCAAATATACTTAAAAACACTGTAAAGTAAGAGATTTAAAAGAAAGCCTAAGTGTCCTATATCCCAGAATGGCTGATTTTTCAGAAGAGAATTGTTTAGGGGAAGTTCCATGTCTTCTCATGCCTGTGCACACTGTATGTGCCTCTTTTTATCACCAACAGCAAAGAAAACTGGTTTATTTTTCAATTGCTGGCAGTGAAATTTGGATTGTGCTCAGAAGAACAGAAGAGTCAGATAAGCAGAGGAAATAGCAGCTATTCCCCCTGCAGAAATACGCAATGGTGAGTCTCACATAGAGGCCGATTCATTAATAGCGCCAGGTAGCGACAGATGAGCGCCAGTAGCGTGATTTTCTCTGCGCCAGCTAGTATTCGTTGTGCTTGGCCGGGGTTTGCTTGTTGACAGCGACTCAGTCGGTGTGCGGTAATGTTGAATACGGGCTGGGGGGTCGCTGTTTCACAGGTTCAGCGTTGTATGGGTGCGCCTGACAACGAATGGCCAGAGCGAATGGCTTGCTGCAGATTCATTAACAAATCACGCTCCGAATTTTTTCGCACTGTGAATTCCTTGTTTAAACCCCAGAGCGCTGGCGGCGATGGATTTAAAATAGTTTTTAACCCCCAAACAACCATATTTTTTGATTGTAAAATTATACAAGTTTTTATAAACATTTTGTAATATGAATACATTAATATCAGACCTGTAATATCAATTCTGCACAAAATCTTTTTTTTTTTTTTTTTTTTACCTTAAAAAAAAATCCTAACATTGCAGAGGTGGTCACAGAATTTTTGACATTAAAAAAAAACAAAAAAACCATTAATAGCAATTAATTATGATTAATTAAAGATTGCTCCATTGAAATGCATTGGACATCGCCAGGGAGCGACAGGTCAGACCTGGCGCTGTGATGGGATTAGCAGCGGCGCTGTTCGTTGCAGTCGGCTACATGATGAATCCCGCGGTAGCCGTCGCTCTCGCCGGCGCTAGCCTCATTTAGCTTGATAAATGCGTCATTGTGGCCGACGCCGGGCGTACTTGAGTCGGTAGCCGCCGTTAGCTGGCGGGACCTGGCGCTCGTCAGACACTACCTGGCGCTATCGCTTGATGAATTAGGGCATAAGTCTGATGCCAAAGTGGGAGATTCTAGCCCCATCTCTTGGTGAACTTTAATAGCTTTATTCAGAAGCACAGCAGGATGAATACTCTGCATGGCAGGTAAGCAAAGATTTGTTTTAACACTTTACCATCTAAGTTATGGAAACACTCTGCAACATCCTGCAGTGCTGGTTTGTTGTTATGTGTTGTATATAGCAAACAGATGTGTTATTATTTAGAGATATCTTCATCACAACAGCATACTGAAGAAAACGCTCACACATCATGAAAAGCTGTGAACTCTGGATGCTGTATAATGTTATTGAGAGTGGTGCCCTTGTTACATTGTAAACAGCAGCCATGTACCTGATTGTTACAATGTAACACAGTGCGTAGCTGGCCAGCTTTTGCAATGTACCAATAGGATAGAGGGAGCAGCTCAAGCTGAAAAAACTCCCAGCCTGAGCTTTATTACAATGAGCCTCTTTATATAAAAATTCAGAAGAGACATTAATGTCTCAGGAATCAGTATTTCATTTAATTCATCATTCATTTGGGGTGTGACACCCCAAACATGGTATTCCATCATATTCCATTTGATATCCATTTTGATCAAATATGTAATTGTTTAATGCAAAACATTTATTAAAAACTGATCACATGGATTATTTTATTATTTTATTATTCTGACCTGAAAAATCAGTCTATAGTGATTAAAATTAAAGAAATGTTATCCTTCAATTTGTTAGAATTCAAAAGATTAATAAAAAAGAAATGATGGTCCCTGTTCAGGCAAACACTAAGAGGCCGATTCATTAATAGCGGCAGGTAGCGACAGTTGAGCGACTGTAGCGGCATTTTCAGAGCGCCCGCTAGTAGTCGCTGAGCTTGGCCGTTGTTCGGTAGTTGATAGCGACTCAGTCGGTTTGCCGTGATGTTGAATATTGGGTGAGGAGTCACTATTTGACAGGTTCTGCGCTGTATGGGAGCGCATGATAGTGACTGGCCCTAGCGACCGGCTCCCACCATATTCATTAACAAATCACGTTCAAAAAATTCTCGCGCTGTAAAATGCATGTTTAAACCCCAGAGCGCTGGAGGCGATGTGTTAAAAGTAGTTTTTTAACCGTCAAACAACCATATTTTTGGAAACCAAAAAAAATACGTTTTTAAAATAATTTTGTAATATGAATACATTAATATCAGACCTGTAATATCAATTCTGTACAATTTTTTTTTTTTTTTTTACTTTAAAAAAATTATCTAAAATGTGGTCACAGAATTTTTCACATTTAAAAAAAAAAAAAACAATTAATAACAATTAATTATGAATATTTAAAGATTGTTCCATTGAAATGCATTGGAGAGCGCCAGGTACCATAGTAACATAGTATGTAAGGCTGAATAAAGACTTTAGTCCATCCAGTTCAGCCTATTTATCTCCTTCCAGTGGTCTAGTAGCTATAGCTGGAAAGTTATTACATGCCAGGAAGGCATCAAGGCCACTCTTGAACGTTTTTACTGTATCCATCATTACTACCTCCTCTGGCAGCGAGTTCCATAGTCTCACTGCTCTTACAGAGAAGAATCCCCTCCTATGTCGGTGGAGAAAGCACCTTTCCTCTAACCTTAGTGGATGCCTCCGGGTTATGGTTACACTCCGGGGTATAAATAGATTGTGGGTCATACCTGTCGCTGTTCAAGGTCGGACGCTGGCGCTGTGGGCTGAGGCTGGAATAATGATGAATGAGTCGCTATCTGGCGCTATCTCAGTCGCTAAGCAGGATTGGCTTGATAAATGTGTGATTGTGGTGGGGAGCCGGCGTTCTCGTGGCAGTGCCCGTCATTACCGGCCGCTCACCAGTCGCTACCTGTCGCTATTCCTTCATAAATAAGGGCCTAAGTTTTTCCCCTTATCCATGTTTATGTAAGTATAAGTGAAGCTGTTGGCTGTGCTCTCGTTTCTGGTTCATGGTTGAAGCAGTAAAGGTTGGTCGTGGCAAATCTTTTTGAGTCCTAAACATGCTCTGTTGTTGTCAGAGACAGCTGTGGGACCACTATGGCCTGCTCACTTGTGATAGAAGCTCTAAGGGACAGAATGGGTTTGAGCCCTGCTACAGCTTCTACCCAGCGCTGCAGAGAATACAGGGAACAGGCATCAGGTCCTTTTAATACACATATGGGCATCTTATGATTGGGATTTAAAGTTTACGGGGAGGCCGATTCATCAATAGCGCCAGGTAGCGACAGATGAGCGACTGTAGTGTGATTTTTTCAGCGCCAGCCAGTATTCGCTGTGCTTGGCCGGCGTTAGCTTGATGACAGCGACTCAGTCGGTGTGCGGTAATGTTGAATACGGGCTGGGGTGTCGCTGTTTCACAGGTCCAGCGTTGTATGTGAGCGCCTGACAACGAATGGCCAGAGCGAACGGCTAGCTTCATATTCATCAAAAAATCACGCTCTGAATGTGCTGTCGCTGTCCATTCCTTGTTTAAACCCCAGAGCGCTTGCGGCGATCTGTATTAACTAGTTTTTAACCCCTAAACAACCATATTTTTTGAAAGTAACATTATACATGTTTTTAGAATCATTTTGTAATATGAATACATTAATCTCAGACCTGTTAGATCAATTCTGCACATATTTTTTTTTTTTTTTTTTTTGACTTAAAAATAAATCCTAACATTGCAGAAGTGTTCTCCGATTTTTTGACATTAAAAAAAAAAAAAAAAAATCCAAATTAATTATGATTAATTATAGATTGCTCCATTGAAATGCATTGGACATCGCCAGGGAGCGACAGCTCATACCTGGCGCTGTGAGGGAATTTGCAGCGGCGCTGTTCGGTCCAGGCGGCTTCATGATGAATGCCGCGCTAGCCGTCGCTCTCGCCGGCGCTAGCCTCATTTTGCTTGATAAATGCGTCATTGTGAGCGCCGCCGGGCGTACTTGAGTCGGTAGTCGCCGTTAGCTGCCGCTACCTGGCGCTCATCAGACACTACCTGGCGCTATCGCTTGATGAATAAGGGCCTATGTATGGAGATTAAATCCATTCCAACAGCATAAAGAAATGTGCATCTTTAGGCTTTATGAGTTGGTGTTACTTACCTACTGACTATGGTAGGATAACATAACAAAATAGGTGAGCCAAGAATAAAAGAAGCACAGCCATATTCTGTCCATATGGCTCCTAAAGGAGGGCTTTATGTGGATCCTCTGTGTGACTAATGTGAGATAGGACTCCCGAGGTATGAGCTCCTGCTCTGCTAGAAATACCATGCACAAGCTGATGACCACATACGAGATTTCCACAAATTGGCCCAGTTGAGCACCTGGAACCTAGCGGTGTACTGCATGCTGGGCTATGGCGGGCTGACAGACACAAACCCAACAGGATGGCAGATGTCCTGGGTGTGCTCCTGGTGGAGTTGACATTTGACTTATCAACATGATTTAAAGTGGACCTTTACCCTGAATAAGACCATATCTTGAACGTTTCCTTCACCCTCTACATACAGATTGCCCACATTAAAAAACATCCTACCTGTACCTAGTGCATTGTCTGAGCCTTTAAACATTCAAGATGGCGGCCCATGGATTCTCGGGCTGCCTGCAGAAAGGAAGTGTCTTCTGACTATGGCCCTTATTTAACAAGGAATAGCGACAGGTAGCGACTGGTGAGCGGCCGATAATGACGGGCCCCGCCACGAGAACGCCGGCTCCCCACCACAATCACACATTTATCAAGCCGATCCTGCTTAGCGATTGAGATAGCGCCAGATAGCCACTCATTCATCATTATTCCAGCCTCAGCCCACAGCGCCAGCGAGCGACCTTGAATAGCGACAGGTATGACCTCTCGCTACCTGGCGCTCTCCAATGCATTTCAATGGAACAATCTTTAAATAATTAATTGTTATTAATTGTTTTTTTTTTTATGTGAAAACCACTTCTGCCATTTTAAATAATTTTTTTAAGTTAAAAAAAAATTGTGCAGAATTGATATTACAGGTCTGATATTAATGTATTCATATTACTAAATTATTTAAAAAACTTGTTTTTTTTTTGGTTTCCAAAAATATGGTTGTTTGGGGGTTAAAAAAACTACTTTTAACCCATCGCCGCCAGCGCTCTGGGGTTTAAACATGCATTGCGAGAATTTTTTGAGCGTGATTTGTTAATGAATATGATGGGAGCCGGTCGCTCTGACCAGTCGCTATCATGCGCTCCCATACAGCGCTGAGCCTGTCAAATAGCGACTCCTCACCCAATATTCAACATTACGGCAAACCGACTGAGTCGCTATCAACTACCAAACAACGGCCAAGCACAGCGACTACTAGCGGGCGCTCTGAAAATGCTGCTACAGTCGCTCAACTGTCGCTACCTGCCGCTATTAATGAATCGGCCTCCATACCCCGCTGCATTCTGGGATTGCTGTCCTTTTCCGGACCCCAACTCGGCTCTGTCTGTGCAAAACACAGCCATAACCTGCACATTTCCCCTGTCTCCTCTCCTCAGTATGTGATGCTTCTGAGGCAAGATGGCGGCGCCCGTATCCTAGAACCTGAAACTGAGTTGCAGCTCAGTGGGGGAAAGAATAATAAGTAAGTGACTAAAAACATAAAATGTATTCATTTTAGATGTTGGGGAATAGTTTTTAAAGGTTTAGACTTTTTATTAACTGATGCTGAAGGTCTGGTTTAAGGAACGCTCCAGGCTGCAAAATAATAAAAATAAATGTGATAAATAAAGGACCTACTCTACCTGCTCTTTTGTTTAATTAAAACAAAATGAATGAAAATCAGCATGGGGCACTCTGTGAAGGCAACACAATGCTCATCCTTCAGCAAGTCAATAAGGGAGCCCGTGTCTAGGTCACTGGGCAGCAAGGACATGCAGTGAGACCAGCAGAGAAAAGTACTTTCAGCACCAAAGCTATCAGCATTGAAACCAGGGGAATGTCGTGGGATCAAGGCTGCTGTCTGGCAGGTGAGTGCTCTTTTCTTTGCAGCTTGGACTGGCGCTTTAAGGTATAGGCCCTTATTTATGAAGGAATAGCGACAGGTAGCGACTGGTGAGCGGCCGGTAATGACGGGCCCCGCCACGAGAACGCCGGCTCCCCACCACAGTCACACATTTATCAAGCCAATCCTGCTTAGCGACTGAGATAGCGCCAGATAGCCACTCATTCATCATTATTCCAGCCTCAGCCCACAGCGCCAGCGTCCGACCTTGAACAGCAACAGGTATGACCTCTCGCTACCTGGCGCTCTCCAATGCATTTCAACGGAACAATCTTTAAATATTCATTATTAATTGTTATTCATTTTTTTTTTTTTTAAATGTGAAAAATTCTGTGACCACTTCTGCCATTTTAGATAATTTTTTTAAGGGGAAAATAATAAAAAAAATAAATTGTACAGAATTGATATTACGGGTCTGATATTAATGTATTCATATTACTAAATTATTTCAAAAACTTGTTTTTTTTGGTTTCCAAAAATATGGTTGTTTGGGGGTTAAAAAACTACTTTTAATGCATCGCCGCCAGCGCTCTGGGGTTTAAGCAAGCATTTCACAGCGCGATAATTTTTTGAGCGTGATTTGTTAATGAATATGGTGGGAGCCGGTCGCTCTGACCAGTCGCTATCATGCGCACCCATACATCGCGGAACCTGTCAAATAGCGACTCCTCACCCAATATTCAACATTACGGCAAACCGACTGAGTCGCTATCAACTACCAAACAACGGCCAAGCACAGCGACTACTAGCGGGCGCTCTGAAAATGCCGCTACTGTCGCTCAACTGTCGCTACCTGCCGCTGTTAATGAATCGGCCTCCATGTCACTGGGCAGCAAGGACATGCAGTGAGACCAGCAGAGAAAAGTACTTTCAGCACCAAAGCTATCAGCATTGAAACCAGGGGAATGTCTTGGGATCAAGGCTGCTGTCTGGCAGGTGAGTGCTCTTTTCTTTGCAGCTTGGACAGGCGCTTTAAGATGTAGGTCTTCTTTACAGCTTTTCAGCTCAAAAAGATGTTCTGTTTAACCAATGTCCATCATTTTTAAGTATATAAAAAAACCATGACACCTTCTGGAAAATGTGGGGCAGTTTCCATGTCTTTATTACAGCATTCCCAGCCTAAATGTATCAAGTCAACATATTCAAACGGTGCTTCATATTATAGAAGTTAAAAGCTTGGCTAAACAAATCCAATAATTATTTCAGCTCTCCACCCCTTCTCAGTGAACCGCACGTTCCTTTATTCTCAATCTTCTTCGCCTCCCTCTCTCCCTCCCTTTCTTCTTCACTCACTGGGTTTCCTTTTTTTGGCGCTGCCTTTGCAACATTTCAAGGTTAAAAATGCGCCAGGCACACAATGGTGGATGTGTAAGATTAGCTAGTAAAAATATGTTAGGAGGAGAAAAGCTAAATGTATTAAGAACAAACAAAATCTAAAAAAGAAAGAAGTTAGAGTCGTTTCTTAAATCTGAGAACAGAAGCAAAACCTCCCTTGATCCTTTATCTCGCCGTAACCACATAAATAACTAAAGAAATATATATATATTTGAATTCACAGAGGCCCTACATTTTATAAAGCCGTTTTTTTATTATTATTTTTCTTTGCCTTTCATCAGATTTCTCTTTTCTTTCTCTCTTTTTTTGTATTTCAAAGCTGGCAGTTCAGTAAATGAAGGAGACAGCATCATCTCTGTTCTTGGTAAAGGAATCAATGCTAATCCTATTTATGGAGACTTATCACCTCTGCCAGAAACTGCAGGGAAAAAAAAAACGGCAATGGAGAAAAGGAAAAAAAATAAAATAAAAACTCAGTTGTCAAAATCTGGGAAGGGGGTGTGAATAGGAAAAAGGAAGAGAAGGCAAAAATTAAGAAAATGAATGAATTAGCAGTTCTTAACTAGAAAGGTATTAGACTGAAGTTATTTATCACCCATAAAAAAAAAATGATTTCATATTTATAGGTACAGATTTCCTGTTTCCATGTACAGATAATAAAATCTAATAAAAATCAGTTTAGAAAATCAAATAGGTGAATCTTAATATATAGTAATAATAATAATAATAATATAAAATTATAGTATATCATTTAATAAATAGTTCTTAATTTTAATAGTATTTCGAATTATAATTATTATTATGAAATAAAATAAAACGTTTGTGCTACTGGCAACAATCATTCTGTAAATTAAAAATAGAACTAAAGTCAGGTAATTTAAAGAGGACCAAAAGTCCCCCTGGAGTCTATGAGACTCCCAAACTGGGATGCCCCGCAGTATAAACCCCCCCAGGGCTCCCGGTATAATTACCTTTCCCCTGAGCCCATGGCGCATGGAGAGCCAGCACCGGCATCACTAGGCGGGTTATTCATCAAGGGATAGCGCCAGGTAGTGCCTCGTAGCAGCAGGCAGCATCTGGTGAACGCTGGGCGCTGGACGCAATACCATAGCGAATCTGGTGAGCGACTCTAACAGCGCCATGTAGCATACGATTCATCATTACAGGCAGCTTAGCTTATAGCGTATAGCATATAGCTTTGGCTTCCAGAGTGCCAGGTCTCACCTTTCTCTAACTGTCGCTCTCCCATACATTTCAATGGTCGTTCCTTTTCTTATGTTTAAACAGGGTTTTTGTTTTTAATTTTTTTTCTCTCAAATAATAGTGTGACCTCTCCTGGCCTAGAAAGAGACATTTTTGAAAACATTTTTTATATTTTTATGCAGAATTGTCATTACAGTGCTGGCATTAAAGTATTAATGCAAAAAAGGTACAATAATAGTACATACACCGCGCTGAAAAATAAATTTCAAAATTCAAAACAAACAAACAGAATTAGATATAATTAAAGTCCACACATTTGGTGCTCCACGTGTGCAAGTCCTTATTCCCAGATGGACCCAATGTAGATAAATGAATGTAAAACACAGAGCAACCCCTGGGGTTTTAATGGAGTTACACTAGATTCTGTTTCTATTACTCTTTTGGTAACCGGTTCAACTGTTCCAATTCTTTGGACAACGGCGAGTATCATAAGGCGTTCAGCCAGTACTTCTATGAGGACGTATGAAGGTCTTTTAATTTTCACTAGTCGGTAAGGATTTGCACGATTGGTGGTGGATTCACCGTGTGGAGGTGCATGTGCCGTGGGATTGAGGTCAACTTCGGCACTATTTCATCTTAGAGGTTGCTCTGTGTTTTACATTCATTAAAGTATTAATGTCACAATGTTACTACAATGTCATTCCATGTGTTTTTGCTTTGTTACTGGTGGATATATATCCAAATAGAGACTTTAATCACACAGCGTCTGCCGCTCTGTTATAGCGACCAGATTTAGAGCGCCGATGCTCTGTGTGTGTCCTTTTTTGATGTGAAGTGTAGTGTGGAGCGCCGAGAGTCGGTCGCACTGAGCTGGCGCTACCTTTCGCTCCCTGCAGTGCTGTACTGGTTTTAGAATGCTCAACATACATCTCATTCATCATTGCCGCCCAGGTTACTACAGCGACTGAGGCGCTCTGTTACAGCGCCCAATACACGCACATGAGTGTCTACTAGCAGTCGCTCTAAGAGGCCGATTCATTAATAGCGGCAGGTAGCGACAGTTGAGCGACTGTAGCGGCATTTTCAGAGCGCCCGCTAGTAGTCGCTGTGCTTGGCCGTTGTACGGTTGTTGACAGCGACTCAGTCGGTTTGCCGTAATGTTGAATATTGGGTGAGGAGTCGCTATTTGACAGGTTCCGCGCTGTATGGGAGCGCATGATAGCGACTGGCCATAGCGACCGGCTCCCACCATATTCATTAACAAATCACGCCCAAAAAATTCTCGTGCTGTGAAATGCATGTTTAAACCCCAGAGCGCTGGCGGCGATGGGTTAAAAGTAGTTTTTTAACCCCCAAACAACCATATTTTTGGAAACCAAAAAAAACAAGTTTTTTAAATAATTTTGTAATATGAATACAATAATATCAGACCTGTAATATCAATTCTGCACAATTTTTTTTTTTTTTTTACCTTAAAAAAATATCTAACATGGCAGAAGTGGTCACAGAAGTTTTCACATTAAAAAAAAAAAAAAAAAAAACAATGAATTATGAATATTTAAAGATTGTTCCATTGAAATGCATTGGAGAGCGCCAGGTAGCGAGAGGTCATACCTGTCGCTGTTCAAGGTCGGACGCTGGCGCTGTGGGCTGAGGCTGGAATAATGATGAATGAGTGGCTATCTGGCGCTATCTCAGTCGCTAAGCAGGATTGGCTTGATAAATGTGTGATTGTGGTGGGGAGCCGGCGTTCTCGTGGCGCTAGTAATGAATTAGCCTCTTACTTTCTTCTCAGCTGTGCACGTCCCCACCCACGGCAACTGAATCGCTGTGCGGGGCCATGCATACCCAAAAGGAAGGAAGTGATGCCACGCGCGCTTCGTATGTGTGGATAGCCGCGGCATGGGCTTGAGGAGACGTGAGTGAATTCGCCCTTCTGGGGGTATAACACAGCGGGGCACCCAGAACGTGGGTTCCCTAGGGGTCAGGACAAGAAACCCAGGACATTGAGATCCACTTTGGTCTATTTTAAAAGGAAAATCAACTTTTGATCAAATTTTTGGATATTTCTTTGCCAAAATAATGCCCCCAAGTTGCTGAGCTTTTCTGGTATTTTTTTCTTATGTTAGCAAATGTGTATTTTAAGGAAGCAGTTTTCACTAGCTGCAATCTGTTGCTATTGGCAACCGTACACCAAGAGGCTTATTCATTACTAACGCCAAGCGTTGGCAGATGAGCGTCTGCATAGAGGCGCTTAGAGCGACCACTAGTAGACGCTGTAAGCGGGTATCGGGCGCTGTAACAGAGCGCCTCAGTCGCTGTAGTAACCTGGCCCACATTGATGAATATGATGTATGTTAAGCGTTCTAACACCAGCACAGCACTGCAGGGAGAAAAATGTAGCGCCAGCTCAATGCGACCGACTCTCTGTGACTCACACTATACTTATCAAAGAACTACACACGCACAGCGTTGGTGCTCTAAATCTGGTCGCTATACCATAGAGCGCCAGACGCTGTGTGATTAAAGTCTGTTTTTGAACACATATCCACCAGTAACAAAGCAAAAACACATGGAATTACATAACATGTGACAATAGCACTTTAGTGCCAGACCTGTAAATACAATTCTGCATAAAAAAAACAAAAAAATAAAAAAACGTTTTCAAAAATGACTCTTTCTAGGCCAGGAGAGGTGACACAATTATTTGAGAGAGAATAAAAATAAATAAAAATAAACCCTGTTTAAACAGAAGAAAAGGGATGTTCATTGGAATGTATGGGAGAGCGTCACTGAGTGAAAGGTAATACCTGGCGCTCTGGAGCCGCCTGTAATAATACATCGGACGCTACATGGCGCTGTTAGAGTCGCTCACCAGATTCGCTTTCATAAATGTGGTTTTGCGTACAGTGCCGGCGTTCACCAGATGCTGCCTGTCGCTACGAGGCCCTACCTGCCGCTATCCATTCATGATTAACCGCCAAGTCTGTACCAAGAAGAGAGAAGGGAGCCCTGTACACACAGAGCACTGCCATATGTAAGGTTGAGTGAGCTCCCTCACCTTAGCAGCAGCCATATCAGTAGCGTTCTGTGTGTACAGAATTCCCTTCTATCTTCTTGTAGAGTTTGATAAACTTTGGTGTTCATTTGGCAATAATACAATATTCTTCCACAAAACGCACATTTGTTAACATGATAAAAAAACTCAAAATTGCTAGATAAGCTCAGCACCTTAAAGCGGACCTTCACCCTAAATAATAGCCTATCGTATATTTTTCCCTCACCCTGTACATACAGATTGCTCACATTAAAAATCATCCTACCTGCATCTACTGCATGTAATGAGCCTTAAAACATCCAAGATGGCGGTGCAGGCAGCCTGCAAACAGGAAGTGTCTTCTGACTGTGTTGCTCTGCATTCTGGGATTGCTGCACTTTTCCTGACCTCTGCTCTGCTCTGTCTGTGCAAAGCACAGCTATAACCCCGCCCCCTGCACTTTATCCCGCTCTCTTCAGTATGTGATGCTTTTGAAGCAAGATGGCAGCACCCGTATCCCAGAGTCCTGAAAAGAGTTGCAGCCCAGTGGGGGAAAGAATAAGTGACTAAAAACTTTAAATATATTAATTTTAGATGCTGGGGAATAGTATTTTAAGGATTTGGGCTTTTCATGAAATCATACTGAAGGTCCAAATTAAAGGAAAACTAAAGGAAAAGGTTCTCTGCCTTATTGTTTTCCTCTTTTGTAATGTAAAATAATCATTAGTGTTAGGATTGTGCCCCCATACCTGTGATTTATTTATCAGCATGCTGCTTCCATAATTCTCGTATTCCTAGGACTCTGTTTTCCTACAGTGGGAGTGGTTTTCATGGCCCTATGTAAAAAACATGGACTACAAGTCCCACAATTCTTCCAATGTAACAGGTGAACTCTTTAGCAGCAGTCTAAGCAGCCTAATGACCTATCCAGGTGAGAACACGACCCTAAATCCCTGCTACAAGACTGTGATCATTCCAAACTGAAGAAGTTGAATTTCAGCAGAATCAGTTAAACCAGTCACCCATGCCTTAGCCAATCAGATGATTAGAAAGCTAGAGTGAGGAAGTCTATGGTATGGACTCAAAACTACCACTCTGGTGTTCATAGCTAAGGTAAACACATTGTTTCCATGGAAAACTGTTTTCTTTTATAACCCAGAGTTTCAAACAAATAGAAAATTAAAAAATAACAGATATGCTCAGCACATACAATAATGGAAACTTTGAAAAATGCCATTGAAAGTAGACTTTGCCTTTAAAGGCTTGCAGGGCCCCATCCGGACCCCAGATCTTAAATTTGACACATGTGGCTTTACTGGCTCCAATCTCACTGATAATGGATCATAATCATAAAAATCTCTAGGAAACTACCTACAAAATGTTCTTTTAATTAAAATGTATTCTTCATTACACAGCACAATACAATGCTTTAAAATATGAATAATATAGCAAATTGCACACCATTTACAAAAGAAACAAAACTAGAAGATAGCTTTATACAAATAGGTTTAAAGTTCAAGAAATTGGGAAGATATGGGATACGGTACCACATTGGTGATCGAAAAAAGGTTAAGAGTTACTATTTGGTAAATAACTAGAGAAGGTAATAATTAGGAATGAGCGAACCGGTTCAGACGAATCGGAATTTGCTCCGAATTTCAGGGAAAATTCGATTCGGCCCGAACCCGAATTTTTTTTGGTTCGTGCCGATCGAATTTTCCCTGAAATAAAAAAAAAAAATGCCGGCATTTTTTTAAAAAGCAAACACTTACCTGCATGGTCGGAGCGTGGAGGCCGGCGCCGCTCTCAGGCGCCCTCTGATGACGCGTCCTCTGATGACAGCTGAGAGCGGCGCCAACCTCCACGCTCCGACCATGCCGGCATTTTTTTTTTCAGATGAGCGATTCGTGAAAGTTCGATTCGGGCGAACCCGAATTTCTTGGGGAAATTCGGCGAATCGCCTGAATCGAACTTTCAAGAAGTTCGCTCATCTCTAGTAATAATGAGAGATGTAAGCAGTTGAAGGAACATGTTATTAACAAGTCTAATAAGATAAACAGAATGGGTGTTGGCTGCTAAACCTATGCCAGAAACACACTTCTTTTTGGCGATAGCTCCAAACAACTACCAGAAGCTACGGTTCCTACATTTCTTATTAACACAATAACCATATACACTGAAAAAAATCATGTAATAGAATATACAAATACTCATTATTTACTCTTGGATTTAACACTCATCGGCTACACTTTATGGGGGTTACCTGCTGCTTAAAAGTGTGGTTGTTAGAGTCATTTGAGCATGAGCTATAGACCTCTGTTCCCTTCTGTTATCAAATATTTACAGGTTTAAAGAGAAAATAAAGTCAAGCAAATGCCTACCATTTTCTCATTCGTTGTATGGCTGCCAATCACGTGACTGCCTGTGACCAATCACGTTTACCAGGTGAGATTGCACGTCAAAACTATATGGTTGGATCTGGTCCTATGATAGGTTGCTGATGAATGGGTAGTCGTGACTTTCCTTCCTCTTATTCAAATAATTTCTCTTAATAACCCTGTTTCCTGTAGATAATGATCCCTTGCTCTACCCCTTGGTCCTTCCAACTGATTTTTATTGTCTGTCTGCATCCAACTTAAACCGGACCAACACTCGTTTATTTCTTTAACAGGGGTATTGGCTGGCACATCTAAAGGTAAGTAAGGCGATGGGTCCAGATGGAATCCACCCCAGAGTTCTAAGGGAACTTAGGTTTGTGATTGCAGCCCCTCTGACTGATTTACTTAACCATTCCCTTTCAACTGGTGAGGTTCCAGATGATTGGAGAATGGCCAATGTCGTACCAATCCGTAAAAAAGGGAGTAGAGAAGAAGCCAGTAATTACAGGCCAGTTAGTTTAACATCTATAGTGGTCAAATTAATGGAAACACTCTTAAAAAAACAGATAATTTCCCATCTAAAAATTAATGACCTATTGGACCCAAAACAGCACGGCTTTACTGAGGGCAGATCATGTCAGACCAATCTTATTGATTTCTTTGACAATGTCACTAAAGTGTTAGATGAAGGTGGTGCTGTGGATATCGCCTATCTGGATTTTAGCAAAGCCTTTGACACTGTACCACATAAGGAGCTCATAGATAAGTTATTGAAGGTAGGACTCAATCCCTGGATAGTTCAGTGGATTTCCAGTTGGCTGAGGGATCGGTATCAGAGCATTGTTGTAAATGGTGTGCAATCTGAACAAAGGCGAGTTACAAGTGGTGTGCCGCAAGGCTCTCTCCTGGGCCCCATTCTTTTTAATATATTTGTAAGTGACATAGGAGAAGGCTTGGTAGGAAAAGTTTGTCTGTTTGCTGATGATACAAAGGTTAGTAATAGGGTGGATATTCCGGGAGGTGTCTGCAACATGGAAAATGATTTAGCTTTACTGGATAGATGGTCAAAACTGTGGAAACTAGAGTTTAATGTCTCTAAATGTAAAATCATGCACTTGGGTAGAAGGAATCCCTGCTCTGAGTACCGTATAGGCAGCACTGTGTTAGCCAGGACCTCGGAGGAGAGAGATTTAGGGGTACTGATTACTGATAGCTGCAAGATGAGTGGACAGTGTAGCCAGGCAGTGGGAAAAGCAAGCAGGATGCTCGGCTGCATAGCTCGAGGCATCACCAGTAGGAAGAGGGAGGTTGTGATGCCGCTGTATAGAGCCCTGGTGAGGCCACAGCTAGAATACTGTGTGCAGTTCTGGAGACCTTACCTGCAAAAAGACATTATTCAAATAGAACGTGTCCAAAGGCGGGCAACGAAAATGGTGGAAGTACTTAAACTTAAAACTTATCAGGAGAGACTTAAAGAACTTAATTTGTACAGTCTGGAGGAAAGAAGGGAGAGGGAGGACATGATTGAGACCTTTAAATATGTGAAAGGATTGAATAAGGTTCAGGAGGGAAGTGTTTTTAAGAAGAAGCTTAATGATAGAACAAGGGGGCACAACCTGAAGCTAGTCGGGGGGAAGATCAGGAGCAATGTTAGAAAATATTATTTTACACAAAGAGTAGTAGATGCTTGGAACAAACTTCCAGCAGAGGTAGTTGAAAAATCAACAGTCACTGAATTTAAACATGCCTGGAATAAGCACACATCTATCCTAAGATAAAGAGTACATACAGTATACACATAAGGGCAGACTAGATGGACCGTATGGTCTCATTCTGCCGTCAACCTTCTATGTTTCTATGTTTCTATTGGTCCCACAGACAGTAAATAAGAACAAGCTCGGGGGGGGGGGCATCCAGAATGCTGGAGCCCCCCCCCCCCCAAACATAACTCCCCAGAATAGAGTCATTCAGCGAATTGGTACTCAGTGTGCTACCCAAATGCTCCTGATAGTACGACCCAATATAATTGCCATAAGGTCAATACACTTAAAAGTAGTCCTCTGACAGGTGCCAGAAGGTGCAGGTGGATGGGTGGTGCGCCTGGAATAAGCTTATGCTGTTAGGCCATGTGTATACATACAGTATAGTTGCTTATTAAAGCAGACCTCACCCTCCTGGGCAGTTGTAATGCTTATGGTAGGACGGTGCTTGAGATAATTGGAAATAGGAAGTGGTACTCTATGACCAAAGGACTGAGATAGGAGAATAGGCAGATATTTAAACGTGATCAAATTATTTTATTGCCTCCACATCACATAACTGCCCAGTGCATGGAACAAGTGCTTGGGATTCTTTGTTACAGGTAAGTATACAGATTCCAAACCTCATTTGAGTATTGGGCATTTTTGGAAGTTGTGCACAAATCTATGTTGTTATAGATTTACCAAATGTACCCACTAATTGTTTTTGGACAGCAGCCCACTAACAAAAGAGCCAAACAAGGTGAACATCTCTGACTGGGACTTATAGTGCCTTCAAGCTTGACAGTTGCTTTCTATCTATCCTCAAATATTTCTCAGGATGGGCAATACTGTTTGTTCCTATTTTACATGACTTTCAGCCGAGGCCAGCGAATCCCACTATGTGGTTATTATCTCTATATAGTATTTTGTATATGAGTTTCTACATATCAGCCAGTTTACAGCATCGCTGAATTTCCCATTAATAGCAACTGGTCGGAGCTCTAAAAATGCATTATTTTTTGTTTCTTTTTCCCGTCAAGCGTCAGGACCCAGAAAGGACATACACGGCCCCCCTCTATGTTTATCAGGTTGAGGGCACTGTATTTTGATGTCAATAAGCAATTTTTCTAGCTCGTCTCCGGTCTGACCCTTTTAATCCATCAATATATTATTAGAGATAAAATTGCCGGAGACCCCTGCTGCACTAGCAAGATAAATGGCGCCTCTGAAGTCAGGCATTAAAGAGCAGATTAAGGCCTTGTGATGCTTCTTTCTCTGCTCTTCTGTCCAAGCTATCACACAGAGTGACAAGAAAGAAAAATAATGAACTCTGGCCGGGGGAAGACAGAAAAGGGGGAAGGAAAAGAAAAAATAACAGAAAGAGAGAGAGCGGGAGAGAAAGATTGTATTCAGTACTTTGCCTTTTTTTCCCCGACACAGCACAGAATGACATTCACTCGCTTCAAGAATTAATGCTGCTGGGACTTCTGTCAGCTAAGCATTCCAGTGTATGCATCTGCTCACATACAGCCTTATGTACAGGCTAATTCATCAAGAATGCTTCTATAGAAATAAAGCCAAATGCTAATATGCATATGATCTATTTGTAAACCAGTATCCCTCAGTATGGATGACAAGATCATTAGATGGCATTGGGTCTGTTTCTCAAGATGCCCATACACATATCTATTACTTGTTACTGCTGATCAAGTAACTATCTATGACACCAACCCAGAGGCATTGGCAGTCTATTCATATCCTACAAAGTCAGATAGTTATATCTCCTGTGGCACATATTTACTGCCATCAACAGCTAATACAAGGGTCTAAACCAGTGTTCCTCAACCTTCTCCTCGGGAGCCACCAACCGACCAGAATTTGTAAATCTCTGATTTAGCTCCATCTAAGCACTAATTGCAAAACATGACCTGTTGGTGGCTCTAGAGGAGAGGGCTGGGAAAACTGATCTAAACATTCAGGAACTGATTGTTAGACAGATTTCCTTTAATTGCTCCTTCTTCATTTTCTATCTGATAGAAACATAGAAACATAGAAGGTTGACGGCAGAAGGAGACCATGCGGTCCATCTTGTCTGCCCTTATGTGTATACTGTATGTACTCTTTATCTTAGGATAGATGTGTGCTTATCCCAGGCATGTTTAAATTCAGTGACTGTTGATTTTTCAACTACCTACCTAACATTGCTCCTGATCTTCCCCCCGACTAGCTTCAGGTTGTGCCCCCTTGTTCTATCATTAAGCTTCTTCTTAAAAACACTTCCCTCCTGAACCTTATTCAATCCTTTCACATATTTAAAGGTCTCATTCATGTCCCCCCTCTCCCTTCTTTCCTCCAGACTGTACAAAGTAAGTTCTTTAAGTCTCTCCTGATAAGTTTTAAGTTTAAGTCCTTCCACCATTTTCGTTGCCCGCCTTTGGACACGTTCTATCCTGTAATCTGGAGACACTTTGCTTAGTGAAGCCTCCTGTGGCTTGCCTTTGGACTAATGTGCTTGCCCATTTTATATTGAGCACTAGTTTCTTTTTAGGATAGCACTCTGGCACAAACATTTTTCACTGATGATTGTCTCCTTGATCCTACAATGAACAACACTTTTGTATGAGTGTACCACTGCCTGGTTCACTCTTAATGGCCCCATGAGAGCTTTTTATTTCATGACAGACATTCCCATTCACATAGTCTCACAGTCAGGGGCTGAGGATGCTCTTCATAGAAATTCTTTAGGTGTTTCCTGTAACTTCCCTTGGTGTCATTATATGCCACATTGACACCGATGGAATCCTGGGGAAACGCTCCTTCCTCACTCCATAGATGTGAACTGCAGTTATAATTTTACAATTGTGGTTTCATATGGCCGCATGTTCCTGTATACGTTGGGAAAAAGCCAGATGTTGCTTTATGCAGTATATTGAAGTTGGCAGTAATAGCCTTTATGCTCAAACGCTTACCTAATATTAAATAAAAGATAGGCCACACCTCTATAATTAGGGACATAATCTACTAATGACATCTGCTTGCTTTGTAGGGGAATCTGCTTAAATATTTGAACATTTGAAAAGTATCCATTTTTAAAATGACACATTTAACTGATGCTGAAGAAAGTTTAATTTGGAGAGACAGGTCTCAACCATTCTGGTTTTGTCAACACATGTTAAAGCAGTGTTTATTGGTTTCAGTTGACCCATGCCAACCTGTGGTGCCAGTGCCTATTAGCTATTGATTTTAAGCTTGGTTTACAAGAGATGCTCATGATTCTTATATTTTGCAGAAATGGCCTTTCATTGGTACTGGCAATGGCAGTTGATGCCATAACTGAAAACATTTAAATGGAAAAACTTCCATTACCTGCAGCAGTCTTAGCTTCAGTGCTGTTGGCCCTGGCTAGCACGCTCCTCATATGACCTTGGTGTACATACCTGCTGTTGGTCCCATGGTAGCAGGCCTCCTCATTGATTAGGAGCAGGCGGAGTACACCACTGATATAGGCATTTTTTAGAGGTGGACACTACTGTAATTATGTAGTGGGACAGTTGGGAACACGCTTTTAGGTTCGGGGACTGAGAACATTGCAGCCAGACTGCAGCTGGAGTGGAATAGAACATGTGGGCTAGTAGAGTTATGTTTGTTTTTCGTTTGGACATGACTGCAGTGCTTACTGACAAATATAAAACTCACTGAATCACTGGCTATTACTGGTCTTACTAACTGCTCGGTGTCTTCAACCTTCTGTCCCCTCACCAGGCTGCATGTTCTTTCTCATTCAGCAAGGTTTGGCAGTTCAGCCCCAAATTACCAACCCCTATGTTGGTGTACCAGGTTGGTAAGCTTTAGGGGCACACTTTTAGGGGGGGTTTGGAGGCCCCACCAAAAAAATTGGAAAAACCCATCAGTATGTTGGTGGCTTGCCTCCTCCATGATGACCCCGCCTGGTAGTCACATTCCAAACGTTCATTTTTTTTGGTTTAGTGTGTTTTTAATTTACTACTGTGGGTGAACTCGTGTGAGGTCCAGGGGACCCCTACACTAGTTCACAGTATATGTGGGTTGACTAGCACTTGTAGGCGACATGCTGCTACTACCACCTGATTATCCACATACTCTCTTGTTTCATCAGGGTTGCAGAAGGGCCCAGTGCCCATCAGGGTGGGCATAGTACCCCTGGAGAGCAACACATCCAGAACAAAGGGCATAGGGGCTTGTAAACTGACAGGGCCAGGGGCCAGCTATTCAGCTCCTGATTCCTGGGTCACCAGCCCCTATGCCTGGGGGAAGGGCATGTTTTTTTGGTTGTTATTTTATTTCTAACAAAAAAATTATACAACCATTCTGCATGTCTTATTAATGAAAAAAGCCTGGCAGTATTTGAAAAAAGCATTCCAGATTGTGAAATGAAATGTTACTCCTGCTATTAGCAGAAGAAAAATGTCTGCAAAAAATCATTGTTTCAAAACTACCTGAATCACTCAACTTTGGCTTCTAGAGAGATTGAATTTCTATATTTTATTCACATGTACACAATTGAATGTGGATAAAATCCACCAAGATAGAAACACAAAAAGTGAAAAAATGCATTCTTTCTCCCACGGTGCTGAATCAATCCTAGAGTATTTATATAATATATATATATATATATATATATATATATTCATGCAAATAACATGTCATCAATAGCCCTATTAATACATTGACAAGTCCTTGCACTTGAATGAATAGTGCTAAATTAAATAAAGGTAATTCAGGTTTTCAAAAGCATATACTTGAGTAAGAAATGAATCTCTTCTTAGAATAACCCTTAATTTCACCAGAATATTATTAAAGATACAAGGACAGCCAAATGTCAATGGGTGATATGCATTTAAATATCCTGTGCAAAGGAGTATTTGCTCCTTTGTGCAAGGAACCCTATAATTTAATAATAAACTCCCTCTAACCTTCAATGTAAAACAGCCATGCGTAACCATTCTTTTTGCAAGCTTATAAGTGCAATGATTAAGAAAGTTGTTCTTATAATTTCTCAGATATTCTTGTTTCACAGTCATCATGTGTCCACAGAGTAATTACTTTTGTAAATGAACAGGGTAAACGTATTGTGATGTTATCAGGCACAGTGTTCTTTTATGTCCATAGTATGCATTCATTTACCAATAAACATGAAAGGTTCTCATTTTTCATCTAAATAGAAGAGCTGCTGACTTAAAGGGTAAAGTTTTAGAAATATCAATAGTTTTATAGGTATAGTATTTGCTATATTTATTATATGATTACTTCACTAAGGTATTTTAAACAATAAAAGTTGAAGGATGGTCCATATCAATCAGCCCTCGCAAGCCACCCATACATTTGAGTCAATGAGAAACATGGTAGCCAACTATGCTTGAAAGAGTGAGAAAATCCTTTTTGATTTTTAGGGATCCCCAATTTTGGACTCAAGGGCCTTATTTATGTGCATGTTTTAGCATCATTCTTGTGGCTATAGCGCCAGTTTTGGAGCACAGGCGTCGCCATCTAATCTGATGCTGTGCTGTGTACCACATTTATTTACGATTTTTTTGGAATCTTCAGCTCTGTATTTTCCTGGCACTGTTCAATGTTTCTCCATTACAGTTACAAGATATCACTGCTGGAGACAAAAGGGGACAAACTTTACAGTGCTTTTCAGCTGTGATTTAGTTGTTGTTAAGAAGCCATTAACCATTTAAGTGCCAGCCTACCTAGAGTTTTTGTCACCCTCTGTATCACTCTGTTTCAGACCAATTTTCACTATTTTGTACTACAATACATACTACTGTTCAGATGTGGTTTTTGAAGGGATTTCCAGGAAAATATATATTGTTTTTTAGCAGAGTATGGGCTTCAACATGAAATGTCTTGTTTGACTTTTTCTTGTATATTCTTAATATTTTGGGTCAAATATGTATTGGTAGACACCCTTTCCTGCCCAGGAGACTCCCCCAAATTGAAACAGCGCTTTAGGAGATAAAATACAACTTTGCTATGCGCTATGCGCACCTTGCGGATTTTCAAGAAAAACAACCCTTTATACCTTAAGCTTTCTAAGCATACCAGGCTTGTTAATGTGGGCACAGTTTTCTGGAAGTAATTCTTTGAGTGCACAGAGTTTCCCTAAAAAAGAATAAAAAAGCAGAATCAAAGCCACATTTTCCTAAAAATACTATATGTAAACATGAAAAAAGTTAAATCTGAAAAAGCAAGTTCCCCTGAACAGAACAATAAAATATCAATATGCACACAAGAAAAAACAAGCTGAATCTGAAAGTGTCACCTTCTGTTGATGGTAAATATGTTTATAAAGAATTCATTACACCCATTGGACTGAATGAGTTTAACCAGATGCCGTTCGCACTGTCAAATGCCCCGAGTACTTTCCAAATTCTTAATCTTTCAAGCCGTTTTGATCCACCTGGATGATGTGATAATTCTTTTCTAGGAATTTCCAGAAACATTTAGAACATATTGAGCAGTGCAAATTTGCTCAACAACAAAAAATTTGTATCTTGGACAAAAAAGTATTTTGGACATATAGTTGGAGAGTCGGAAGTAGCACCTGAACCAAAAAAAATGAAGGCCATGAAAAATTGGCCTCGGCCAAATACTGTGAAGGAAGTAAGAGCTTTCATGGGACTAGTCGGCTATTAAAGGCCCTATATCAAAGGATTTTCTCAAAGTGCAGAACCTCATTGACTACTTAGAGGTAGACCGGAAGATAAAAACAAATATGTGGCAAGAAACATCCAAACTGTATGGAAAGAGGAACAGCAAAAAAGGTTTCAATGAGCTAAAACAAAAACTTTTAGAGGCTCCAGTTTTGGGGTACGCCATTTATATTACAAACTGATGGCAGTCTCCATGGATTAGGCACAATTCAGGTACAGAAACAAGAAGGGAGAGAGAGTCATTGCATATGCCAGTCTCTCGGACTGATCAAAAGAAATCCTGGTAACTACAGTTAATTTTGTCTCAAACTTCTAGCCATTGTATGGGCGGCAACTGAACAATGTTGTGAATATCTAACCAGGAGTCGAGTGGATATCATTACTGATAACAACCCTTTGCTATACCTCAGTACTGCTAAGTTGGGAGCTCTCGAACAGAGGTGGGTAGCTCAATTAGCCTGATTTCATAATCATATTCACTATAAACCAGGGCATAATCATACTAATGCTGACACCCTATATTGCTTCCCCTTGGGGAAACTGGACACTGATTCTTGATCAGATGTTAGAAGAAGTGGAAATTCCTCCTTTACGAGTTCAGCAATTGGAAGCCAGAGAAAAAGAGATTCATGAGGTTCAGATAAATGCTACAATGTCAGAATTATGTGACAAGGGGAATGGCAATAATGGCAGACCGAAGACTTGTTGAAAATTTTGACTCACCTTCAAAATAGTGAGAAACCCTCTTTGTTGACCGATAGAGGAAGAGCCATTTGTGGACAATGGGACAAGTTGTTAATCAAAAGTGAGTTCTGTTTCGCCTTGCATGGGCAAATGGAGAAGAGCGATGTGTTTGGCAGTTTGTATGTAGAATGTAGAATGAGAGAGCACTTAGATCAAGCATGTAAAAGTTGTAAAGAATGCAATATCCATAAAGGCCAAGAACAGCATACCCAACCTATGACTATAGTGGCTATATATTGGCTATAGTGGAACCTTTTGACCTGTTGACTGTCAACTTCATCAAGATTGCCAAATCCTCTTCTGGACATCCATTTGCTATAGTCTGTGTAGACCATTTAAAAAAAATTGCAATAGTGCAGGCACCAGAGGTACGGTGACTCACTCCATTTTGGAGAGGGGCAGACAGTGGGCAGCAGTGGAGTAAACTCTGCATGCTCTGTTTCTATTATACAGTATAGACTCCCTTTCCATTTAATAAATGTGGAAGCCCCTTGTGATTTCCAATACTTAGCAATATATGTACTATTTAGTAATAGATCTAGGACCCTTTCCTATGCATTCTGCTGGATATCAGTACTTGTTAGGGTCAGATTTATATTTTCATTGCTTATGTATCTGCAATTTTACCAGAATCAGTGTCCCAGGGCCCACACTGAAATACCAACATTTGAAGGATCTATTATTTCATTATTGTCTGAGAGTAAATAGTAACTCACAATAATTGTGTATCAGGGAGTATAGTTTTTTTAGTAATTTTGTATTATTGAATTGCCTTTGTGGTGTGTCAGGATTGAGAAAAAATCATGGAAATTTGTCGTAGGGATCCTGTTGGTAATGGTAATTTTGAATGCAGCTACATATTTCAAACCTCAATATCCTGTAAGCTACTCCACCTTCAGTACTTTCCCAATAACCTAATATATGGTAAGCTGTTTGGTCTTTTGTATGCTTCCTGTCATGGGACACGTCCACAAAAACGAGTGTAGCAATATTATAGAAACTGCATAGAACAAGGTGTGAGATTAAGAAAAATTCTGTTTTGGTGTTCTTTGCACATGACTGGGGTAATCTACTTTGGTGTATGCTGAAATAAATCTATTCTACTGTAAGCAGAAAGAGTTAAGGGGTTGTATGAAAGACACACTCAGGGCCTCCCTGTGTCGGCTGACAATATCGTCTTGTGAATATATTTTGCCAGCGTGGCCCATTAGTTCATGGACGAATGACACACAGCTGTTAGTGAAGTGACATTATCTGGTGGCACAAGACAAATTTCAGACAATATTTCACCGAGACTCGTAAAGTCACATTCTCACAAGCTCCATGCTTGCGGTTGAGTTACAGGCTGTAGATGCAACGGAAAGGAATAATTGTCATTTTAAACACATTACAAAGGTTATTCTTCCAGTTTCTCATTACTGCTGGGTGAAAATGGCCCGAGAGAAAGAGAGAACACACATTTCATGTTGTTTCATTAAATGGTGCAGCAGTAGCATTGTATTTTGTATTTATCTGCCATGTTGGAGTATTTTCCACATTAACAATGAATCTGTCAGTTCATTCAGTTTCTTTCTTTTGGAAATTTAGGTTTTGGGAAAATGCTAGAGTTTGGTCTCTGAGGCCTCCATTCAGAAAAGGGCATTTAAAACTTGCAGTTAATTGATTTGTAGTCTTAGTGTTGACAGTAAGTATGGTTGGGGAGGTGGTGTAGTCAGTTGACATAGTTATCAGGGATAGGTGGAATTTAGGAGTGTCAGCAAGGCATTAGACATCATTTTTTACTGTTCTGACTCTTAGAAGGTCATTCATGGGAGCCAAGCGTCTATAAGTTGGTCATCTCTGTCATATGAGGAGAGGGTGAGGTCCTCCGTCTCTTTGATGAGTGATACTTCATTAAACTGAAAGTCCAGTCTAGCATGTACCCCTGGTGCGGAGCCAGTGTGGGGGGCTTTAGGTTCCTATCACACTGGGGCGAGGAGATTGGGTTTTCAATCGCCCTCCAAATGCTCCCCAATCACCAGTGAAACACTGCCCATAGAAATCTATGGGTGCTTTTACATACTGGTCGAGTGATTGCGGGACAATTCCCTTCGTCCTGCAAAAGCACTGTAAGCAGCGTTTTTGTAGTAATGGCGACTGTGTTTACTGTATAGCAAATAACAACTGCAAACACCACTTCTAAAATGCTTGTCAGTCACCAGTACACAGGAGCAAGGTGTAGCTGCCCTGCTATGTGAAAACCTCCTGAGGTTCCGCAAAACTCACCTTCTTCCTGCTTCCCATGTAGATGTAAATATCGGCAGCAGCATCCCCAGCATCTTCGGACTGAGTGCACGCTCACACCCCAGACCTTCAGATATGCTGCTGCTGGGGATATAGCAGCTTTGGCTCCTAATTGCTATAAACAGCATTAAATATGCATGGCAAATGGCTCTGATTGGAGGAGAGCCCACACATGTACCATAGGACCGGGCAAAGGTGAGTTTTTTTGGCCCATCTTGAGGGTTTCACACAGTGGGGCAGGATTCCCTGGGGGCAGGGAACAAAACCCGGAATAGTCAAAATCCCAGGCTTTGTTCCACTTAAAGTGTCATAAGATGAAAGCCATTGACATGAGCCATAAAGTGTAGAGGTCTCCTATGAGTTTGAGCATTTAGTTGTTTAGGCCTATGTGTTGAAGGGTTTTTTGCATGAAAGGCAAGTTACCCCTGTCAGATGCATCATAAGGCGTTTCAATAGCTTGGCTTTGTGTATCATATTGTTAGACTGGTCTCTCTACCCGGGAACAGACTCAGTTTGGTCTGTATGAACGATTTGGGATACTATAGGGCTGTTGGCTAGAACTTTGCCAAAAAGCATCAGGTCCACATTAAGGGGGAGATGAGTCTATAGCTCTTACATGACAATGGGTCTTTACTAAAGTCTTAAAGGGGCCACAGCACTCAAACCAGTTAGCTTGCTGACCAGTCTACAATCTGTCTCTAAACTAGGTTAAAAACAGGGGACTCGGTCACACACATCTGCAGAAGTATGCTTAAGCTGCACCACCAGCGCCAAGGTGCCCCTGTGAGGTGCAGTCCTAACTCTAGTACTAATTCTAGTCTCTAAGAGCCCCATTTGGGACATACAATGCAATAGATAAATTGGGAGCAGGCTTACCTGAGGTTGCCCTAAACCTCTCAAGTGCAAGCCATGGGGTGGAAGGGTCAAAGACCTTGCAATACAGCCTAGACCCCACACTCAATGTAATTGAGGGGGGGGGGGAAAGGTGAGGGGAGGGAACTGGTGGATTGGGTGCCTCTCTTCTTGTAGTGTCCCAGGGGTGTAGAGGTTGGCCTCTTGGGCACTGTAGACAAAATTTGGGTTGTTTTCCTCCTTTCCCGTGGTCCAGAAGGATTCCTCCAGGCCACCTTCACAACCAATCAAGGTATTGGAGTGGAAGAGGAGTCTGTTGGAAACCTCCAGGTCTCGGGAGGAAGAAAGGGGGGGCCCTCTAAGTCACTCCCTGGGAAAGTTAGGTTAAGCGTAGCACACAAACAATTATTGCAAAGGCTCAGTATATGCCAGTAGTAAAACCTTAGTTTAATGCTCATTCCATTTGTGTGATACAAAAAAACAGTATTATATTCATACTTGTTTCTGCAGGTTCATTTGTTTAGAAAACAAAGTCCTTAAATGTATTAGGGGCTTGTATTTGCCCTCAGCCTGTAGCAAGGCTTATTGTGGTCTGTTGATGTGGACCTCTTTCACAGACGCGTTTCGCTCTTTTGCTTCTTCAGTGTGAGGGTCCTTGTGTTCTAGTTATGATGCATCAGTACATGGTTAGTTTGTATTAAACAGTCATGTATATTTGTTGTATATAGCAACATGGAGATAAATGCATTGGTCAATATATAAAAAAGCACTTACAATTCCTTATCTTTGTTTCTACATGGATGCTGAATTTTTTTGCAGCTAAAAACGGCTGTTGTCGCGGCTTTAGAGCTTTGGTTGCAGCGGTTCCTCCCAGCTTTTTTGTATATGCGGACTCCCAAGGTGTTGCCTTTGAAATAGGTATAAGATAGGGAGTACAGATGTCATTTGCTGTGCAATGGTATTTTTGGTCTATATTGGAGAAGGGGTGGGGTGTGTATATATGTGTGTGCCACCGAAGGTATGTCTTATTATGCTATGCGTCTCCCGTGCCCCCTTAAGAAGTAATTGCCCTGTTGGTTTGGGCGGGTTCCGTGTGAGGGGTGGAAGGCCCCCTTAAAAGTTGTTGCTTACCTTTTTATCAGTTGCCTTTGGTCACTTTCGCGGTACTGGCTTTATGGCGAAAGTGACCAAAGGCAACTGATAAAAAGGTAAGCAACAACTTTTAAGGGGGCCTTCCACCCCTCACACGGAACCCGCCCAAACCAACAGGGCAATTACTTCTTAAGGGGGCACGGGAGACGCATAGCATAATAAGACATACCTTCGGTGGCACACACATATATACACACCCCACCCCTTCTCCAATATAGACCAAAAATACCATTGCACAGCAAATGACATCTGTACTCCCTATCTTATACCTATTTCAAAGGCAACACCTTGGGAGTCCGCATATACAAAAAAGCTGGGAGGAACCGCTGCAACCAAAGCTCTAAAGCCGCGACAACAGCCGTTTTTAGCTGCAAAAAAATTCAGCATCCATGTAGAAACAAAGATAAGGAATTGTAAGTGCTTTTTTATATATTGACCAATGCATTTATCTCCATGTTGCTATATACAACAAATATACATGACGGTTTAATACAAACTAACCATGTACTGATGCATCATAACTAGAACACAAGGACCCTCACACTGAAGAAGCAAAAGAGCGAAACGCGTCTGTGAAAGAGGTCCACATCAACAGACCACAATAAGCCTTGCTACAGGCTGAGGGCAAATACAAGCCCCTAATACATTTAAGGACTTTGTTTTCTAAACAAATGAACCTGCAGAAACAAGTATGAATATAATACTGTTTTTTTGTATCACACAAATGGAATGAGCATTAAACTAAGGTTTTACTACTGGCATATACTGAGCCTTTGCAATAATTGTTTGTGTGCTACGCTTAACCTAACTTTCCCAGGGAGTGACTTAGAGGGCCCCCCCTTTCTTCCTCCCGAGACCTGGAGGTTTCCAACAGACTCCTCTTCCACTCCAATACCTTGATTGGTTGTGAAGGTGGCCTGGAGGAATCCTTCTGGACCACGGGAAAGGAGGAAAACAACCCAAATTTTGCCCACACTCAATGTGCTTGCACAAATTCAAAAGAAACAAAAGAGGGGTGGCAGACGCTCAGACCATTTTATAACTAACCAGGGAGGTGCACATTAGCAGGGCAATTAGAATACAAAAGTCTTAAAGGGGCCACCGCACTCAAACCAGTTAGCTTGCTGACCAGCCTACAATGCAATAGATAAATTGGGAGCAGGCTTACCTGAGGTTGCCCTAAACCTCTCAAGTGCAAGCCATGGGGTGGAAGGGTCAAAGACCTTGCAATACAGCCTAGACCCCACACTCCATGTGCTTGCACAAATTCAAAAGAAACAAAAGAGGGGTGGCAGACGCTCAGACCATTTTATAACTAACCAGGGAGGTGCACATTAGCAGGGCAATTAGAATACAAAAGTCTTAAAGGGGCCACCGCACTCAAACCAGTTAGCTTGCTGACCAGCCTACAATCTGTCTCTAAACTAGGTTAAAAACAGGGGGCTCGGTCACACACATCTGCAGAAGTATGCTTAAGC
Source organism: Gastrophryne carolinensis (assembly GCA_027917425.1). Lineage (NCBI taxonomy): Eukaryota > Metazoa > Chordata > Amphibia > Anura > Microhylidae > Gastrophryne > Gastrophryne carolinensis. Next base: position 115,891,670 of record CM051237.1, on the reverse strand, counting down.
TGCACCACCAGCGCCAAGGTGCCCCTGTGAGGTGCAGTCCTAACTCTAGTACTAATTCTAGTCTCTAAGAGCCCCATTTGGGTCTTTACTAGACTTATGAATGACAGTGATGTGTGCCTCAAGCTCTCTGAAGGAAAAAAAGCCAGGTAGTACCAAGTCTGTGATTAAGTTCTAGGCCTATCAAGTGAGGACATAGCTTGGGGGAAGAACGTTTTGTAATATTTAGTAGTGTACCCATCTGGGCCTAGGGCCTTGCCCTGTGGGTTTTGTTTGTGGGCTGCTTTTTACTTCCTCCTTAGCTATTAGGACCAACTATAAATGGGCATAAACACAGGTGGTACAGAGGTAGCAAGGCCCACAATATCAGTGGGCCCCATCATTGTTACTCCTCCAACCTTTTTTTTCTGATTTGTACTTAAAGGCAAGAGTGTCGGGCCAGAGATTCTTCTGGTGTGCCCCAGGCACTGACCCGCACGGCCACTAACAGGAAAGTACAGAAGGTCCATTATTAGTTTCTAGTTTGCCTGAAGTGTTTTGTGAGTTTGTTACTTATTTAGTTAGTTAGCTGTGTTAAGTTGTAGATATTGCACTTCACTTCATATTGTGCTCTGATGATTCAACACCAGGTACAGAAAAAGTTCTTTGGAGTGAAAAGTATACTTCAGATAAAAAAATATAACAGTGTTTACAACTATTGCGGAATCAACTCCCAGCTAGACAATGAAAGTGAGTGGCACCTGAGGTTAATTGTTAATTGCTAAGTGATTCAGCACCAGGTGCAAAAAGTGCACTTCTATTTTTTGAGAGTAAAAGTGCCTTCCTTTGCTTGTGTAGGAATCCATTTAACACCAGGTGCAAAAAGAATACTTCTAATTTTCTAGACTGAAAGTGCCTCTCCTTGCTTACATAGGAGTTGATTCAGCACCAGGTGTAAAAAGAACACATTTTTTTACTCCAAGTTGCATTTTTTGCACCTGGTGCTGAATAGACCCCAATGTGTTTGAAAGGGGCATTATTTCAATATAGCCGGAAGGGGTAAGGCTAATTTCCTGTGGTGGACCCAAGAATGATTTCCTTTGGTGGACCCAAAGAGTGTTTTCCTCTTCTGGAATGATTTGTTCTAGTGTTACTTCTAAATGTATCTTACTCAAGGACAGGACAGTGAAACCATTTTAATATGAGCCATGATGGAACCCCAATTAATGTCTGCACCAGGGTCTGATCATACTTAGGGGCTTATTCATCAGGGGATAGCGCTAGGTAGTGCCTCGTAGCGGCAGACAGCGGCTAGTGAATGCTGGGCGCTGTATGCAAAACCACATTTATGAAGGTGATTCTGGTGAGCGACTCTAACAGCGCCATGTAGCGTACAATTCAGGATTACAGGTGGCTCAGTATATAGCGCCGGCGCTCTAGCTTCCAGAGCGCCAGGTATTACCTGTCGCTCTCCCATACATTTCAATGAGAGTCGATTGCACTGAGCTGGCGCTACCTTTTGCTCCCTGCAACGCTGTACTGGTGTTAGAGCGTCCAACATACATCTCATTCATCAATGCCGGCCACGTTACTACAGCGAATGAGACGCTCTGTTACAGCGTCCAATAGCCAATCACAGCTTATACTAGCGGTCGCTCTTAGCGATCTGTACAGACGCTAATCTGCCGATAGCTGACGCTAGTGATATATATGCCTTCCCGTTACACCACTGCAGCTATGTAAAGGGTGGGTTAACTCTACCAGATGCAGGTAGAGATTTTGACAGGATTCATGTAATTTGTGAATTCTGACCTAAGCCTACAGCTGCATGCGTGTGGTGTATAATGCATGCATGTGATGCAATGTAATATGTTTCCTTTTGGCAAAGCATAGAGTTTTCCTAGTGAGCGGAAGCGGTTAATAAGGCCACACTGAACAGGAGAGCAGCAAATGAGCAGGCCATCACTTAGCTGTGGTTTTTAGATCTTTATAAATGATCTTCCAAGACTACAGCACAGATAAGCTAATGAATCATGATCTATATTAATTTAAGGCTGCTGATAGGGGAAGATTAATTGAAATGCGCCGTTCTACACAAATGATGAAGTGGTAACAATTTAATGGGAGACAAGAAGAGTGCAGAAATTACACTTGAAGCTTCATGCATCATTACTATGGGTATTAATATTATCCACAGTAGCAACAGCATTGATAATCATAATGAAAATCCATAACTACTGCGCAGACATGATTAAATGGAATTCTCCCTCCACTCCTGCTGCAAGTCATAGACACTCTATATTTTCACTCTTCCCACTTACCATTCCGCAGAGATAAAGGTGATTAAACTGGATGTCTTGTAAACGCTGAGATTTTTTTTAATACCGACACCAATTTCCTTGATGTATAAATTATGCATTCTTCTCACTTTTTAAAAAAAATTGCTTACAGTCTCATTTCCCTGCCCCATCTACAAAGAAGCTCTATTGAAAATGATGATGATCTTCTAAAATGAATCAGAATTTGGTTGATTTTTTGAGAAGTCCAGTTGTTATTTTATAAAAGTGGTATGGGAAATATTGGCTTCACTGTCACCTCCCAACTGATAATCACTCTCAGGGCCTAAGTATGCAGACTTTGCAATGGTGTGGATCTTCTCCGCCAGCTTTTTTTGCCCTGAGAAAGCTGGTAAAAGGGTCTGATAAAGAGGTCATCCAGCCAGTAAATGAACAGCCAACAAAGACCTAAACCCTCGCTGGCAGCTCTGTGCCCACCAACTCCTTTCACATGTAAGCTCTGCCTCAGAAAGCACTGTTGGTCCTTCATACCCCGCAGTATGGGGGCATCCTAATTTGGGAACCTGTCAATACAAGACTAGTCAATACTCATCACTTCCCCGTTCCAGCCTGGCAGACCACTCAGGCTTGTTGGGTGGGCATGCTCCTTACTATGTGTCACTTCATTGGAGCAAATAAGGGATGACCATTGACAAGCTTGTCATCAGGCTTGCTGGTGGGTGTGTGTAGCAGAGCATCCTATATCAGGATGTCCCAATTAGGGGTGGACTTCAGATCCAAGAGGTCTTTAGATTTTACCCGGATCTTGCCATTATGCTTCAGCTCACCCCATCCCAGATACCGGCAATTTATTCAGCATCCAACCTGCAAATGCTGGCAGGTGGAATGCTGACCTTCACTACCCTGGGAATTGGGTAAGAGTGCCCCTTACCAGTTAACCAACAAGTAAAAAGAATAACTCACAGATGACCTGCCTTCCTTCATCTGCCCCCCACTGGGCAGCGTCCTGTCTGCAGGACTGACAGATTGGGGGCTCCTCCCTAGTCCAGTGGTTGCATGCCTGCTGCTGGCTGGGAGATGCTATTGCACCTGCCGCACCAGCATCTGTAGTGAGAGGATACACACTACACTCCTCTTCCTTGGCATCCAAAGGAAACCTCCCTCCATGTCCCTCCCCTCCAGTGATGTCATTAGGCACATTGGGGGATTCCACAGCGACTCCTCCTCCAGGGTATAAAAGCCTCTGTGCCCCTGCTGTCCTGGGTAAGCCTGGTGGGATGCCAAGATAGGAGAAGGGGGAACCTCTGCCCCCCTTACCTTAGATGCCAGGGGGGCAGCTGAAATAGCACCAGCAGTAGATCATTGGACCAGGAGGGATCCTCCCAACCCGGTGGACCTGCAGAGAAAACTCACCACTCATATACTGCCGCCTGCCCCAAACATTGTTAACATTATTCCAGCATCAAAATGTTATTCCAGAATCAAAATGCAGGCACTGGTTGTCACGTGGTCCACTCTGCTTGGGTCTGCTGATAGGATGGCGTTCGAGCCATGTGACACTGCCAGCCAATCATGGGGCTTCTTAAAGTGGACCTTCACTCTGAATAAGAGTCTATCTTATAAGTTTCCCACACCCTGAACATACAGATTGCTCACATTAAAAATCATCCTACCTGCATCTACTGCATGTTATGAGCCTTTAAACATCCAAGATGGCGGCTCATGGAACATCAGGCAGCCTGCAAACAGGAAGTGCCTTCTGACTGTGCTGCTCTGCATTCTGGGATTCCTGACCTTTTCCTGACCCCAGCTCTGCTTTTTCTGAGCAAAGCACAGCTATAACCCACCCCCTGTACTTTATCCCAACCTTCTCTCCTCAGTAAATGTGATGCTTCTGAGTCAAGATGGCGGCGCCCGCATCCTAAAGTCCTGAACAGAGTTGCAGCCCAGTGGGGGAAAGAATAATAAGCAAGTGACTAAAAACTTAAAATATATTAACTTTAGATGCTAGGGAATCGTTTTTTAAGGGTTTGGGCTTTTCAATAAATCAGGGTGAAGGTCCAGTTTAAGGCAGGGGATACGAGGAGCAGGTAAGAATAACTTGGACTGGTGGCTGTACAAATCAGGATGCTCCAAACCCAGCTCCACAGCATTCAACAGATTCAACAAAACAAACTTTTCCTTGTGGTGTTTTAAAGTGCCCGTAATCACTCTCTCGCAACTGTTCACATGGACATTAAACTTGCCTACCATTCCACCTCAGACCATTAATGAGCCCGACATTTTATTTCCCAGCAGAGCATTGGGAACTGAAAAAAAGATACACACAGGCAAGCACTGTAGAATACTCTCTCAAAAGCATTCTATAGCCATGACCACAGATGCCTCTTTGATCACGTTACTTTTTGCTAGGAACAGAGCTATGGGAGTCACACCACCTGCCAGCATCACACACTGTAAGCAGCTCTATGACCACTTCTTTTTGTCACTGCCAGCAATAAAAAGCACCTGTGGTGGCATACAAGTGCTACTCACAGTGAACTCTGCAGGTTGAAGTATCCAGAAAACTGGAGGACGCTCCACCCGCTGCACATGGAGTACATGGTGTTGCTCAAATACTGTGATGAAGACAAATGTTGGATTCAGACCACAGCTTTGCTTATAGCAGATGTTGATCCAACTGTAGTGAAATCTAGAGGCATTGCTATAGAAAGGGTGGCTAGAGTACACCACCTTAGAGAGCCGACCATGATCAGTCACCTGAATAGCAGGTTCACCCAGGTTTACACCACATTTGCCATATTGACCGAACAAAATTCGCCATGTTCGCCTGACTACACTCATGCTTGCTGCATTTACATTTCAACAATCTCATTATATAAGGCTTTACAAATGAACAAGCTACTCCCAAGATGCCATACATATATTTTGAGACCAACCCCATGCTGACACAAGCTGTAAAACTGTGTTTTCAGCAAGATTTCTTTTATTTTCCCTTACTAAATTGTCAATAGCAGTTCAGCAGCTTTAGTCAAACCATTTTAAAGTAAATATCACTCATTTAGCCAGGCAAAGTGCAGTGCAACTAAGTGTAATGTCAGCAAAAAGTCGGTTATCCCAATGGTGCCACTATTCACTGGTGCATGATTTAGCATCATATGAAAAAAGAAAACTATTTTATTTTGCACCTAAAGGGAACATTTTACAAATGGTGCTGAAACAACCCCTTTATGCAAATGTTTAAATAATCAAAGTAACTTTTTTTGTTTAATACATTATTTAAAGTGGACCGTCACCCATGGGTGATCGGCCCGGGAATCTATAAGATTCCCGGGCCGATCACCCCCCTCACCGCGGGACATCCGAGATCGGGATGTCCCGCGGTGAGGGACCTCCCCCAAAACCCCAAAATAACTCACCTGATCGGCGGCGGCAGCGGCCGCCGCCGCCGCCTCCCGCGCACTCCTCTAGCCGTGCGCGCGCCGGCCGTTTGTGAATGGCCGCCGCGGGCGCGCACACTGTCAGAGGGGCGCGCGGGAGGCGGCGGCGGACGCGCTGCCTTGTCCGCCGCTTGTCCGTGGGAGCGTGGTGAGGTGAGTTTGGGGGTTTCTGGGGGGTTTTACACAGCGGGGCACCCCTAATCGGGGTGCACCCCTGAAGTGGACCAAAACCCAGGATAGTCAAAATCCTGGGTGTTGGTCCACTTTAAAGGGGACAGCTAGATGAAAACTGTAGTCAAAGTTTTTGCTATCTAAAAAATGGGCAGATTTAATCCAACTTAAGTTTAGAACGTGCTGCTGATTTTTTGGCTAAATTTAATGTGAATATGAACAGCAAGATAACTAAACATTTTAGTAATGAGTGACAGCCTCCCCAGGGTTCTGTCCTACACCTTTGTCGAGGCTAAATAACTGGAACCCACATCCCATGAGTCTTACTGTCACAAAGACACAAAGGCCTTGATTCAGTTAACTTTCCTTAAAATATCACACAAAATAGGGAACATGTTTTGTTTCATAATAAAACATGGGCTAAGATATCATGTTATTCAGTGATTCAAAGAAGAGAGAACATTACACAAGTTTCTAAATGATTACAAGTAAATGTATGTTAATGTTTACCGCCTAAAACATTTCCTCTATGATCATAAAAAAAGATCCATTGACTATAAAAGTTAAGATTTGATTAGAATTGATTAGGATAAACAAATTGTCACTTTGCTGGGGAAAGTTAAGGTGCAAACTAACATCCTGGCCTACTTAATCACACATCATTTTAAATCATGACTTATTTTAAAATAATGCAAGAAACGGGTATATTCACTAAGAGTTGAAAAAAATATCTTGGTATTAAAAATTCACTGAGGGTGAAACAAGCCTGAAAATGTCACTGTTGCTGAATCATCAGCTAGGAAGGCAATGAAAGGCAATAGAAAAAAAGAAATATCCAGCACTTAGTAAGTATAAAACAGTTACCTTTATTTAGTTCTCTTAAAAGTCCATGCAGACAAACATGATGGCAAAGGTCCCCAGCTTCATGTGACACATTTTAGACCAGCATGGCCTTTACTCATACAAAACAAAAATAAATGAAACTCAATAGCACATTTTACTACCGTTTAAAAAGGTGTAAAATGTTCTCTAATTTTCTTAGGAGTAAAAAGTGTCATTGCCTTTCATTGTCTTCCTGGCTGGTGATTCAGTAACATTGAAATTCTTTTTAGCTATTTTAAGGCAAGATAACTGAATCAAGGTAAACATCTCCTGAATTGGTGCCCAAAGCCATATATTTAGGAAACAGAAAAGGTGGCAACACAAGCCAGCTAAGAGAGCCCCTCTCCACCAAGCTCGTATGACTTGATAGAATCTGGACCTTACCAGCTAGTCCAACTTGTGTGTCAATACAGACAAAGTTATTAAACAGGATTCCTCTAGTACAGGCACAGGGGGTGCCAGGGGCAAGCTAGACTGTAAATAGCTAGACTAAAACCAAAAGCAAATTATGAAGTCTTACTCAAAAAACACATTAATCCAAGTTACAAAAGTTGTTGAAGTCTGACTCAAAAAACACATTAATCCAAGTTACAAATTTGTTCTGAAGATATTTCTCAAGCAAATTATAAAGTTATATAGTCTCTCCCAGCATCAAGTTTTTAATATCACAAGAACATTGCCTATGGCTGTCTAAAGCACATACGGTAGATAGACTCAATGTTGGACAGCAACCTGGCAGACACCTTGTTTCCCCTGAAAACAATAGATCTAATGAAAGAAAAAAAATTGTTGCAAAATATGGTGCCTCTTCACTAGAGTCAGACTGGGCACCTTGGGCTCACCAGAGAAAATCATTTTTGGGGTCCACTAGATGAAAATTTTGTAATAATATAAAATCTTATATTTAATGGCCAAACAACAAATGAAAATTACTGAAGAGATACAATTCAGAAAGCACCATAGGCAATACTGAAACACAATTATTGTATCTCTTGTATTTCCTTGATGGAGGCCCATTTTAAGTTCGTAGAATACTTTAATACTCCGGTGGGCCAGTCAAACATTGCTCCTCACAAACATACACTCTGGAATGGCTGATGAATTAAAAGAATAACAAAAAAAGGCAAACTAGTTCCCTATTAGTTGGCACCCAACCAAATTTATGGGTGGCAGGTCAATTATGAAAAAGTCAATTCAGCAATCAAAATATAACTAAAACCCAGGAGCTCAGTCAATCCTTGGCTCCTTCTTCAGAATCATTAAATCGGTTTTACAACATTCAGAAAGTGAAAGAAATATCATAAAGTAATTAAATTATTTGCTAAATATATTTTCTAACTATATTACATATTTTCATTTGCTAACTATATTACATATTTTCACCCCCCCCCCCAATGGTCAAGGAGCAACATTAGTTCATGGGTATTCTTGGGTATGATCTAAATAAGTTGGTTAGGCCTTCACATTGCCATTGAGTACAACTGCTTGGTTATGGTTAAACCAGGTTGAAGCTCAGTGTAAACTGGAACATGTCCCACACTTTGCAAAGTAAAACTGTATATTACCAATAAATACTAGACTCTGGGAGAAAACTTAAACCTGATTTACTAAATGCTAGCCCATGCTCTTTTTTACACTTGATGTTTGCATGATTTTAAATGTGGTTAGCATGTCTACATGCTTGGAAATATATAGGCATAAAAAGAACTAGAAGAAGTAAATGTTACAATGAAACAAAGAGCAAGTGTGAGAGAAGGAGAAGTGACCTAATATTATATATATATATATAGATTTTTTTTGCATCTGTCATTTGGTTGCTATCTCACATGTGACTGCTTAATCCATCAGAATGCTGTGAAGATAATGTTTTGGGCAACATAACATGAGAGAGAAGTCAGACTCCCAAGGACCAGTATCTTTATTGCTAGCAGGATAAACGGATTATGTCAACTATTTTCTGTCGCTGACAGCTTTTCTTATTAACCGATTTTATTTTTTAATCTTCTGGGGAAGAAATATGGTTTTTATGTCACAATAAAACGCTGGTCACATCTAATTCCGCCCCCCAAACAAACAGATTTCTTCTAAAGCTTCAGCAGAAGAATTTAAAATAAGTTATAAACATAGGGAAGAGTTTTGGGGGGATTTTCGTTAAAAAAGAATGCTTTATATAGGGAAGCAGAGTAATAAAATGAGGGAAAAAGAGACAGCGGGATTACGGGATATGTTCTAGAGATATTATTGTGCTGAATAGAAAATGGTAACCGGAGCAGCATAGGGATATTTTCCATACATACAGCCAAGGCTAAGAGTGGGCCTGCCAGTGAGGATGAACCGAGTATGATTTCAACTGCTCTGTTTTGGATGTAAATAGCAAACACCAGGTTTCCCAGTTTGGACATGGGAGAAAGGACACATTGGAAATCCTCCAATCATAGCAAGCTTCACATATCTCATACAGAATAATGGTTAGCTAGCAAGTTTGCCACCATACATATTTTACTGCTTCCTGCCAGCTTACAAAATGCAGTAAGTGCAATAGCAAATTCATTTTGGATATATGCACCCTTAAAAGCAAAGTCTCTAAGAACTGGGAGTTCAAGGTGGACCAGTGGATAGTTGGACGGGAGTTGTGCTGCACAATGTGGGCCACTTAACCTTTATCAAAAAGAAACAGACTTCACTTTTTGATGACTTCCAAATGCCCTTGGCAAATTCTGTTAAGCTGCAACATACTAACAAGTATCTTTCTCTATGCCAGACCATGTGGGTCTATTCAAATTATGATCCCCCATCCCATTCTATTAAAATTATACTCACCGGGACCTGCACTCTTGTTCTGCAAAACATGCAGTGCTGTATTTGCCATCTTGCTTGCTATTATCTCTGCCTCTTTCCCCTTCACCTAATGTTCCCCATTTTCTCTCCTTGACCCTTAGCTACAGTAGTTAGAAAAGATTTGTGTAGACATTCGTGGACTGGGGCCAAAAATCAGCCCAGGATTTTGCTGGACCCCGTCCATTCCATGACGAGCCTGTTGAGCAACATCAGTGTGCTTCCTGGCCAATCAATGAGTGCACTCCAATGCTGAAGCAAAAGCATTGCAGATCATGGGTAGGGTTCAATAAAGCCACTCTTTAATGGTACTGATTCTTTAAATATTGTTGGAGCATATTATGTGGCATAATGTTGAGGCTATAACATTGTAGAAGCAGAACGTGTGCTGGGATTTCTTGGGTATGCTTGTCCATAGGGGTACAATGGAGTCAGTACAGGATGCTGGGCGGAGAATAGGGAGACAGGGATTGGTACTCAAACATGTCCCACTTTGCATTATAGGCGCATATAGGATACAAGATATACTAATACTGGTTGGTTTACAACTGCTCTGACTCTAGCTGAATGCCAGTAGTAGACTCCATAGATTGGCTAAGTACTGGCTTAATCACTAATCATCTTTTAAGGACTGAAGAACCCTGGAGCATGTGATTCATACATAAGTATCATAGAATGCTGAGGATATTCATTTCTTAAAAGCCTGTAAATAATCCACATGCCTAAACCATACCCCCAAACTTCCCCCCATCCCCCACATAGTCAGTTTACTCATAAAGTATGAGCCCCAGACACTGGAAGGTACAAGTTTTCACCTTTGAAGCAGATAGGTCCAAAATGGAATGGCTGCAGTTGGCAAGACTTTGAGGGATTGAACCTGTAGACAGGGAAGTAAGTGTATGTTTATACATTGCCTAGACTGTTCTTTTAATGTTGCTCTGGAGCATACAGTAAACTATTTTGACTGATAGTAGTGTCAATATGGTAGAGGCATTTTCCAACAACTGCTACCCCATCCTATGTGCGGTATTAAATATGGTAAAATAGCGAATTGTTCTTCACCCATATTAATAAATAACTGGCTTAATATGTGAATGTAGAGGTAGAGGTTAATGCTACATTAAAGTGCAACACTATATGGATGGTGATGGTACAGAATTTGATTTGCAATTTGTATAAAATGCTGTAAAGAACATCAAAACATTTTTGATTACAAAAAGGCTTTTGATTACAATTTTTTAAAATTATAGTAGCACAAAGTAGCGTGTTTTTCATGCTCCTAATTTTTCATTCATACACTTCTAAAAGTAATTTCTGCTTTGTAGTGAAACATTATATATGTTTATACATGTACAAAACTGCATTTACTATTTTTATGAAGTTCTGGAAAGGCAAGATTAACACAAAATATTAGCGTACAAGATTGAAGTTGCTCTGTATACATAGGAACTCATCATTTCAAGACTGGGATTAGCAGTATTTCATCTTCGCTATTCCAAAGAATTAGCAGAAATCAAAGCGAATTTTACAGATTAGAGTGCAGGAAAGGAGATTTCTGTAAATAGTTTAGCTAAATATTATAACACTAAATTGCATAGAGTAGCAAGTTGCTTTCTTTAGAGTGGTTCGATTAAACAAGTTGAAGATGAGTTTTGTGAATAACTACATGGCCTTGGTGAACATTCAACACTGGCTTTCACCAGTCCTGAGATTTTGGAGTTTCTTTCATTTTGTTAAGGCAACAGGTCTGATAGAGTAATTAACTGAAAAACAAAAAAAAGGATTGTGAGGGAAGTGAAAGGGTCCTTGAAAGCAAATAAAAATACTAATAGGTTTGGTCAGATGCCTCTCGGTTTCCAAGAATTGGGTTTCCGGTGCTCGAGAGCTTTCTCCCTGTCCTCACATCACAGTCACAGTGTCCTCTCCATTCACTGCAATGAAAGGGCGTGCCAGGCACTGACTTGCTATGACTGGTAAGGGGGTGTACAGACACTATGGTTAGAATGAGAGGAAAGACTGTTATATTGACTGCGAAAAATGGTGATGGCCCATGGGATTACATACTCTTTAACACTATTGGTTGCATGTTTTGGCATTTTTTGTGTCATGTTCACATGGAACGGGCCCTAAATCTTTTACAGGATGTGTTTTTAAAAGATGACATAGCCCATGTAAGAGAGATCTTTTATGATTTTAGTTGCAAGTGTTGTTGTACAGGTACTAGATAGGATATGGAGACAGGCAATGATTTTGGGGTCATACTGATGGAGCTTTGCAGCTTCTTTTATCTCTCCTATTGGATGCCCCATAGAAAGATGTGATTGAGGAGCACAAAATGGAACAATCACAAAATTGCAGGTTCTTGGATAGGCCAAACTTCCGACTTTTGAAACTTTTGATGCAACATGGTGTACCATTTGGAGTAGCCTTTTTGAGAAATAGTTTTGCAAAGAAATGTTGTCTTCTCGCCAATTTTCACTTCTTCAGAAATGTGAAGATGGAAAGAAGGGTGGTTGGAGCTCACTTTAAGTTTATAACCAACTCAACAGTTTGCAGTATTTATCATCAGTGAGTTGCCTTTACATCATCTGCTGATGTCTTCCACCTTTCACCAATACTTGCATATGATCGTAGTGTCCTCAGCAATCTTGTGAACTTTATTTGTAAATAATGAAAATAACAAAGTAAAGATGAAGCAACTTTGTGTTGCATCACTGCTGATTGTCTATCATTGAGGAAGTTGGTTATCCAATTGGAGACCTTGGCTGTCGGTTTGTTGGGTTTCTTTTTATAGGATGTCTGCTTTTATCATTTTAAATGCAGAGCTAAGGTGAGTAAATAGAATCCTGGTGTAAGTGCCAAGAGCTCCAGGACAAATGGTAGGGCAAGGTTGGTGGTTTCTTCAACATAACAATTTGCCCTAAAAGCAAACAGGAAGGGGGGGCAGCGATTACATTGGTCAAATCTTTAAGGTATGACAACATAGGCTGTTGAAATATAAAACTAGAGTTAGGACAATGGGTCTGACTACTTTGGTAACGGGTAATACTGACCTCTTTAGACAAGACTTATCTGGAAGAAACTGGGCAAAATATTTAGTGAGTTTCAAAACTAAGATAGACATAGAAACATAGAAGGTTGACGGCAGAAGGAGACCATACGGTCCATCTAGTCTGCCCTTATGTGTATACTGTATGTACTCTATATCTTAGGATATATGTGTGCTTATCCCAGGCATGTTTAAATTCAGTGACTGTTGATTTTTCAACTACCTCTGCTGGAAGTTTGTTCCAAGCATCTACTACTCTTTCTGTAAAATATTTTCTAACATTGCTCCTGATCTTCCCCCCGACTAGCTTCAAGTTGTGCCCCCTTGTTCTATCATTAAGTTTCTTCTTAAAAACACTTCCCTCCTGAACCTTATTCAATCCTTTAACATATTTAAAGGTCTCAATCATGTCCCCCCTCTCCCCTCTTTCCTCCAGACTGTACAAATTAAGTTCTTTAAGTCTCTCCTGATAAACTTTAAGTTTAAGTCCTTCCACCATTTTCGTTGCCCGCCTTTGGACACGTTCTATTTGAATAATGTCTTTTTGCAGGTAAGGTCTCCAGAACTGCACACAGTATTCTAGCTGTGGCCTTACCAGGGCTCTATACAGCGGCATCACAACCTCCCTCTTTCTACTGGTGATGCCTCGAGCTATGCAGCCAAGCATCCTGCTTGCTTTTCCCACTGCCTGGCTACACTGTCCACTCATCTTGCAGCTATCAGTAATCAGTACCCCTAAATCTCTCTCCTCCGAGGTCCTGGCTAACACAGTGCTGCCCATACGGTACTCAGAGCAGGGAATCCTTCTACCCAAGTGCATGATTTTACATTTAGAGACATTAAACTCTAGTTTCCACAGTTTTGACCATCTATCCAGTAAAGCTAAATCATTTTCCATGTTGCAGACACCTCCCGGAATATCCACCCTATTACTAACCTTTGTATCATCAGCAAACAGACAAACTTTTCCTACCAAGCCTTCTCCTATGTGACTTACAAATATATTAAAAAGAATGGGGCCCAGGACAGAGCCTTGCGGCACACCACTTGTAAGATATTACCTATTTTTTTCCTGAAGAGAACTAAAGCATGTTTTGAAAAAATATAAAACGAGCAATCATATCAAGGTAGTTAGAAGAATATTGTCAAGGGGCAAATAGCCTTCCACCACATTCCACCACCGGAGGTGTAGGAACCCTGGTGAAAAAGAGACATGTCATGCAACCTGCCAAATTATCAATTCACCTAGATAGTCAGAGGTTAACAGATTACTTACTTTCCATTTCCAGAGGGATGCAGAAGCCATGGCTCTGCCTGAATTCTGTGAATTCCTTAAGCATTGGAAGCACTGTCAGGAGCATGTTCCTTGCACTTAAGCAGAGAAAATGTTAAGGGTCATGCAGAAGGAAAACTGCATGAGTCCTTTTTTTTGAAGAACCTCAACCAACCTATGATGACATTTATATCCCTAGCACTTAAGCTGCTTATAAATATGCCCAGAACAGTCAGGCCAACATACAGAACCCTAAACAGCAGTCACAAGCAAGTACACTATTGTTTTTCACAATTTTTCTGAATACGGGAGCATTTCCTCAAGAAAATGATTAATCCATATCTTCAACTGAATGCCCTGCTTAAGAGTTGCCTCTTACTTCTAGTTTTATAGTATTACATACACAAACCCAGCTCCTTTATAAACAAAGCATATAAACTCTACACATTAGAAAGTACATGTACATTTATTAATGTATTAATATGTATGTATTAATGATGATTAACCCATTTACATATACATTTAATAAATCTGAACCACCATGGCTCTTGTCACCAGTCTATGCATGGCTTAACATGTAGTATCTGACAGTATGAAAAAGAGGAATTGTGATTGTTGGAATTCCAGAGGCAGACACTTACAAACTCTTTTGCAAATCTCCTTCCTTTTGATCTATGTTGTATAAAAAGAACTAGGGGGATTACTAGCAGCCATAGAGTAATGAGAAGGCAGGGCTGTCAGTATCTACTGGATACGTCTATGGATTATATACACATTTCATGATTTGCCTTTTTGCCTTTATTGGGTTAGAACACTTGGTTAATATGATATGATATGTTCAGTGTATTTTTCTCATTTTTTTAGTGCCCCAGAAATGTACATGTGACATTTTTCACAAAGAGGAATGAATGTTAAATTGGCACCAGGCAAAAGAAACACAAAATAGAACTTTTATATCATCTTCTATGCTTATGTGACTTTAGAGTTGAGAGGAACTGAGACATAAATTATTTGTTATTTAAATTTAAGCAAACATAGCAGAAGACATTTTATATTGCCTTTTTCAACGTATTCTTTCAACTCCACAACTTCTAGGTAAAGTACCACTCTTCTAAACAGACAAATCAGATTTCAACATTTACTGTAAAAGAACATACCATATAATACCTTTACACTCAATACTGACAAGTGAAAAAAGAAAGTGGTAGAAGTCAACGTAAGGGAAAATGGAATCGAGAAGAAAGGGCAGAAGGAAAAACAGGACAGGGAAAGAAACATAGAAAATGTGAAACTAGAGGGAGAGAAAGGGACAAAGGGGATGAGGTAAAAGAGAGATAGAGAACATGGAAAAGAGAAAGACAACACAAATTTTGAGCATAGAATGGAAAGAATAAAGGAAGGAATGCAGAACAGTAAAAAAGATTGACGTGGTTGAAAAGGGAGTTGGATGGAACCTGAAAGAGAGAGAGCGAGAGAGAGAGAATGTATAGCATTCTGCTTCAGGCAAACTCCACCAAAGATTGCATTAGATCTGACATGTTTTTGACTATTTTTTTATTTTTGGTGGCATCTGAATCCAAAAAAACATACAAAATGTACATACAAAGGAACATTTCATGAATATGCCATTTAGAGTTATTATTTAAGGATATATATATATATATATATATATATATATATATATATATATGTTACTATAAGTCAAATCGTGTACAAGTTCTGCTACCAAACATACATTTTAAGGTAAATTGTATGTTTATAGCTTTTCCTGGAGTATTCAATCTGTGGACAAGCTTCTCTGATGCTCCAAAATAGTCTGCCATCATAGGTATTGGCCATTTTTCTATCTCCATCCATGCTTGGTGGAATAGTTCACATTGTTCATCACTGACTGCATCAAGGACTTCAAGATGGCTATGCAGACAATGCACCTTAATGCTTATGTTGCAACCAAGCATTTTGAAGCTCTCCATGAATTTCTGGACTTATCTGTGCTTTTGTATTTCCAAGAATGTCCTTGGCAAGGTTGTTGGCCAACAACCAAGCATGCTATCGTAGTTCTGCCATTGTCCTGATAAAATGTTAATCTGTGGACCGTGAAACAGACTAGTTTCTGCCAAAATGTTGGCTGTCATCTCATAAATTGATACTTTCTTTAGGATTTCTGAAGAATTATGTACGAACACTGCAATGTATGTACAAGTCCTTGTTTGAATAGCCCCAACCTACCCCTGATGGCATTTATATCCATAGCACTTAAGCTGCCTATCAATTTTCCCAGAACAGTCAGGCCCACCTACAGCACCCTATACAGCAGCTCCAAGCAATTACCACTCGTGTTCTTTACAACTCATTTCAATTCGGGGAGTATTTGCTCAAGCAAATGATTAATACATATATTCAAATGAATGTCCAGCTTCAGAATTAACACTTAACTTCTCATTTCATAATACTACATACATAACCTCAGCTCTGTTATTAACAACGCATATGAATTCTGCACAATAGAAAGTACATGTATAATGATGATTTACTATACATTAAATACATCTGATCCACATCTGTCACTAGTGTATGCATGGCATAAATCTGACAGTTTGAGAAAGAGGAACCTAAAATGGTCATCTTTAATGAACTGCCAAATTTGTAGACCATCAAACAGACTATCCTTTATCTTTTTAAATGACAGACTAGGAATTGCCAAAATGAGATACTTCAGCCGGCAAAGCTTTAGCAAGTTTAGCATGTTTGAGGTCAGATTTTGGAGGCCAATTTGACTCTACCCAATGCTTCTTAAGAGCTCTGCTGTCCTACATACACAGAAAAGACAGATACTTGGTGTATCTGCGTTGCTGATCAAGAAGGAACAGACCATTTTAGGTCAACACAGATGATCCAATTATGCTTTTTATATTGCAACAGATCAATGACTCCAGTAATGTCTTCATATTCTCACGAAGACAAACTAAATGGGCAATTGCGACCACACCAAATAAATTGAGGAGGACACACTTGAAGCTCCACTTTGAACTATCGATCGAAAAGTTGCCATTCATTTGTGTCACAGATTGGAATTACCAATTCCTCTATTAAACCATGCATGCTATGGCAATACTCAAAGACATTGTTACTTTGAAAGTACTGCAGAAATGTACTTGATCAAAAGTAGGATACCTTCACCCCTTTTTCAAGCAAGTTTTTCTTGTGCAGTCTTGATGCAAGGATTTCTGAAGCTTTTTTTGATAGTCCCAAATCTAATGCCAAATCATTCAACTAATGCTGATCAAATCCTTTATGAACTGAGTCATCTTCAAAATCTTAATTGTTGCTATAACTAGTTTTTCACCATACTCCTGTTCGAATGTAGTTCAGTGTAAATTGACACTGGGATTTCAGCTAAATGGGACATTGGGGCGTATAGCTAATAATGGACTAGGACACTTTATTTTACATTTATTTTACTTGTTATATCCTGATGTTTTCACTTTACAAAGTAACAGTAACCTGAACTCAGGGCTCTCGCCAAACCTTAGGTATACCAAAAAGCAATATACCAGGTATCACCTTCAATCACATCCTTAAACCCTCGACACTTGATTACCTTGTAACCCCAAGACTTATTGTGATCATCAAGTTTTACTTTAAAGTATGCCAAATAGGCTTGTCTGACAAATGTGCTAATGTTTTTCTTTAGACTGACAAGAACTCGAACCACACTTCGGAATTCAATTAACTATATATAGTGGCACACAACATCTCACCACACAAGGGGTTCTCCCTTACCCCTTCCGACACAAGGGAGCTTTGTTCTTAGCCAATAGGAGAGCACTAGTGCTTTCCCTGATCCAGCCAAGAGTGGTCACGTTAAGTTGATCACATCCCATTCTTCACTCCCTCGATAAACTGACATTGAGGTGTCAATACAAGTTGCTAATAAAAACAGTGAGACATTGAAACAGGTTGGAAAAGAAATAAAAATGGAGTGATTAGGACAGGAGAATGAAAAGGGGATCATCTATGATTGAAAAAGATATGGAGAATGGCAAGAAGATAAAATCTAATAGGGAATGTGGGTGGAAAGAGATAAAAGAAAATAAAAATGCTGGAAATTCTGTAGAGAGGAAATCACAGAAGCAATATGCCAATGAGAGAGAGAGAATGGGGAAATTTGAGAAGCCATCTGAGACTTTCTGTCTAAAGCAGAAGTCCTAATTGTGTCTCTTATTGTCCCCTTATACTGGGATTACATCTGGTACACACCTCAAAGATCGGCCATGACTCCAAGTCAAGGCTGAAGACCTTTCCTGCACTGCCTTGATAGCATCCTCTGCAGGTCTATAAATGATTAAAATGCACTATTAAATAATTCAACCTGCAGAATTGCCAGTATCAAGTATCAATGAATTAGCCAGCCACATTCAATTCTATGGGTTGCTTTCCCAACTACATCAACCACATCAGCAGACAGCACCAATTGAGGTGTTCAGATGCAGTCTGTAACTGGCTCTTCAGCCTGATAATGATCTCTCAATAGCTTGAAATTGCAGGGAAAAAAATTGGAAAAATGAAACTAATTGAAGGTGTTACTTTCAACTTATTTCAGACCATTCAAAGCAAGAGTTAATATTTTAACTTGCTTTTGCTATAAATTATTTCCAGTAGCCTCATAAACTAATTCCTAATGTATTCTGTATGTCACTTTTCTAGATAAATGGTGGGTAAAGATATCTTATCAGTGCAACAGACAGTTTTTTGGATTTACCTACTTAATTGTCCTTATTTTTCTTGCTAATTGGTTGAGGGGGGAAATGCAGAAATTGATGGTTTTAATTGTACCTACACAGATGGTGCTTTTTGGTTTGGTCTCTGGCATTTGCTTGATGAAGAGAAGGCTGCACGGTACCATCAATCTATACCACAGAAACCATTTTTTAGAGCAGATGAAGGATGTGCACAGAGCTAAAGCGATGCTTGTTTATGAAGCCATTACTCGTATCGGTGAGCGTTTACAATGAACTATACTGTATTTACAACAGCCATACATATAAAGGGGGTATTTATCAATTCATGCTATTTCATGCGTCTCCCTCAAACTAGCATCAGCCCAGCTAGGATCAGCACCTTATACAGACCATCTATCTGCTCCAAGACCCACTCTCTATTTCAATACAATAAACATTTCATTTGGAATTTGAGCACCCCAATTCGTCCGCATTCCCTTCTTATACTTCCAAACTCCTTCCAGTACATTTCTTTCTAAGAACCCATACATTGGAGCCAGACACCATGTCAGCCCATGAAGAGGGAGAAGTAGGTAAATACAGGGTAGCTTTTTATTATGTCCATGCAGGTCTTTTAAATTCAAGTTAAGTTATTTAATTTAAGTTTTTACCATGTCAAGCTCCTGTCCCATTTTTTCTCCCCTGCTCACCTTGACTTAGCATAAGAAACAAGGAATACCTTTTGGGTTCCTTTGATCACCCCTTTCTCCTATTTAAACTGGAGTATCCTCTATGTGGAGGTTCAGCACTGCAGTGGATCATCGGTGACACTTTCTCATTCAATACCTGTTGCAGCAAGAAGGAAAAGGAGAAAGGGCTGATCATATGGATCATGAATATTTTTATGCTTCTTCTTTCTTCATCTCTTCAGGGAACATAGAGGAGTAATGGGAGGGTTTATTTTTAAATGAACTTGGGGACCTGGAGCTTTATTTTGATAGGTTAAGTTATGTTAAATTTGTGTGAGGTTTAAGGTCATATTGCCAGATTTTGTCTATATTAGACTGATACATAGTGGATAGGTTTAAAAAGGGTTGGAGAGGATTTATACTCACAAACGTTAAATGCCACTTACCCTTATTAAGACAATTAAAATAAAAATATACTGAAGTTCTGTCTCCTTCTGCTATATTTTCAGTGGCTAACCCCCCCCCCCCCTGCGCTGCACTGATCATGAGTGGCCATTTTGTGTGTCACCCAGTCCCAGCAGCAGATAGTCCAGCTGCTGCAGACAACCAAATGAGTATATTTTTTATATGACTGTGTCAATTAGGGCTTCGGGGGACATTTTAAGTTTGTGTGCAGCGGTGGGCTTTGCCTTTGTTTTCGGAATGTAAGTAGTCACTTCCTGAGTTACATTGGGCCATCCTAGGATAAAAAAAAATATCTGATAGTTTCTCATATTGGCCTTGCATGTTTTTATGCTTTGTAAGTATCTTATATTTAAATCAAACCTGTTCATTTTTTCAAAACTATATTCATTTAATTTAATAAATGTATTTTGTCCTATAAGATCTTGGCATGGAAAGTTTTATAGGTAGACACAGATCTGAACATGTTAGGTGTTTTCTCATGAACATTCGTAAATGTGTTAGGGTAAGGTTTATGGATTTAAAGGGTCAATATTTAGGGCTTATTTAAATAAGAATTTTATATAGGTGACCTACTACTGCAACCATGGACATTGTGGAAATGAGGTCTGGCAAGATAACATCCCTGTCACGCTCGGGGTAACTCCAGCCCTCCAGATAAGCCCTCAACCCCCAATCTCTGCAACCAGCTTCACCTGTAGGAGCCCCCACTTGCCGGTACGCAGAATACGCCTGCCCGGGATCGGTTGCCCCCAGGACTTCAATGGCTCAAAGGATGAGAGCTTATTTATAGGAGATCTGGAGAACCTATTGGTGAGAGCGTTAGAAGCGGAAGTCCAGAGACAGGCCAGAGGTTGACAACGGGAAGACAGAGATCGTGGCAGTACTGAAGGATTAGGCAATTCGGGGTCAAGTTTCTAAGCAGAGGTCGGCAACAGGAGTTCAGATCAAGAATGGTCGGTTCAGGCGGGGGTCGGCAACAGGAGTTCAGATCAAGAATGGTCGGTTCAGGCCGTGGTCGGCAACGGGGGTTTCAGATCAAGAATGGTCGGTTCAGGCGGTGGTCGGCAACGGGATCAATGACAAATACACGGAGGTCAATACTAGGTACAAGGCGCTATCACAGGCACTGGGTGACTGACGGAGCGAACATGATATAGGCACAGACAAGACAAGATTGGGCATGGAGGGAATGGGTGTGTGATTGGTGCACATAGGAACTGGTTAGGGATTGGCCAGGACGAGGGATGAGGGCACAACCTACCTACCCTGGGCTCATTGGCCCATATACAACCCCAGGGGCGTTCAGCCCCAAAGTCAAGGGCTCATTGGTCCTGTGCAGCAGAGCACTCCCCCCACCCCACCTGGCCCTTTAATTAAGTCTCCTCCGGCGGCCGCGGCGCCAGAGGGCATAAACGAAACGTGCTCGCGCGCGCGCGAGTACGTGTGAGGAAGGCGGGGCCGCCGGCTGGAGGAAGAGGAGGTGCGCGCACGCCAGCAGGGGCAGAAGACGCCGCTCGCCGCGGCCGCCGGGGCGGGAGGCCATGCAGCGGGGGCGGCCGCACCGCGGGAACGCCGCTGGACCGGGAACGGGTAAGTGGAACCTGACAATCCCTTCAGGGGTTTTGCACAGTGAAATATCAACAACCAATGGAAGGAGAACCTGGTAGCAACATTTATAGAGATTATTTTAAGGTTATGGATTAGACGTACACCTAAGGTCCACTGAGGATTTAAAAAAAACCCTCTCACTCTCCCATAGCTTTTCCTCCCCTAGTGCAGCAACTGGGCCACTGTTGCTGCAGTGATTGAGTTTCTTTAAATTAGGCTCCAGGTCTTTAACCCTAAAATTTACATAGCTGCCTCTCCTACCATTAACTGCCTGCTATGTAAATTTGACGTACCTGGTTTTCCCCCCTAGTAGGGGCCAAAAAAAACATTCATCTGACCCCTCAATCAATCCGTCCGGGTCTCCTCTTCACCCAGGGGGGCATCCAATTCCCATCAGGCTCTTCCAGCTTCAGAAGAGGGCCTGGATTAGGGCTTCCCCTCGCTTCAATCGTCGCTGGCATTTACTGTAATAAATTTAAAAAAATAAAAAAAAAGACATTTGCTTATCTCCACACACAATCCCTCCCGCCGGGTCTCCTCTTCACTGATTGGCCTCCGATCCCCCCTCTTCCACAGTGAGAAGAGGACCTGAAAGAGGCCCCCTCCTCTACCATCATCGCAGCTAGTCCCTCTTGTGGGCGGGAGGATGACGTCATCCCGTGAAGTAATCCTGCTCCTGGCACTGAGCTGTCAGATGCCGATGGTGATCACTGGAGGGACGTTGGAGGGGTAGGAGCAGTGATCCCCTCCCTCCCATCGCCAGCTGTCATCGGATCACTGTGGGACAGGATCACTAGGGGACACAGGATTGAATATGAGCGTTAAAAAAATAAGTCTTTTTTTGTGTTTTTTTACATTTAACCCTTTGTGAACTAGTAAGGGATCCATGAGACCCTTATACCAGTTCACAAGGCTTAGAGGGCTGGCAAGTCACCTGCGGCTAGCCATGCTGTGACTTGCCATTAACCCCCAGCCCCCCCATTACCTGCTTCCCCAAAGCCCCGGGGGACAGAAAAGCCTGGGGGCATTTAGGCTATGCGAGCTTGTAGCCTGCAGGATGGGGGGCAACAAGGCTGGCCTCTGCACCCTGTTCTACAAGCCCTGCATAGCTGGTCCTAGGACTGGTTATGCTTCGTAGGGGGGGACCCCACCATTTTAAGGGTTTTAAACAAGAGGGGGAACCTATGTCATTTTTTTAAATTAACCATTTGTTACCTGTCACCCAGCAAGTATAAAAGGCTTCCAGCAGCAGGAAAGCAGAACCCAAAGTGACCAGCATGGGACACAGTGCTTTTTAAACAAAATGTTTTCTTTTTGCTCATTTATTCTTTTTTTAGGGAAACCTGGTGCAACCAAAGAATTCCTCAAGGATTTACTTCCAGAAAGATAAGCCCACTGCAACAAGCTGGGTATGCCTAGAAAGCTTAACATATGTAATTTCAGGTAATATATTTGCAAGGTGCACACTTTGTCTGCAGAGCTGAAATTTTCAAGTAAAATTGCAATTATGCGCATGCTTTACTTTGGGGTGTTTGACAACTGTTGACAGTACCTATGCATGGTAGGTATTGTTCTGTTCAGGGGACCTTGCTTTTTCAGATTTAACTTATTTTCTATAGCTTATATATTGTTTTTTAAGAAAAATGTGGCTTTTATTCAGCTTTTTTTAATTCTTTTTATCGGGAAACTCTGTTTAACCAAATAATTAATTGAGGGATTACTTCCATAAAACTGCTCCCCCATATCAACAAGCCTGGTATGCCTAGAAAGCTTGAGGTGTGTACTTCAAGATAATATATAGTTTGTTGGGGTATTTCAGATATAAAGGGTTGTTGTTTTAAAGAACTGCCCTTTTTTGAAATCCATTCCTCCAGGATCACACAAGAAATGTGGTCCTACAGCTACTCTGCCCCTCAGAGCTCTCAGTGTGATCAAGCACAGCAAGCCACCACTGTCCCACAGCTTTCTCTGGCGACAACAGAGCATGTTCAAGATAAATCTGATCCATGTCATGTTCTCCCCAGCTCAGCCACCACCCAGAAATTGTAGTAAAGAAATACGTTTCACCTAGAATACATAAGCTATTTACATATAATCAGAGACTTTTTGGTGCTTTGAAATGGCTTATTACTGTTCCCAGTGGGGATTGAGGGGGGGGGGGGGTTAGTGTGTGCCTGGAGAGGGACTTAATATCTTATTATTTAGAGCAAGGTAAATATTTTGGATTACATTACTTTTAAGACTTAAAGAACCAGTGCAAGTAAAAAACAACTGTCTATCCACCCCTCCCTGCCCTTGCCCTGTGCCCGATTTAGGCATTGTGATGCTCTAATCCTCCCCCAATCTCAGAGGGAGGGGGGGGGGGTTGGCGCTGCACTGCAGCTTTGGACTTGATTGACACCTCAATCCTTAAAATGTAATGCTATTTGGTGCCTGTGAAGGTTGTGTAAAAATCACATGGAAAAGGCAAATGGACTTTCTTTGTTATTTTCGCTAGTGCTCCCACTGGCTTTCTCAATTTAGAGTGACTTGTACAGAAATCTGGCAGCTTTAAATGCTAATGACAATCAATTTAAGTGGATCAAAACCCATATATGGTGGCACTGGAAGGAAAAAAGACTTTAGAGCCTACAAATTCCTTGCCCCCAGGGCACCCCCAACGCTGCATGCCATGCTGTGTGAAACCTCCTGAATCTCCTGTAAAGCCTACCACTTCCCTGATCCAACAGTGCATGCGCAAGCCGCAACGGCACTGTAGCCAGACGTGCACCCTGCTCTTTACATAGATGGATGATGTGGATTGGAGTTAACATTTATAGTTGTCACATTCCGGTACAAGTCACTCTAAAGTAAGAAAGCCTACCCTGAAGAAGGGGCCTACTACATGACACCACGGAACGCATGGGATTTTTACAATATTAATATTGTTTGAATTGTTTACACTTGGCATATTGTTCACATATGGGCACATTAGCACTTTATTTGCTTTCACAGAATTGTATTTATTTACTGATTGATAGTGTAGGATATGCATTTTAACATTGTATGGCATGTGGTCATTGCACATGCCCGGGAGTAGTCCCCCATATGAATTTATATGTGTGTGTATGAATGTGTTTTTATGTATTTTGTGATGTCTGTTTCTTTTTAAAATGAATGAATTGATGTACATATGAATTGATATGTTTTCAGGATCTTATTGGTGCAGTGAGTGTGTGCCACCTTGTATTGGGTTTACTGGAGCCACAGTTTATGTAGATAAACTGAGAAAGCCAGTTAGATTACTAGTGAACGGTGTTAAAGAAAATGACACAGCAAGTCCAATTGCATGATTTATTTCTACAGATATAATGCTATTTGGTGTTTCTGGCATTTTGGGTATAACAATTTCAAACTCAGTGTTCCTGTGCCAAACTCCAGGAACATTTAAAAAAGTTCTGTAGTGCTAATAATAAATAACAAAAACAAGGACAAAAATCTGAAATGTGATACAGAAACATGCAGTAGCAAAGAAATGTGCAGTAAATGTGGAGCTCTGAAAGTGTTCCTGCACTTTAATTTCTCGCTATAATTCAGCTGCTTTCTTTAGATGGAAAGCTCTGTGACACATGCTCCACATTCAACAGACTATTACATTTGGGGCTTTCTCTATACTCTGGAATAAATTACATATTGCAGCAAAAATGAGACACAATAGGAACTGAAGTCAGTATCCTCAAACTGTTAGACAACAGAATGAGAGGCACTTAGATATTATACTGCAGCAACACAGCCACTTAACCTGATGAATAAAAAAACTAGATTCCATAAGTCTTCCCTTAATTAATCTGCTAAGGGATTATACACCACAAATACTCATTCCCTACTTATTAAATATCACTGTTCATCCTCCACTCAATTTTGCCTGCGGACAGAAAGAGGAATTTAAATGTAAATTTTTGTGTTGAAATTGTATTCTTCTACGCATTACAACAATCTAATACTTTATTTTGACATGATCTACTTGAGGGCAAAATAGGTTCTGCATTTTAATTTGGAGCTGTTTTGTGTCAAGCGGATGGGAGGCGAAGTCTGGCTGTGTTTTTGAGAGGTGTTATTATACTGCCCCGGAATTGCTGGCATTTATCACAAGTGCTCCAAGAACAAACCTGCCGCATTTTCACTCAATATCTATTCTAGAGATACTAATGCAAATAGAGTCTACCGCCCTGCAGGTAGTATCTGGGACCTGCTCTGTGCAGCTTGCTCTACGGCCTCCAGGTAGAAGAAATTGTCAGATCCTCCAACCTCATATTAATAAGAAAAAGTTTGCAGGACCTTTACGCATTTTAACAGTGCAGAAAAACTTTATTGGCCTTTTGAGCTCATAGACTTTAGCTGAGCATTGTGTGTCTTATAAAGAAATGCCCCACAATATGTTTTTTTTTTGGTTTTTTTTTCTTTTATAAAGAAAAATATCTGACATCCTGGAATATAATTAGAGATAAAGTTCAGATGTGTCAGCATGTAAACTTTACAAAATGCTCTACTGACAAGACAAGAATTCTCACTCAGATAGCTCTCCAAAATAAACTCCAAATATTTGGAGTGGCTTTTCATATTTTTGAGTTCATCTCTAATTTTTTAATAAATCTTTGCGTACAGTAGTTAGAAACTCCAGGCTTTTCCATTCCAAGACTGAGCCCTTAACCATAGTCTATTGAAATACTTACTTGATGCTCAAAAAAAAAAATCAGTTGGAAATGCACTGAAAATTCAGTACACAGGTATTCATTTAAATGAGGCGTATTGTGAAACTGTGTAGTATTAAAAATCCATATTAGAACGTTGGCTAATGGGAGGAGGGGTCACTTATATACCCAAGCTGAATAAAACTCCCACCAAGCTTGTTGTTTCTTCTCCTGGTAGGAATAAAATCCAGGGCTGACAGGTTTGAGTGTATCTGGGGACAGAGCCTGTCCACCCCCGATTTCCTCTTTCTTCCATTAAAGGAGCACTATCGCGAAATTGTGCAATATTAAAAATCTATATAAATACGTTGACTAATGAGGGGTCACTTATGCACCCGAACCAAATAAAACTCCCGCCTAGCTTGTGGTTTATTCTCTCATGATAGGAATAAAATCCAGGGGTGACAGGTTAAGTCTATCAGGGGTGACAGAGCCTGTCACCCTGGATGTCCTATTCCTTCCATTAAAAGCAAGATAAGCAGCCTGGCTGCATATTTCTCAATGCTGGGTGTATAAGTGAGCTCTCCATATTTACATGGATTTTTTATAATTGGGCCATTTTTGTGATAGTGCTCCTTTAAAAGAAAACAAATCTGGCTGGATATTTCTTTATGTCTGGTGTAAAAGCGACCCCTCTCCTCTTGCCTTCCAGTGTATTTGTATCGATTTTTATCATTTGACCATTTTTTCGCGATAGTCCTCCTTTAAGATTAGATAATAGCAAGGGGTGTTTCTGTAAATGTTATTAGATCGTCCCCAAGGTGTAGAAGGATTTGAGAGATCTTGAAATAGCACTAAACTAAACGAGTGAGGCTTCAGATGACTAGGTTGTTGCTGTCATGGCTCCTGAGTTCCAGGTTAGTAGACTATGTAGATGCAAATGTTGTCGGAAATCATGAACAGACCACAGGTTTTCTGTAAGTTGCAGACAGAAATTGTAAGTGAATAAGAAAACCCAACATACATTTTGATTGACTTTTCATCCTGGCACTGGAAGCGTGCCCTCTTGGCCCTGGGTCGCAATAGGTGACTTTTGCCTATTTGCCAATGTTTGTTTGTCCTGCTTTTAATTTCATTCCTCCAGGACCAAACAAAAAGGTAATCTAACACCAACTCAGTCCCTTGGTGCTCCCAGCTGTAGCGAGCATAGAAAGTTACAGTGGTCCCATAGCTGTCTCTGATCACAGCAGAGCCTTCTCATGATTTATAAAGCTTTGCCATAACATTCCCTTCCCAGCCCAGTCCCGACCCAATGATTGAAGCCAATACAGGTTTCCCACATGCTTTGGACAGACTTGATTTAAGTTGATAAGGGTTTTATAAGAAAAGATTTCCGCCTTGCCACCCTGCCTCTTGGCAATCTCCTGGACCAGCCTTTTAGCAGGACATCTAGTTCTTAGTAATGTCACTATTGTGCAAAATGTGATCTGATTCTTGATGACCGTCTTCACTGGTTTCCATGATCTATCTAATGCCACTCTTGTAACATTTTTCCTGACTGATGGCTTTCATTGAGGCTTTCAATGACATATGTTTTAAACTGCTTAAAGACCATGGGTTTTGCTCTAAAGTGCAGCTAGGAAAATGTCAGGAGAATCCTACTGCACTGCTGAAAATTGGAGTTAATCAGTTTTACTTTAAATATGGACAGCTGTGAAATGTACTTATTTAGGGGTTACCGCAACCGGTTCCCCCCACTTTATGTGACACTTTAACCTGTGTATCCTGCCTCCTTACAGGATTTATTGCTAATCGTGCTATTTAGGGTTGGTTCATACTTCGGCCCTTTCAAATTATACTCTTCCTGGGGCTAGGCACTTCCCAAATTTCATGGCTTTGGAATATGACCACACCTCCATTTATCTCAATAAAAAAATATATTTCCTTTTTCCTTATACTTCCTATTGATCATAAAAAAGAGTGCATTTCTTATTCCAATATTATAATACACAGAATTAGATTAAAGTATATCAATTCATTACACCATTCTATTCCATAGTTTCTTTTCACCTTATCAGAACACTAAAAAAGGGCAGACACGTTTCATCCAATCGGGCTTTTTCAATGCTCTATATGCAAAAGATTGAAATCACATTAAGAAAAGTTCATCTCAGATCATATTTTTCAGAATTATAATTTTTTTGGTAACAAAAAATAGATACCTCAAACACTGTTCATTGCAAAAAGATGTATATATTTCATGTGAAACTTTCTCCAAAGGAGAGATGGTGGTGTGCCTGTCCTGCTTGAATCACCGGCCCTTTAAGAATTTAATTGGGCGAAAACATAATTATGGATCTCATGGCGTGCCCATATGGAAGAATAGCACCTGTAAGGTTAGTTGTATTACCTTGTTAGCCTCAACGGCAGGGGAAAAGATCCTTCAAGATTTTGATTACTCTGAAGCTTCTTAGTGTGCATGGGCCTTGCCATGAAATAAAGGTGTCACCATTTATGTCGGGCTACCTCACAAGTTGTAAAAGTTATAAGCCTATTTACCTTGTAAGAACAGTCGCAGCCATGGTGGTGGGGATTAAAGCTCCTGATGTCAGTGGTGCTACTGCTATTCCCGCTAGCTGTACTGTCGGTAGGACTCACTTTCTTTGTCCCCTCTGGGCTCCGTGTGTGCGTGGCGCAGGACGATCCCCCGGCACCACGCTTTTATGCACTCCATGCCCTGGAGAGCATCTCTCGTTCTTCCGATCTTCCGTCGGAAGTAACGTTATGCATCACTGGTCCAGTGCTGGCTCCGTACGAGTCTACGAGATTTTGCTGGAGACCAGAGGCGCAATCTCGCTGTTCTCTCCCTATTGTGCCAGTATATCAGGAAATTATTTTTTTATTGAGATAAATGCAGGTGTGGTCATATTCTAAAGCCATGAAGTCTGGGAAGTGCCTCGCCCCTGGAAGAGTATAACTGCTGTGTAATGACTATTATTTAACATGTGATTCTAATTCTGAACACAACCACATACAGGGTTGTAACCTAATGTGAGCGGGCAGGTATGGTGCAAACAGAGCCCCCGTTGGGGCCCCATAATGGCTTATACACTGACCTTTTCCCTGTCATTTTAAATACATTGTCTGCAACTAGACACCTAAATCTGAAACAGCAGAGGCAAATAATAATATAATATAATCATTTTTCTGTGCATGATGCAATGAGAGAACAGTATACGAAAGATACAGAGAAGCAACAACCTTATGGGCCCAAGTGCAGTTGCAACCTCTGCACCTTCTATAGTTACATCCCAGTTATAAAAGGGTGTTATTGTTTTACCCCTCTAAATGATTCAACTTTGTTTTCAATGAGATAGTATAGATTATAGGTGACATGCACTAAAGCCAGGGAATTTGAGTCACTATGGAAGAACATTTTAAAAAGGAAATAAAGTAAAAAAAGACTTTACTTCCGCTTTACTTCCACAGCTTAAGGGAAGCCTATAAGCCTTGGACCAAGAAGCCCAAACATACTGGGTCCATGTTTCCTCACCGCTGGATTTCAGTCAGTCAGGATAATCTAAATGGTTACAAATGGCTGCCATAAGAAGAAATGTGGGGCTTGCCTCAGTTTTGCAGTTTGGAGAGATGCAGGAAGATGCCCCCATGTTGCAGGGGAAGGCAAGAAAAGGATTTTTCAATGTTACACTTCCCTCATAGTAAAGCCCCAAAACTGAAATGTAAACACTTTTCTTCCAGCCACAGGTGGAATCTATAAAACAGGATGATAGAACTAGTGGGAGCTTCTTGGGTTGAGCAGTGCCATTAAGGGACAGCTAACCTGACAAGAAACTGTTTTAGTACCATGGGCAGGTGCAGGAAACTAGTGGTAGCGCTCATAGTCGCAATAGAGTAGGAAGAAATAGTTAAGTAACTAAGAGTGTTAAAGAGGTACATCGGACCTATAATAAAAAAGGGTTGATTCCTCCCGTCTGCCCCTACTTACCTTTTGGATGTCGCCGCTGCTGCAATGACATCCGGCTACTTCAGGTCCCGATCCTCACCCAACTGCATGCTTAGCCATCGCTGACTGACAAGCATGGGCCGTGCTCTTTAATGTCCCATGGCAATCTCGCGGCTTCACAAAGTCTCGCAGGATTTCGTGTGGCTCTATTGCATCCCATTCATGGGCACTGCGCAGGCTCGAGATCAGGGGCCGTGCTCAGTGCCTGACGAGATGCAAGATGGCGTTGCACCTTGGGAGGTCTCCCAGAATCCAAGTGACCCAGAAGATGGATCCCTCGGTGAGGTGAGTAAATACTGCCCAATTGTGAACCGGAGGAGTGGGGGAACATTCCGGGGGAGATTTGGGGGAGGTTTTAACCTCCCCCAATGTTCCTCTTTAAGACTTGCCC
Organism: Gastrophryne carolinensis; assembly: GCA_027917425.1. Lineage (NCBI taxonomy): Eukaryota > Metazoa > Chordata > Amphibia > Anura > Microhylidae > Gastrophryne > Gastrophryne carolinensis. Next base: position 115,861,179 of record CM051237.1, on the reverse strand, counting down.
AGGAGTCAGGAAAGTTCTGCTGCTGCTGGTGCTGTGTGAATGCTGCAGTTTATCTAGTAATATGGAGGGATGCATAAGAATTCTTCTAAAACCAGTTAATTTGTTCAGGAAGTGGAGCAAGGGAAGATCTATGCAGGAGAGGTAAAAAGTAGTTAACAAGACGAAAGTATGGAACTGTGATATGTAAGCTGGAATCAAGAAAGTATTTTACTGTAACCAGCAAATGCTAGGGAACACCTTTACAGTTCCCCAGTTTTTAGTAGTGAACCCCATATGAATAATATTGGAAAAACAACTAATCTAATAAAACAACTAACTGTTTTCAAATTACTTTTGATTTTTTATTCCACTTTTCATATATAAAAGGATTCTCAAACAACCAAGCCACTCCCAATATACCACACATCTATTCTGAGACCAATCCCATGATGTGATATGCTGTAAAAGTTTTTTATTTTTCTAAACTTAATCCGCCGTGGCGGTTCTCCTGATTTCAGCAAACCATTTTTGTCTAGTAAATGCCACTCATTGTTATTGGTGAATTGCAGAAAAAACACAGCAACATTCCAGCAATGGTCAGTTGTCCCCTGCATTCGCCACTACAAATATAGATTGGTTCACCACGGTACTCACCGCTTGCAGAATAAATGGCATACCGAGGGAAGGCTAAACTCGTGGAAAGCTGTGAATGTTGTAAATCAGGCCCATAGCATACATATTCACCACTTTATCAGTTATTTTCAATAGTTTAAAAGTTCAACTTAAGTCTCTCCTCATAACATTGCTCTGCCAGGACATAATGTAGTTCCTCCTCTCTTTTTCTAGTTCACATTTTTTTGCTCGCTCCTCTAAACTTTTGGATAAAAATCTGTGCAACAAGTTTTCGTAACCTTTCAATTCACACTCACACACATTTGCACAGTAAATAACAGTAGCCTATGGAGAATTCAATTCAGTGTTGAGAGCCTATCCAAGCCTCTTTATACTGAAATGGAAAACATCTCAAAATATGAAAGGCTGTTTTTTATTTTTTCATTTGTTTGTTGGTTTCTATGTCTATTTCCCTTCGGTACATCCAAGTTTTTTTTTTATTGGCTCTTCTTCGCTCCAGCTTTGGAACTACTAAGATCTGACTGCTATTGGTTGTTGACTTTGGCTATGCACCCACATCTTCCTATGAGCAATCAGCACCCTGCTTGAGTATTGATTTGATGTCTTCTATGTTGGCACCCAACGTCACTGGGGTTCACCTTTTCTCCCCACTAGTAAATCCTTGGGCCCCGGGCCCTCCAGCAGGCATTCAAATCACCTGTGAGGATTATGTTGAGCAGGTATTGCTTCACCCACTGCATTTACTTGTCACTACTTGTTCCTATCCCAAGTGTGTCAGTTAAAGATGACTAGGCAACCTAGATAAATTACACATGAATCAATAAAATAAAATACATAGGATCAAGTGCCAAGAGAACACCTGTCTACTTGGATAATGTTGTTGGCAGATTCAATGACCTTGCCTGATTTTAGACGTGTATATGATTATTTTAGTATAAGTTTGATGTTGGGAGTTTGGTCTGTGGCTACATGGTTTGGAGTGGACCATATAAGTGAAATCTTACTGCTGCAGCATACATTTAAATCATAGACCATAGTATGGTAGGATAGGGTCTCCACTGCAATTTCAGGACAATATTCCATTTCCAAAGCAAGGGTTATAAAGAAAAGGTTTCCTAGCTCTAGAGGAAATCACCCTTGCTCAGACTTAACACCCACAACGCACTTCCAGTATAAACCATAATGCTGACATCATCACCGACCTTGCTGATGTTATTGTTCATTATGATATGACATTCTACATGGCCACGTTTAAGAATCAGTTTTTTGGGGTAACATACTGTACATGCTAACAAGTCCTTATTAATGGCAGTGTATGAGTGCAGTTTTGTTGTGTCCCGCTAATATTGGCTGTAAATTGTAAGTATCTGAAATATATATATATATATATATATATATATATATATATATATTATTCTTATCTCCATCTTCATCATCATTCAAGGAACAAAGACGATATTGTGAAAGAAGCGGACCTTCGCTTTTCATAGCATAATCCTCTATCTATATGGCACAGGCAGGTATAAGCAAATCCAGCTCCTGGAGATTGTCTTTTAAGGGATAGTTCACAATAAATGCTAAATCTTTTCAAATAGGGAGGTTGAAAATAATTGTCTCAAACACTGCAGGAGATTTTAGAAATACGGCATCAAAGCGTACAGTATCACAGGAGATACACACACACGTTTCAGGCCATTTGCAGAGAGATGCAGATATTGGGCACTGACTGGGCAAGATAACTTCTCTATTTCTTCCATCTGAACCATTATATATATTTTATGGTAGATGAGATAGGAATGTTACTGTGAGTAAGCATTTGGCATCTCAGCACCCTGGAAACTATTCAGTATAACATAAAATTGTCATGGTTATCTGACTGTGCTTCACTATGCGCAGAATAACAACAGTGTTGGAAAATGATGAATAAAATATAAATACCAAGATTTGTGCTAGGTTGCCTATATTTATTAAGTTAAATATTAGGAAATAAAGTGACAACTTGCCACTACCCACAAGTTTGACAACATATGACAATTACATTCTAAATCCTTTTTAATTACCAAAAGAACAATAACAATTATATAATATGGGTATCACTGCTTGGATCTAAGCAATGTAAAAGCTCTTACACAGTGATGATGAACCAATGAAAGTAAAAGTAATGACCAAGCACAAAATCAAACAATCTACAAAACGGATGATCAATATAATTTTCCCATAATGACCATTGCTGAAAAATATAAACTGGGCAGTTTTTCTGCCACAACCATCTCAGTAATTCTTTAGAGCTATACAATAGATTTAAGGAAACCCATAAGGAATACTTACCTTTTCTCCCCCTGCGGCTTTTCCATCCTAAACAAGCTGAATAAGACTTATTGGGTTACGAAATAGAGTCTCATGGCATCTTAGCTCAGCAGAGAAAACCAAGATAGATGGTTGCCCCCGCTCTGTCAGTCACAGCGACTGGCCTCACCCAATTTATTCACTGCCTGATATGCCCCTCAGTTGCAGTGACTAGATTGGGTGTCACTTTAAACAAGTAGATGGAATAAACAACATAAAATATAGCCCTGCAATAAGGGATTGTGCAACATAGTGTACAAAAAAGAATGAAGGTAAAGTAATACGTGTGAATAATAAGGATATGACTACACTGAATGCCCTACATGTGGAGGCTGATACACTACTAACGCCAGGTATCAGCAGATGAGCGTCTGTATAGCAGCGCTTAGAGCGATCACTAGTAGACGCTGTAAGCGGGTATCAGGCGATGTAACAGAGCATCTAGGTTGCTTTAGTAACCTGGCCCGCATTGATGAATGTGATGTATGTTGGACGCTCTAACACCACTACAGCACTGCAGGGAGCGAAAGTTAGCGCCAGCTCAGTGTGACCGACTCCCGGCGCTCCAAACCATACTTATCAAAAAAGAACACTCTAAATCTGGTCGCTATAGCATAGAGCGCCAGACGCTGTGTGATTAAAGTCTGTTTTTGAACACATATACACCTGTAACAAAGCGAAAACTCATGGAATCACATTGTTGTAACATTGTGACATTAACACTTTAGTGCCAGACCTGTAATGACAATTCTGCATAAAAATATAAAAAGTCCAAAAAGTTTCTAAAAATGTTTGTTTGCCGCCAGGAGAGGTCACACAATGATTTGAGCAAAAAAATTACCAAAAACAAAATTGTTAAACATGCTGTTTAACATAAGCAAATGAACGGCCATTGAAATGTATGGGAGAGTGACACTGAGTGAAAGGTAATACCTGGCGATCCTGAACCTAGAGCACCAGCGCTATATGCTGAGCCGCCTGTAATAATACAATCGTACACTACATGGCGCTAGATTCGCTTTCATAAATGTGGTTTCGCATATAGTGCGTTCACCAGATGCTGCCTGCCGCTACGAGGCACTACCTGGCGTATCCCTTCTTAAATAACCCCCATAGAGTTAGGATACAACTGAAAGACGCAAATTATATGGTACAACTCATCTTTCAACCCACCCTGGGGCATCCACTGCTATGTTCAACTCCACCAATCTTCTGCTTTCCTTACCTTTCCAACAAGGCCACGGCCCATATGTGGCCACATGCCGCATCTTTCTCTGGCCGTATGTGGCCCCACCCGCCGTAACAGAATAGCTGTCAGGGCGCGGACAGCTGAGAGATGCAGGGGGTGCTGAATCTTCAGCTGTCCATCTCTCCAGCAGCACATTAATATTAGCCACTCCAGTCCCATTGTTTTTGGTGACTTGTGGTTAGCATTTTTTTTAATTTGCTAGTGTCAAGTGACACGGGATCCCTGGCCTCATTTATTATTGTTATTATTGTACTTAGGTGACCCACTGCTAACTTGCGTTTTCATGGCTGCCAATATGCTCTCAATGTTATTCCATGGGTTTTCGCTTGGTCACTGAGCTGCCATCCCCAGTTTATTGCATATGGCGCTGTATGCCTGAGTATCATGGATTCACAGTGCCTGTCCATTGGAAAAAAAACAAACAAGACACAGCGACACAGGTACCCTACAGCTCTGAGAACTAAAAACACTGTCTGCCTGTGGCAGGCTGAGGCACTAAAGCGTCTCTCTGCAGATGATCAAGTGGCGCTACAAGGCGCTAGTGATAAATTAGCCTCCACATCTCTCTCAGTTTTGTGTGGGCTACTTTTAGCAGAATTCCAAGCTCAAGACAGCCTGCATTATGTGGAGAAACAACACTGTAGCCATACCGATCTTCAATGTTTTAATGACACTCGGCATAACTAACCCTATAGATTACCAGGTTTGCTAAAGCAAGTGTAGTTTGAAATGCAAGCTTCCTTGACTAATCTCCAGCGGGTTTGAGAGAATCTTTAGTGCTAGAAGGTTTTGAAATAATTAAAGCTGACTCTTTTTGGAATGGCTGAAAACAACTAAGATCTATTAAATATACTTTACTTACTATATTCTGTCCCAAATACTGGCAGATTGGTATGCCCCAATGCACAGCACATCCCTGAATGCCCAATATAGGGAATACTGATCCTCACTACTATCTGCCTGGTGCTGGAACTAGGATGGAGGTTTTTTTGTATTTTTAACAGGGATTGGCTAAAAATGTGATTTTGTTGCAGAGTGTGAGTGCTTGGTGCAGCGGAGTCCTAATCCAGGTAGACATTAGTGGTATAACAGGAACTAGCTTTACTGGAACATGAATGTAGTAAGAGAATATCAACTTACATGGTAGCTAACATAGACAGGAAAAAAAAGAAGTGCCATAGAATAACTGGAAGCGCAGGAAATAACAACACAGTAGTAAAATGCATAGACTCTACATTTAAGCATTGGTCACAGCGCCATCTAGTGTCATAACTTGTTATAGCTGTAAACTGAAGTAAATCTAGCAAACGTCACTAATCACATTTAAAGACAAGCAGAAGCTGTTTCAAAGAATTGTATCTCCAACAGATTTGAATCGAATCTTTTTTATTGCTTTTGGTGCCTACTGTCATGATTAGAGATGAGCGAACTTTTGAAAAATTCGATTCGACTGATTCGCCGAATTTTCCGACAAAAATCGTTTCGACCCGAATAAATTCGCGACGAATCGCTATTAAAAACGGCTATTTCTGAGCCTCCTACAGCCTCAATAGGGTTGTAAACCATTCAGCCTTGCTGTAACACGCACAGGATGCGTGCTGGGTTAGTTAAATAATACTTTTAAGAAATATCACATGCAGATCAGAGGCATCGCTAATAGAATCGCAGAGCGGCACAATTGCAGAGAGTTGAAGTGGCATCACTATGAGGGGCAGAAGGAGCCCAAATATACACTGGAGTTGGCCTCAGGAGCCCAAAAATTGGATGAATCACACCCTGGAGTTGGCAGAAGTTGGCAGCAGCAGCAGCAGGAGCCCAAATATACACTGGAGTTGGCTTCAGGAGCCCAAAAATTGGATGAATCACACCCTGGAGTTGGCAGGAGTTGACAGCAGCAGCAGCAGGAGCCCAAATATACACTGGAGTTGGCCTCAGGAGCCCAAAAATTGGATGAATCACACCCTGGAGTTGGCAGGAGTTGGCAGCAGCAGCAGCAGGAGCCCAAATATACACTGGAGTTGGCTTCAGGAGCCCAAAAATTGGATGAATCACACCCTGGAGTTGGCAGGAGTTGACAGCAGCAGCAGCAGGAGCCCAAATATACACTGGAGTTGGCTTCAGGAGCCCAAAAATTGGATGAATCACAGCCTGGAGTTGGCAGAAGTTGGCAGCAGCAGCAGCAGGAGCCCAAATATACACTGGAGTTGGCTTCAGGAGCCCAAAAATTGGATGAATCACACCCTGGAGTTGGCAGAAGTTGGCAGCAGCAGCAGCAGGAGCCCAAATATACACTGGAGTTGGCTTCAGGAGCCCAAAAATTGGATGAATCACACCCTGGAGTTGGCAGGAGTTGACAGTAGCAGCAGCAGGAGCCCAAATATACACTGGAGTTGGCTTCAGGAGCCCAAAAATTGGATGAATCACAGCCTGGAGTTGGCAGGAGTTGACAGTAGCAGCAGCAGGAGCCCAAATATACACTGGAGTTGGCCTCAGGAGCCCAAAAATTGGATGAATCACACCCTGGAGTTGGCAGGAGTTGGCAGCAGCAGCAGCAGGAGCCCAAATATACACTGGAGTTGGCTTCAGGAGCCCAAAAATTGGATGAATCACACCCTGGAGTTGGCAGAAGTTGGCAGCAGCAGCAGCAGGAGCCCAAATATACACTGGAGTTGGCTTCAGGAGCCCAAAAATTGGATGAATCACACCCTGGAGTTGGCAGGAGTTGACAGCAGCAGCAGCAGGAGCCCAAATATACACTGGAGTTGGCTTCAGGAGCCCAAAAATTGGATGAATCACACCCTGGAGTTGGCAGGAGTTGACAGCAGCAGCAGCAGGAGCCCAAATATACACTGGAGTTGGCTTCAGGAGCCCAAAAATTGGATGAATCACACCCTGGAGTTGGCAGAAGTTGGCAGCAGCAGCAGCAGGAGCCCAAATATACACTGGAGTTGGCTTCAGGAGCCCAAAAATTGGATGAATCACAGCCTGGAGTTGGCAGAAGTTGGCAGCAGCAGCAGCAGGAGCCCAAATATACACTGGAGTTGGCTTCAGGAGCCCAAAAATTGGATGAATCACACCCTGGAGTTGGCAGGAGTTGACAGTAGCAGCAGCAGGAGCCCAAATATACACTGGAGTTGGCTTCAGGAGCCCAAAAATTGGATGAATCACAGCCTGGAGTTGGCAGGAGTTGACAGTAGCAGCAGCAGGAGCCCAAATATACACTGGAGTTGGCCTCAGGAGCCCAAAAATTGGATGAATCACACCCTGGAGTTGGCAGGAGTTGGCAGCAGCAGCAGCAGGAGCCCAAATATACACTGGAGTTGGCTTCAGGAGCCCAAAAATTGGATGAATCACACCCTGGAGTTGGCAGAAGTTGGCAGCAGCAGCAGCAGGAGCCCAAATATACACTGGAGTTGGCTTCAGGAGCCCAAAAATTGGATGAATCACACCCTGGAGTTGGCAGGAGTTGACAGCAGCAGCAGCAGGAGCCCAAATATACACTGGAGTTGGCTTCAGGAGCCCAAAAATTGGATGAATCACACCCTGGAGTTGGCAGGAGTTGACAGCAGCAGCAGCAGGAGCCCAAATATACACTGGAGTTGGCTTCAGGAGCCCAAAAATTGGATGAATCACACCCTGGAGTTGGCAGAAGTTGGCAGCAGCAGCAGCAGGAGCCCAAATATACACTGGAGTTGGCTTCAGGAGCCCAAAAATTGGATGAATCACACCCTGGAGTTGGCAGAAGTTGGCAGCAGCAGCAGCAGGAGCCCAAATATACACTGGAGTTGGCTTCAGGAGCCCAAAAATTGGATGAATCACACCCTGGAGTTGGCAGGAGTTGACAGCAGCAGCAGCAGGAGCCCAAATATACACTGGAGTTGGCTTCAGGAGCCCAAAAATTGGATGAATCACACCCTGGAGTTGGCAGAAGTTGGCAGCAGCAGCAGCAGGAGCCCAAATATACACTGGAGTTGGCTTCAGGAGCCCAAAAATTGGATGAATCACACCCTGGAGTTGGCAGGAGTTGACAGTAGCAGCAGCAGGAGCCCAAATATACACTGGAGTTGGCTTCAGGAGCCCAAAAATTGGATGAATCACAGCCTGGAGTTGGCAGGAGTTGACAGTAGCAGCAGCAGGAGCCCAAATATACACTGGAGTTGGCTTCAGGAGCCCAAAAATTGGATGAATCACACCCTGGAGTTGGCAGAAGTTGGCAGCAGCAGCAGCAGGAGCCCAAATATACACTGGAGTTGGCTTCAGGAGCCCAAAAATTGGATGAATCACACCCTGGAGTTGGCAGGAGTTGACAGTAGCAGCAGCAGGAGCCCAAAAAATGGCCTAAAGACATAAATATGTTTTGCACCATTTGGAAAGTGTAAAACGTGGCACCATGCTGAATCTAGTCGCATGCATCAGGCATTGGTGGGTGGAAATCCTGGCTGATCCATCCCTGATTCATTTTGACAAAGGTGAGTCTCTCCACATTTTTAGTTGACAGACGAGTTCTCCTCGCCGTAACTATGGCCCCCGCCGCACTAAACACCCGCTCAGATGGCACGCTACTTGCCGGGCAGGACAGCTTTTCCAGGGCAAACTCTGCTAGTTGCGGCCACAAATCAAGTTTGGCTGCCCAGAAGTCCAGCGGATCCTCAAGGTGTGTTGGCATGGTCATGTCAAAGTATGACATGACCTGCTGGTTCAGGTCCTGCTCCAGGTCTTCCTGCTGCTCATGAGTAGCCTCACTATGCGGGTGTAGAAAGCTACTCATTAGCGACTGAAGACTGAGGCTGCTGCTGCTGATGGAGCTTCTGCTGCTGCTGCTGCCAACCCCCCCAGCGGCCATGGCAGTGGAAGGTGAGCGCAGAGGTCCCCTCGAGTCAGACCTGCGAGAGTATGGACCATGGCGCAGATAGGCATCGGCCAACTGCCTACGTAGAATGTCTTTGTAGTAGTTGAGTTTGTCCTCCCTCTCGGTGGGTTTAAAAAATGCCCCCATTTTGTGCCGGAAGCGAGGGTCCAATAAGGTGGACAGCCAGAAGTCATCCCGCCGACAGATGGAAACAATTCTGGGGTCACTACGCAAGCACGTGAGCATGCTTCGTGCCATTTGCGCAAGTGACTCGGATGGACTACCTGTCTCCATCTCCACTGCATACTGCCACGGTGTGCCCGGGTCCTCTGTCTCTCCTTCCTCAAAAACCTCTAGCTCCTCTGGCTGCTCCTGCTCCTCCTCTCCTGTCCGCTGACTAGATAAACCAGCCATTTCGCCAAGCCTAAACTGTGTTTCGCTGGGCAACTCCTCCTCCTCCTCTTCCTCCTCCTCCTCCTCCAGTTCAGCTCCAAGGGGGTTCATGTGGCCGTAAGATGTAAACGCCATGTCTCCAGTGCCCTGACCAGCCATGGTTTCCAACATGTGCTGTAGTACATGAAGCAGTGGAATCACGTCGTTCATCCCGTAATCCTGCCGACTGACAAATAAAGTGGCTTCCTCAAAGGGCCTGAGCAAACGGCAGGTGTCACGTATGAGCTGCCACTGGTTGACATTGAAGTTACACAGGGGAGTCCCCCTATCTGCTTGGATCATCAGGAAATCCGTGATGGCTTTTCTCTGTTCATATAATCGGTCCAACATGTGAAGGGTGGAATTCCAACGGGTGGAAACATCGCAAATCAGACTATGTTGGGGGATACCATTCTGACGCTGTAGCTCAAGAAGGGTGTGTTTGGCAGTGTAGGAGTGGCTGAAGTGCATGCAAAGTTTCCGTGAAGTTGTTAGGATGTCCTGCAGATGGGGGGAACACTTCAGAAACCGCTTGACAACCAGATTGAAGACGTGAGCCATGCAGGGGGCATGGGTCAGGCTTCCTTGGCGCAGCGCAGACAAAATGTTCTTCCCATTGTCGGTAACCATGATTCCCATTTTAAGTTTTCTCGGAGTAAGCCATGTTTGGATTTCCTGATGAATACATTTAAGCAGTTCCTCCCCTGTGTGACTCCGTTCGCCAAGACAAACCATGTGAAGCACTGCGTGACACCTCCGTGCCCTGCACACATGGTAGACTGGAGGGGCACTGAGACTTGAGCCTACAGTGGAGGGTGAGGAGATGGCGGAGGATGAGGAGGCCGAGTCGCACGGTGTCACAGGCCCAATGGGCAGAGAGCGCGGAGGCCGAAGCGGCGTGACCTGTCCAAGTTGCTGCTGCTGCAAAGGGACCACATTCACCCAGTGGGCCGTAAACGACATGTACTGCCCCTGACCGTAGTTACAGCTCCAGATGTCGGCGCTGCCATGTATTTTGCTACACACCGACAGGCTCAAGGACTGGCCCACCTTCTGTTCAACAAAAGTGTGCAGCGCTGGTACTGCCTTCTTGGCAAAGAAATGACGGCTTGGGACTCTCCACCTCGGCTCGGCACAAGCCATCAGTTCTCTGAAAGGTGCAGATTCCACCACCTGAAAAGGGAGCGACTGCAGCACCAGCAACTTGGACAGGAGCACATTCAGCTTCTGCGCCGTAGGATGAGTGGGCGCATACTGCTGTCTCTTGGACATGGCTTCGCTGATGGATTGCTGGCGGGATGCATGACTTGGAGGAGGAGGAGCAGGAGCGACAGAGGATGGGTATGACGCACAGCTGCCTTCGGCTGAGGTGCTGGAGCCTTGGCTGGCAGAAATTGGGAGCTCACTTGGTGAGGAAGCAGACTGGACCACCCCTTGGGAGCCTCGGTTCTCCCAGGTCGTTTTATGGTGACGCATCATATGTTGACGCAGGGCCGTGGTGCCAACATTTGGACCCTGGCCACGCTTCACCTTTTGCCTACATATCTTGCATGTGGCCATGTTACCCTCCTGCGGATGCCTCAGGAAAAACTGCCACACTGCCGAGTAGCTACTTTTCCCACCCCCTGGCCTCACTGATTCACTGCTGCTGTTGCCAACTCCAGGAACCCCTGCTCCACTACCTCCCGATAAGGTAGACTGCCGCACAGCAGGTGCTCTACCCCGGCCCCGGCCCCGGCCGGCTCCAGCCTTTGGAATTGTGCCCCCATGCTGACTGCTACCACCTTGCTGCCTCAGCTGCTGACTCCGGGGCAACCTGCACCCCTCTTCTCCTGATGATGACGATGAAGCCCCTTCATCACCCGGCTCCCAAGTGCGATCGGCTTCATCGTCATCATCATCATCATCACCGGGTTGTGGCTGTACGTCACTGATGTTCGTGGATTCGTCAACAGTGTCTGGCGCAGGAGCTGGAACGCTCGCAGCACCCACGACACTGTCCACATCACTATTTGTCTGCCTAGCTAAAGAAGCCACCTCCATTTCTTGGCTGGGCAGTAGCTGCTGACTGTCCTCTATCTGATGGTCCTCCTCACTAAAGAGTGGAGCTGAACCCAAAGCATAGGATACGTCGCTGGGGGAGGGAACGGCGTAGGCCAGAGGCAATGGGAGGACAGGGACTGCTCTCGGGGCATGCCAACTCAGGGTTGTGTCAGAGGAACCTACCGACCCTAGACTGGGGGTCTCAGACGTAAGTTGTGATGATGTTGTTGATGAGCGCGTCAACCAATCTACCACGGCAGATGCGTTACTGGTGGAGACCCGACCGCTAGCAGATACTGGCAGATTAGGTCTCTCAGCGTGACTCCTGCTGCTACTGGCCCCCAGTCTGATGCGAGCTCTGCCTGCGGAATCTTGGCCTCTGCCACTCCTCTTTTCACTTCCAGGCACTTGTCTGCCCGACATAGTCTAACTGGCGTGGTAGTAGGTGATATTTAAAAAAACCCCGGGCAGCGGTGGGTCTATATGAAACAGAATATAATGCACACCAAAAGTGAGCAGTAACACTCAGCCTCCAACAGGCCTGCTTAGTGTAAATAAGAGAGCTGCTTAGTGTAAATAAAGAGGGGTATGCTATGTTACAGAATGGGATGCCTCAACAGAAGTGCACCTGGCAGGCAGCAGTAAGCCTATGCCCAGCAAAAGTGTCTTATAATATAAATATAATAAGAGCAAATGCTTATATGGTCTTAAACAGAGGCTGCTTTAGTCACAGAATGGGATGCCCTGGGCAGGAATGGACCTGGCAGGGTCCAGTAGTGCTTTGGCCAGCAAAAGTGTCTTTATCAGGCTAATTTCAAATATGATAAGAGCAAATGCTTATATGGTCTTAAACAGAGGCTGCTTTAGTCACAGAATGGGATGCCCCGGGCAGGAATCGAGCTGGCAGGGTACAGTAGTGCTTTGGCCAGCAAAAGTGTCTTTATCAGGCTAATTTCAAATATGATAAGAGCAAATGCTTATATGGTCTTAAACAGAGGCTGCTTTAGTCACAGAATGGGATGCCCCGGGCAGGAATCGAGCTGGCAGGGTACAGTAGTGCTTTGGCCAGCAAAAGTGTCTTTATCAGGCTAATTTCAAATATGATAAGAGCAAATGCTTATATGGTCTTAAACAGAGGCTGCTTTAGTCACAGAATGGGATGCCCCGGGCAGGAATCGAGCTGGCAGGGTACAGTAGTGCTTTGGCCAGCAAAAGTGTCTTTATCAGGCTAATTTCAAATATGATAAGAGCAAATGCTTATATGGTCTTAAACAGAGGCTGCTGTAGTCACAGAATGGGATGCCCCGGGCAGGAATCGAGCTGGCAGGGTACAGTAGTGCTTTGGCCAGCAAAAGTGTCTTTATCAGGCCTAATTTCAAATATGATAAGAGCAAATGCTTATATGGTCTTAAACAGAGGCTGCTTTAGTCACAGAATGGGATGCCCCGGGCAGGAATCGAGCTGGCAGGGTACAGTAGTGCTTTGGCCAGCAAAAGTGTCTTTATCAGGCTAATTTCAAATATGATAAGAGCAAATGCTTATATGGTCTTAAACAGAGGCTGCTTTAGTCACAGAATGGGATGCCCCGGGCAGGAATCGAGCTGGCAGGGTACAGTAGTGCTTTGGCCAGCAAAAGTGTCTTTATCAGGCTAATTTCAAATATGATAAGAGCAAATGCTTATATGGTCTTAAACAGAGGCTGCTTTAGTCACAGAATGGGATGCCCCGGGCAGGAATCGAGCTGGCAGGGTACAGTAGTGCTTTGGCCAGCAAAAGTGTCTTTATCAGGCTAATTTCAAATATGATAAGAGCAAATGCTTATATGGTCTTAAACAGAGGCTGCTGTAGTCACAGAATGGGATGCCCCGGGCAGGAATCGAGCTGGCAGGGTACAGTAGTGCTTTGGCCAGCAAAAGTGTCTTTATCAGGCCTAATTTCAAATATGATAAGAGCAAATGCTTATATGGTCTTAAACAGAGGCTGCTTTAGTCACAGAATGGGATGCCCCGGGCAGGAATCGAGCTGGCAGGGTACAGTAGTGCTTTGGCCAGCAAAAGTGTCTTTATCAGGCTAATTTCAAATATGATAAGAGCAAATGCTTATATGGTCTTAAACAGAGGCTGCTTTAGTCACAGAATGGGATGCCCCGGGCAGGAATCGAGCTGGCAGGGTACAGTAGTGCTTTGGCCAGCAAAAGTGTCTTTATCAGGCCTAATTTCAAATATGATAAGAGCAAATGCTTATATGGTCTTAAACAGAGGCTGCTTTAGTCACAGAATGGGATGCCCCGGGCAGGAATCGAGCTGGCAGGGTACAGTAGTGCTTTGGCCAGCAAAAGTGTCTTTATCAGGCTAATTTCAAATATGATAAGAGCAAATGCTTATATGGTCTTAAACAGAGGCTGCTTTAGTCACAGAATGGGATGCCCCGGGCAGGAATCGAGCTGGCAGGGTACAGTAGTGCTTTGGCCAGCAAAAGTGTCTTTATCAGGCCTAATTTCAAATATGATAAGAGCAAATGCTTATATGGTCTTAAACAGAGGCTGCTTTAGTCACAGAATGGGATGCCCCGGGCAGGAATCGAGCTGGCAGGGTACAGTAGTGCTTTGGCCAGCAAAAGTGTCTTTATCAGGCTAATTTCAAATATGATAAGAGCAAATGCTTATATGGTCTTAAACAGAGGCTGCTTTAGTCACAGAATGGGATGCCCTGGGCAGGAATCGAGCTGGCAGGGTACAGTAGTGCTTTGGCCAGCAAAAGTGTCTTTATCAGGCCTAATTTCAAATATGATAAGAGCAAATGCTTATATGGTCTTAAACAGAGGCTGCTTTAGTCACAGAATGGGATGCCCCGGGCAGGAATCGAGCTGGCAGGGTACAGTAGTGCTTTGGCCAGCAAAAGTGTCTTTATCAGGCTAATTTCAAATATGATAAGAGCAAATGCTTATATGGTCTTAAACAGAGGCTGCTGTAGTCACAGAATGGGATGCCCCGGGCAGGAATCGAGCTGGCAGGGTACAGTAGTGCTTTGGCCAGCAAAAGTGTCTTTATCAGGCCTAATTTCAAATATGATAAGAGCAAATGCTTATATGGTCTTAAACAGAGGCTGCTTTAGTCACAGAATGGGATGCCCCGGGCAGGAATCGAGCTGGCAGGGTACAGTAGTGCTTTGGCCAGCAAAAGTGTCTTTATCAGGCTAATTTCAAATATGATAAGAGCAAATGCTTATATGGTCTTAAACAGAGGCTGCTTTAGTCACAGAATGGGATGCCCCGGGCAGGAATCGAGCTGGCAGGGTACAGTAGTGCTTTGGCCAGCAAAAGTGTCTTTATCAGGCTAATTTCAAATATGATAAGAGCAAATGCTTATATGGTCTTAAACAGAGGCTGCTTTAGTCACAGAATGGGATGCCCCGGGCAGGAATCGAGCTGGCAGGGTACAGTAGTGCTTTGGCCAGCAAAAGTGTCTTTATCAGGCTAATTTCAAATATGATAAGAGCAAATGCTTATATGGTCTTAAACAGAGGCTGCTGTAGTCACAGAATGGGATGCCCCGGGCAGGAATCGAGCTGGCAGGGTACAGTAGTGCTTTGGCCAGCAAAAGTGTCTTTATCAGGCCTAATTTCAAATATGATAAGAGCAAATGCTTATATGGTCTTAAACAGAGGCTGCTTTAGTCACAGAATGGGATGCCCCGGGCAGGAATCGAGCTGGCAGGGTACAGTAGTGCTTTGGCCAGCAAAAGTGTCTTTATCAGGCTAATTTCAAATATGATAAGAGCAAATGCTTATATGGTCTTAAACAGAGGCTGCTTTAGTCACAGAATGGGATGCCCCGGGCAGGAATCGAGCTGGCAGGGTACAGTAGTGCTTTGGCCAGCAAAAGTGTCTTTATCAGGCCTAATTTCAAATATGATAAGAGCAAATGCTTATATGGTCTTAAACAGAGGCTGCTTTAGTCACAGAATGGGATGCCCCGGGCAGGAATCGAGCTGGCAGGGTACAGTAGTGCTTTGGCCAGCAAAAGTGTCTTTATCAGGCCTAATTTCAAATATGATAAGAGCAAATGCTTATATGGTCTTAAACAGAGGCTGCTTTAGTCACAGAATGGGATGCCCCGGGCAGGAATCGAGCTGGCAGGGTACAGTAGTGCTTTGGCCAGCAAAAGTGTCTTTATCAGGCTAATTTCAAATATGATAAGAGCAAATGCTTATATGGTCTTAAACAGAGGATGCTTTAGTCACAGAATGGGATGCCCCGGGCAGGAATCGAGCTGGCAGGGTACAGTAGTGCTTTGGCCAGCAAAAGTGTCTTTATCAGGCCTAATTTCAAATATGATAAGAGCAAATGCTTATATGGTCTTAAACAGAGGCTGCTTTAGTCACAGAATGGGATGCCCCGGGCAGGAATCGAGCTGGCAGGGTACAGTAGTGCTTTGGCCAGCAAAAGTGTCTTTATCAGGCTAATTTCAAATATGATAAGAGCAAATGCTTATATGGTCTTAAACAGAGGCTGCTTTAGTCACAGAATGGGATGCCCCGGGCAGGAATCGAGCTGGCAGGGTACAGTAGTGCTTTGGCCAGCAAAAGTGTCTTTATCAGGCCTAATTTCAAATATGATAAGAGCAAATGCTTATATGGTCTTAAACAGAGGCTGCTTTAGTCACAGAATGGGATGCCCCGGGCAGGAATCGAGCTGGCAGGGTACAGTAGTGCTTTGGCCAGCAAAAGTGTCTTTATCAGGCTAATTTCAAATATGATAAGAGCAAATGCTTATATGGTCTTAAACAGAGGCTGCTTTAGTCACAGAATGGGATGCCCCGGGCAGGAATCGAGCTGGCAGGGTACAGTAGTGCTTTGGCCAGCAAAAGTGTCTTTATCAGGCCTAATTTCAAATATGATAAGAGCAAATGCTTATATGGTCTTAAACAGAGGCTGCTTTAGTCACAGAATGGGATGCCCCGGGCAGGAATCGAGCTGGCAGGGTACAGTAGTGCTTTGGCCAGCAAAAGTGTCTTTATCAGGCTAATTTCAAATATGATAAGAGCAAATGCTTATATGGTCTTAAACAGAGGCTGCTTTAGTCACAGAATGGGATGCCTCACAGCAGACTTAAGATCAGTTCAGTATATATGCACAGTTAGTTACTATAAGCAGCCTGAAAACGCTAACAAAGGCTGGATGAAAAAAAAAAAATCTCCCTGTCAGCCAGCTCCGTTTTTCCTACCTTTCCCTGGCTTTCTGTCTGTCTCCTGTCTGTCTCCTGCCTGTCTCCTGCCTGTCTCCAGCCTGTCCCTGTCTGTCCCTGTCTCCAGCCTGTCTAACTGCCTCAGCTACACAGCGTTCTGTCTGTCTGTCACGAATGCAATAGAGAAATGAGGAAAAGCAAGATGGCCGCCGTTAAATACCGCTGTGTGACGTCACCGGGCTTGCTGGCTGCTGATAGGCTGCATGTGACTGCCCCAGCTTGCACTGGCGCGGGATACATGTCCAGACATGTCCCGCCCGCCATCTTAGAATGCCTGTAATGTAAATGAATGGATGTTAAAGGAAAACTTCGAGTGATCGAATCGCGGGGAAATTCGGATTCGATCCGAATCGAATTTTTCCTGAAATTCGGATCGAATCCGGGTTCGTCCGGATCGATTCGCTCATCCCTAGTCATGATCTAACATGTTTATATAGAATTTTTATATTACACCATTTTGTCATAGAGCTCCTTTAAGCCTGAAATGCGACAATGTGACAATGTGTTCTCTCACATTAAAAAAATAGGATAATAAGTTTTGCTGCCATTTATTAGCTTTTCGACTATCCTGGTGACTGGTTCTTGCCCCTGGGGCATCCCGAATGGGGATGCGCCCCTGTGTGAAACCCCCCAGATCTCAAGCTCAACTCACCCCTCCGCCACTTCCACTGCATGTGCGGGCTCTCTCATGTTTTGTGCTGTGCTGTACAGTGGACTAAAATACTCCAGGGCCTGCTTGGGATGCACCACCCAGCCAGATTGCATGCAAACACTTTAGCTTTCTGCCAGTCCCTCGCAACGATCATGGGCCACAGCCACATCCCCAGCATACTTGCAGCTGTGCACGCTTCCGCACCCAATCCTTCAGATAGGCACTCCGCAGGGAAAAACCAAGGATGTGGCCACTGACGCTCAGTCCAAAACAAGGGCTGTTGTCTATGCATTAATATGCATGGCATACAGCAGCAATTTGATGAGAGCCCGCACATGTGGGTACAGTGGAGAGGTGAGTTGAGTGAGAGATCTGTGGGTTTCACACAGCAGGGCATCTTAAGTCGTGATGCCCCAGGGACAAGAACCAATCACCAGGATACTCAAAACCCTGATGACTGATCCACTTTAAGGTTTCAATCAGTTTGTTAGCTGTGGAAAAGATCATCAATAATTAATAGTAATGAACTGTTCTTTAAGTATGTATACTGTATGGTCAATTCATGGTCGGTGCGCAAAAGATTTCTCATGCGTCTAGGCCCATGATTCATGGCTGCATAAGCACACCGGGCGCATGTGCGAATCACACAAAATTGCCTCCTCTTGCGCCAATTTGCGCCTTGTGCAAGTAAAATTTAAAATACCGTTTTGTGAGTACTCACCTTTAAAACGGGTATTATGAGTGTGCCATACACTCCACTTTGGTCTTCATGACATCTGGGTAATCTCCAGTAGAGGGTGAACTTCTGCAGAGATGAATATGCAAAAAAGAAAGCCCCTCTCGGTCCATATATACCTGGGACCTCCCACCAATTCCCCAGTGTATAAAACAGTAAAGGGACCAGGAAGAACCAAATATAACGTAACAATCAAAACCAATGGTTCACCATATAAAAGCCCCAGAATACCTGAAAAAACAAGGGTGGGGTGAAGTGGAGTGTATGGCACACTCATAATACCCGTTTTAAAGGTGAGTACTCACAAAACGGTATTATTCTAAGTGTGCCATACACTCCACTTCGGTCTTCATGACATCTGGGACATCCAATAGCAGTGTCTGTCATGGGTGGGAACCAGAAACAGTAAAGAATGTACCAACTAAAAACACTGCAGCTTGCAGAACCTTGCGGCCAAAAACAGCATCCGCTGAAGCCTGCACATCAACCTTGTAAAACTTGGAAAAGGTATGAACGGAAGGCCAAGTAGCAGCCTTACAAACTTGTTCAACAGAAGCCTGATGCTGAAAAGCCCAGGATGCACCAACCGCACGAGTAGAGTGCGCAGTGACCCTAAAAGGGGGAGTCCTCCCCTTAGCAGAATAGGCCCCAACAATGGCCTGACGAATCCATTTGCTAATCGTAGATCTAGCAGGCGCCAAACCTTTCCTGGGCCCGCAGGGCACCACGAAAAAGGCGTCCGTCTTGCGGAAGGAAGAAGTAGTCACCAAATAGTACTTCACACAGCGAACAACATCCAAATTGTGCAGAACCCTCTCCTTGTCATTGTTAGGCTTAGGACACAAGGAAGGGAGAACAATGTCCTGATTGAGGTGGAAAGCAGACACCGCCTTAGGAAGAAAATCCGGCTTAAAACGAAAAACCACCTTATCCTGGTGTCTCTCAAAGTAAGGGGGCCTGAATCGACAGGGTCGCCAACTCAGAGACACGTCGAACAGAGGTAATAGCCACCAAGAAGGCAACCTTCTGAGTGAGAACTGAAAGAGCAATATCCTGTAGCGGCTCAAAAGGAGGACCCTGCAGAGCCGAAAGAACCAAATTCAAATCCCAAACAGGAACTACAGCCTTCCGAGGGGGCCGCACATGCGCCACCCCTTGGAAAAAGGTCTTAACCAGCGGGTGTAAAGCAAAAGACCTCTGGAAGAAAACCGACAGAGCAGAAACCTGTCCTTTCAAAGTACTAAGCTGGAACCCAAGATCCAGATTATGCTGAAGAAACTCCAAAATCCTGGGTATAGAAAAAACCCTGCAAGGCAAGGCCCTAGCCTCACACCAATCAATATAGGACCTTCAAGTCCTATAGTAAATGCCAGAAGAGGACCGCTTCCTAGCCCTAATCAGGGTCTGAACAACAGCCTCAGACAAACCTTCCTCTTTCAAGATGAAGGTTTCAGCAGCCAAGCCGTCAAAGCCAGTGTTTGTAAATTGGGGTAAAGTAGATGACCCTGAGATAGCAGGTCCGGCAGCAAGGGAAGCCGGTACTGGTCTACGGCCATCCTTACAACGTCTGCGTACCAAACCCTTCTTGGCCACCTTGGAGCCACCAGAATCGCTGGTGCCCCTTCTAGAACCAGTTTGCGAACTACCTTGCCCAGCATGGAGACAGGTGGAAACAGGTACAGAAAACCCAGGTCCTTCCAAGCGAGTGACAGGGCATCCACTGCCAAGCCAGGGGATCCTGAGAAAGAGACACAAAGGCCAGAGGTTTGTGATTGTGCCTCGAGGCAAAGAGATCCACCTCTGGAGTCCCCCACTTGCGGCAAAGATCCAGAAAAACCTCGGGGTTGAGAGACCACTCTCCGTGGTGAGAGGATCCCCTGCTCAGGGAATCCGCCTCCGTATTCTCCACTCCCGGAATGTAGACTGCCGAAAGGCAAGGAACATTGCTCTCCGCCCAGTGCAGGATCAAAGAGACTTCCCTGAGGGCACTCCTGCTGCGAGTCCCTCCTTGGTGATTTATGTAAGCCACTGCCGTTCGGTTGTCCGAACGCACCTAAACCGGAAGACTCCATAACTGTGGGGTCAGCCGAGCCAGAACCAGTCGAATGGCTCTGAGCTCCAATACATTGATGGGGGTGTGAGCCTCCTGGGGACCCAACACCCTGCTGAACTGATGACTCTTCCAATAACCTCCCCAGCCTGACAGGCTGGCATCCGTGGTAACCGTCTCCCAACAAGGGACCAGAAAGGATCTGCCCTTCACTAGATTGCTCGAGTCCAGCCACCACCGAAAGGACTGTCGAACCCTGGGAGACATCTTGAAAGGTTGATCCAATGACTGTGGGCTCCTGTCCCAATACGTCAATAGGAGAAGTTGAAGAGATCTCATGTGAAATTGTGCAAATGGCACTGCTTAGAAGGAGGACACCATCAGACCCACCAGTTTCATCCCCTGTCGGATAGAGGGACAAGGACTGGCCAGAAGAAGACGGATCAGGCCCTGAATCCCCTGCACATTGGTCTGGGGCAGAAACACTCTGGCCCGACTGGTATCCAGATTCATTCCCAGAAATGAAATCACTCGAGACGGGGAGAGAGAAGACTTGGTGCGGTTGATCACCCACCCGAACCTCTCCAGGGTCGACACCACCTGGTGGGTGTCCAGTTCCGCCTGCTGAAGGGAAGAAGCTGAAATCAACAGATCGTCCAGATAAGGCACAATGCGAATGCCCTGAGATCTGAGCAGAGCCATTACGCCCGCCAAAACCTTGGTGAAGACCCTCGGTGCCGAGGTCAGACCGAAGGGAAGAGCTACAAATTGATAATGTTGATCCTCCACCGCAAACCGGAGGAATCTCTGATGTGCCTGAAAAATCGGAACATGCAGATACGCATCCTTGATGTCTATGGATGTCATAAAATCCCCTTGGCGAAGGGAATTGATAGCCGAGCGCAGAGTCTCCATGCGGAACTTTTTGGCTCTGATAAACCTGTTGAGAACCTTGAGATCTAGAATGGGTCTCACCGAACCCTCCTTTTTGGGAACCGTAAAAAGGTTGGAGTAGTAACCCCTGCCTCTTTCCAACGGAGGCACCGGGCATATAACCCCCATGTCCAGAAGGTTTTTTACTGCTAACAGGAGCCTCTGTGCAGCCTGAGGGTCCGAGGGCACCCGAGACCTTAAGAATCTTGGGGGCGGCCAGTACTCGAACTCCAGTTTGTACCCGGAGGAGACCACTTCCAAGATCCAATTGTCTATGACCTCCCGGGCCCAGACCTGGAAGAAGAGCTGCAGCCGTCCCCCCACCCTTGCGGGTGAGGGCGCCCCTTCATTGCTGAGCCGGTTTAACGGCAGGCTTGGGCTTGGAACCCCAGGCAGCCGCGGGACGTGCCCGACCTCTGTTCCAGGACGAGCCCCTGACACCTGAGAAGGCCAGACCCCTAGATGCTCTGGCCCCTTGAAAGGAAGGAGTGAACAAGCCCGCCCCCCGAAAGGGACGGCGCTGTTTCCTCCGCTGAGGTAACTCACCTCCTTTAGCAACAGCATCCAATTTATCTCCAAACAGCCGCGCACCCAAGAAGGGGAGAGCTGTGAGCGACTTCTTGGCTCCAACGTCCGCTGTCCACTGACGGAGCCAGACCAGTCTGCACATGCCCACCAGTAAGGCTGACGTCCTACTACACACGAGAATGGAGTCTTCCATCGCAGCCATGACAAAATCCATGAACAATTCGCACTTCTTAAGTATAGCGAACTCAGCGCCCGCTGGATCAAGCTGAGCGTTATTCAGCCCTGATAAGAGACCTGGTAGCAAGCGACACCAGGGCAGATGCCCTAACAGGCCCCAGGGCCGAGCCCACGTTGGCAAATGCGTGGCACGCCATCTGATCAAGGCGCTTATCCTCGCCATCCTTAAGGGAGGTGGCGTCAGGAGTGTTCAGCACAGAAGAGTTGGTCAAACCTAAAACAGGCGTGTCGACCTCGGGAGGAGAAGACCAGCGCTTGACCACCTCCACCGGAAAAGGATACTTCTTATCCCATCCCTGAGGCACACCAGGAAGTATCAGTGCATCAAAATGACCCTGGGTAGGGAATTCCAGACGGGCCTTGTGGGCCCCAAAAAATTCCCCCTTCTTAAGAGGGG
The DNA here is from genome assembly GCA_027917425.1 of Gastrophryne carolinensis. Classification (NCBI taxonomy): domain Eukaryota; kingdom Metazoa; phylum Chordata; class Amphibia; order Anura; family Microhylidae; genus Gastrophryne; species Gastrophryne carolinensis. Next base: position 115,838,872 of record CM051237.1, on the reverse strand, counting down.
GCGCCTCAGGTGGATCAATATCCAACACCTCCAAAAAATGTGACAAAACAGTGGCCGTATCAACGGCATCCCCCAGCGCCTGCCCGACATTGGAATTCCCAGGCTGACCATAGTAAGCCTCTGAATCCTGATACAATTCCCCCTCCTTCAACGGGGAATAATCGGACAAATCAGCGGACTTGTCGTCAATATCCCACAAAGGCCGGGCCGACGACAACTGTCTCTTTTTAGCCTGGGCCTTCTTGCCCACCGTGCTAGCAATCATTTTCTCTATGCTGGCCAACCGAGCCCAAACATGAGAAAGCGACTCCCCACTGGTACCAATGTCACTTGGGGTAGGGATCAGGTGGGGAGGGGAAGGCGATGAAGCGGGAGGAGCCGACCCAGAAGGCTGGGTACCAGACTGCCGTGTTATGGCCTTTTGTGTGCATGGTATACAGATCAGCACATTCTCCCCCGTAAGGGATACCCCGCACCCCACACATGGCCCGGATTGTCCCGAAGGGATCCTGGACCCGGTATCCTGCTGAGCCTCCATATGGTGAATTTTTGTGGTCAGTCGCAAGACCGCAGGAAATTACGCATAAGTAATCCGGGATGCCCCTTAAAAGTCCGGGTGGGAGGATTTTTCAGTGTAAAACATGCCATAGCATTTGATCTTACAGCCACACAATGGAAATATATATAGGTATATATATATATATAATATATATATATATATTATATATACCACAACACAGCCAAACAGGGCAAATAAGGCATAAACACACACACACATGTTAGAGACCAGTGGGGGCCCCCACTACATAGGGGCCCCCACACACACACAAGCTAAGGAGATGGCCATTAGGCCCTTACCACCCCAATGTGCAAAGCGGCCTGCCAGAGAAGATGGCCCCCACGCAGCCTCGTGCCTGAGAAGGGAGAGCAGGGGGAGGGCGGGCCAGCACAGAACGCGCATTTGCCGAGGCCACGCCCCCCCTCCCAGCAACGCGGACCCCTAGACAACGAGCTCTGTAATCGCGCCAAATAAGGGGGCGGGGCTACCGCGGCCGCGCAGAGAACCCAGCCCGGCCCCCTTCCCGAACATAGCCTGAGGGGGAGAAGCTCCCCCAGGCTGTAGTCAGATCGTGTTGCCTGTAAGCATCAAGCACTCACACACACACGCACAAGTGAAACACTCAGCACACAGTGACAAGGGCTGGGTAAAACAAAATATTGGCCAAAACGAGATATCTGCAAAAAAATCCCCCCCCGCTGGAGGGGAATAAGGGACCCGGAAGGGGGGGAATCCAGCCAGGAGCCAGCCTCAAGCCTAACGGGATGGGGCATCCCACACCAGGATCACCAAGAAACCTGGAAACCGCCTACCCCATAGTGAGGTCTCACGGTGGAGCAGTGCTCCTGCTGCACCCATAGGGTGCTCTTACCTTCACCAGGACCCGCAGCCTAAGCTGGGAGGTTCAATACAGTGTAATTTAGAAGGGTCCTGGCAGTAATAGGGATAATAGAAGGCCGGGCGCAAGCCCGGCTTACCTGTAAGCAAAGAAGTCCTCATCTTCTGTCTTGTTGCCTTCTCTGCAGAGAAGAAACTGGGAATTGGTGGGAGGTCCCAGGTATATATGGACCGGGAGGGGCTTTCTTTTTTGCATATTCATCTCTGCAGAAGTTCGCCCACTACTGGAGATTACGAGATGTCATGAAGACCGAAGTGGAGTGTATGGCACATTTAGAATATATTGTCTTTAACCCTCCCTCCCCTGCTTGGTTTGCATATTAATGCTTAATAATGTAATTATTTTTATTTAGTTTTTTCTAAACTTTGGGGACCAATATCCTTATTTTTGTTTTTTACCTTAATTTTTTTGATTTTGGACAACTTTTTATCATTTTTTTTCAACCAAAAAACAGAAAAATTGGGTCAATCCCTAAAAAAAACTTGACATTTCATTGTTCAAAAACATGCCGGACACTGCCGGCCTTTGTTTTCGGATTAAAATAAGCATGTTACTCATTGGAATTGGCAGTTTCCTCCACCTGTTTGCTGGAGCAAATTCACTCTTCAAATTGCCACGTTTGTGCACACTTTTCTGCCCTCTAAACATACCATAAATCAGGCGACAGAGGCGGTTTAGTGCATCAAAATGGCACTTATGGAAAACTTCAGGCGCAAACGGGCACATTGGCGAAAACAAATGCAAATCCTATTTTGATGATCATCACCAGATAGAAGCCTGAGCATAACTTTGTGCTCCAGTAAACGTGGGCAAATTTGTGGACACACAACCATGAATTGACCCTAATGTATGTAATACATCACATATTGACCAGCATGAAAGAAAGGGTAGGTTGCATTAAAAGGCCAGATTTTCAACCAGGATTCATAACAACTGTTTTTGGCTATTGTTGTGCACAACCAAATAATTGAATTATTTTTCTCACCCATGAAATGGATGATAAATAATCACAAAGTTGTATATAATCTTTAATCATTTTCTTTTACCCAAGCATCCCTTGATTTTCTCCCTTGTATTATTCATGACTCTCAGAAGACTTCTTCTCCAACCCACATGGCTGTGGCCCTAATCTTTAGAAAGCCACAGGGCACCTACCCCTCTATATAATCTATGCAGTCTATCAGCCTTGCATTATTCCATAAGCAATGAGATTCCAGACTTTGTCTTGTTGAAGACACAATAAAATGGCAGCAGATGCCTGCAGGTTTCAGAACTTAGCTTTGGTATCTGATAAAGTTAATAGAGTGGTTGAATATTTCCACTCATTAGATATATGTTGGGAATCCTGCTGGAGGCTTTGGTTAATCCAACTCTGAATATGTTAATCAGGAGAATCAGTAACCTATCCTGCAAGAGCTGGAGGCGCCGGCGGGGCCCCTGCCTCGGCTCTCATTGCCTGCTCTCCTCTGTTCTCTGCCTGAGTAATCTGTAGGGTAGTGCTCATCTTCGCAGGTTGGAATAAAAAGGGACAGATAAAATTGAGAGGCTTAATGTCAGACATATATTGGGTCGTGCTGGGCTTTATTCCACACACATTCCCAGCTTAGGAGCTGTCCCTGCATCTTGCTCTAAGGCTGATTAATGTGGATACTTTAATAAGACACAAGTAAAAGCTGTTCTCATTTGTAATTAACTCATACTTCCATCCTCTCATGATTAGAATAATTTACTTATTATTTCATCTTCAGTGCTAATACATGCTAAATCTTCATAATTTGTACAGCCAAGCTAGGATACACAATCCATTATGTATATGCAGGTGTGTATGTTCATATTACAGGCTGAATAAGTAATGAAATAGATCATGGTGAGGTGCAGATTCTTTTCAAGTGAAGTAGTATTTAAAAAGCTTTTTTGGGGTATTAAACATAATAAAATGAGGCTCTCCAAATTAGTTTGAATCTCTCATAGACCCCTGCCATGTAAATAGAATTCTATTATCACTAATATTAAAGCAGAAGTCAACTGAACTGAGCCCCACTGGCACTGGCACCACCCCCCACCTTTCCCTGGCACAGCACCAAGCGGGGGTAGGCTTAGTCTGGACTTCTGGCAAAGAGTGTTTGGTGAAAAAGTATTTACATGGTATATACAAATCAAGGATAACAGGACTTTCCCATGATCCTTAGCAGTAGGTGGAGCCATAGAACCGTAGGAAAGATGGAACCATCATCTTTATATGTCTTTTAAGTAGTGATGACCTGAAGCAGGAACATTCTGGTTTGAAGGTATTCCAACTGGAGAGCCCCCCAAATCTGGTATTCATTACTTCCGAATTCCGTATTTTATAATACCTCCCTGCCCAACCCTTTGGATACCAGATGCCTTGACCTCCAACCTTTGGCCTGGACTTGGCTTTCTGGTAAATTCTTTGCTTCCACTGACCCTCATGTTTTACCCCAGTTGTCCATCTGTCTTTTAGACCATGAGTGCCCCCCTTTGTACATGTTAGCCCTGGGGGAACCCCAGTCTGGTAAGCAATTCATTTTCCCTGGAAAGTGGAGGCCCCACAACACTGCTGAGTTACTGGGAGTGGGAATGAGTCTGTGCCCATAGACATTGGCCTGGTGTTCTTCCAAGAGTGCCAAATTTGTAGGGAAACCCCTGGCACAGCACCAGACCAATGCAGGAAGGAATGGGGGTTTGGATGAGGAGGGGGGATCCTCCTCTGACCCTCATGTTTTACCCCAGTTGTCCATCTGTCTTTTAGACCATGAGTGCCCCTCTTTGTACATGTTAGCCCTGGGGGAACCCCAGTCTGGTAAGCAATTCATTTTCCCTGGAATGTGGAGGCCCCACAACACTGCTGAGTTACTGGGAGTGGGAATGAGTCTGTGCCCATAGACATTGGCCTGTTGCTCTTTCAAGAGTGCCAAGTTTTTAAGGAAACCCCTGGCACACAACCAAACAAATGCAGAAAGGATTGGGGGCTGGGGCTGTGGGGTGAGTGGGAATGAGTTTGTGCCAATAGACATTTCCCTGGTGCTCTTCCAAGAGTGCCAAGTTTTTAGGGAAACCCCTGATATAGCACCAGACCAATGCAGAAAAGAATGGGAGCTGGGGCCAGGGAGGTCTGTTACAGTTTTGAGCCAAGAATATTCCAGACTCCATTCTTGAAAATGAAAAAAGTTAGTTCAATTAAATGAAATAGTTATTTTCATTGAAGAAAACTGTATGAGATAATATAATGTTACTTGATAATGTATCTTAATCTTTTAGGGACAAAATAATGAGATTTCCATTAACATTTGCAATGAGCTATTCTTATTAATAATGTGTGTTTACTGATTGATTGCTGCAATAGGTTTTGCATGTTTTTGAATAATAAATTAAATGCTAGAAATCCATACTGAAATAATTGGAGGACTGATTATTCCTGTGCACTCCTAGTTTGATGTATACCTATGCATACATAACATGTAATGCTCCTCTTTACCTATGTACTCCTCTCTGCCTCCCACCACTCAGAAACAGCCTTTTTTTTTCTTTTTTTGAAAATCCATTTCATTTGATTTTATTTCTGCCTATGAAACAGAGAACTGCAGATTGAAAGCATTCAAGGGCCATTGAAGAAGGAAAGAAAAGAGGCCCTCTGAGTTTTATTAGAAATAAAGATCCGCAATAAAAATCAATTTCTGCCTCTTTATGCAGTTTAAATGACAAAGTAAGAAACCATTGTGCCCCAGCAAAGTAATTCAGCAGAGGGGAGAAGGGATGCGACCTGCAGTTGGCAGATTTAAATGTGATATGGTCTCCCTAGATAATAGGACAAATGCTTTATTTTCCTACTGGGAGGGGGTGCGGAAAGGATAAAAAAACTAAGTACAATTTTTCAAGGAACTGAGCTAACTTTTCACTTGGAAGCAGCAGCATGGGGGTTTACACTAAGGATTCTCAGCAGTTGCGGAATTTGGCCCAAATGGCAATATTTATTTTAGATTTCAAGGATCAGTCCTCCTAAAGCTGATAAATCAGTTATGAGCAGAAAAGTGGCAAGTTAAATCACCCAAATATCTCTTGGGAATATGAGAACATAGTGAGATCTCTACCATTTTATCTGGTCTTCCTTCCTGCTGTGCCTATTACAGCTTGGCTTTACTTTCACTTTTAAATAATATTCAGTAAAATTATAGAATATCCACAAAGAAGGGTGACGGGTCTGGTTCTCTGGCAAGTAGAAATGAGCACTGAATAAAAGATGATTCAGTTACCCTCATTTACCTATAACTGGTGACATGTGCAGAGTATTGGAAAGCTGGCATCCTGAGCAAGATTCCATAGCCGGCCTTGCTCGGGCTCCTGTAGAAACCAGGAATGCTGTGTGATGGGTTGGACCAGTGGTAGGGCCAGTGGAGACAGTTAACCTGGAATGTAAGGTAAAGGGACCTGTGGTCCTGGGTCGCTGCAATAGTCTGGTGGATCACTCATAGTAGTACGGTAAATAAAAGGTATAACAGTAAGGTAGCTAAAACATATGTGCAGGGTCTAGGAGGTAATCAGAGATAATATAAGCTAGGAACTAGTAAAAACACTCAGAAGTGTATTAAGGAGTGAGAACCAGTAGTGAGTCTGCTGAGGAGCCAAGGAAACCCTGATGGGAGAACTAGGCCAGGCATCCATCACAAGGACCTGCAGAGGGTGCTTAAGCCCCAGGTGAGTTAAATTGTGCTGTAATTGTGCTGTGCTGAACCCCCTCTCCTTAGAGCCAAATTAAAGGCAGTGCAGCAGAACCTCCCCCAGAAGCCTACTATAAGGCAGTATGGAAGAACACCCTCCAGAGAATAATAATAGACAGTGTGGCAGAACCTCTCCCCAGAAGACCAATATAAAACAGTGCAGCAGTTCCCCTCCCCTTGGAGCACAATAGACAGCGTACAGTAATCATGGACAGTGTACAGGCCCCCCAGGAGCCCAATATAAAGCAGTGTAGCAGAACCCTAGAGCCCAATAATAGGCAGTCTGACAACCTCCCTTCTTCCCCAGGAGCCCAGTGTAAGGCAGTTTGGCAGAACCCTAAAGCCCAATAATAGGCAATGTGGCAACTCTCAACAGAAGCCCAGTATAAGGCAATGTGTAGAACCCCCCTTCCCCCAGGAGACCAATATAAAGAAGTGTAGGAGAACTCTTAAGCCCAATAATAGGCAGTGTAAATACCTCCCCACCCCCAGGAGATCAATTTAAGGCAGTGTGGCAGAACCCCTCTTCCCCCAGGGGACCAATATAAAGCAGTGTAGTAGAACCCCCCATATCCCAATAATAGGCATTGTGGCAGAACCAAGCCCCTCCACAGAAGAATGTCTGCTGTGACATGTCCCAGGGGAGCCCAGCAGCAGGGTATGAGAGGATGGAGCAGCTCTGAAATATTTAGAGAAGATAGGGCAGGAGAGCACAAAGGGAATAATACTCGGAAGAGGCTCCGGCATGCTGCACTCCATCCTATGTGGTTTACGCAAGTGACATAAACTGTCACGTGAGGCTCATGTCACTGAATACATGTAATACATGTCTGTTGATTTTAAAATTTGTAAAACTTAGGCAAACCTGTCTTTTCTCAGGCCTCTGTTACCGCTCATTCTAATTACAAGCTAAAACCATTGAGTCTTGAAATAATAGTTGACAATCCATTTCGGACTATTCCTTTCCTACAACTGTCATTTACTTTTTCCTCACATCAGACTTATATGAAGCAATGACTGTGTAGCTGAAATAGAACGTGGCAATGTAATATATGTATACCCTTTTTAAGGAATGTATTAAAACTTTGAACTTTGTAATAGCGGGGATGCGCCCGCAGCTCGCACATGCACCATTGGACAAGGAAACAAGGTAAGTGTATGGGGCAACCTGGGGGTTTCACTCAGTGGGGCATCCCGATTTTGGATGCCCCGGGGAAGGGAATCGATCGGCCCAGGAATCTTATAGATTCCCAGGCCGATTGTGGTGGGTTTTGGGTCCAATTAAGCACCTTAAAGTGGACCAACACCCAGGATTTTGACTATCCTGGGTTTTGGTCCACTTCAGGGGGGCACCCCGATTAGGGGTGTCCCGCTGTGTAAAACCCCCCAGAACCCCGAAAAACTCACCTCACCACGCTCCCACGTAGCCACGGACAAGCGGCGGACAAGACAGTGCGCCCGCCGCCGCCTCCCGCACGTCGCTCTGACAGGGCGCGCGCCCGCGCCGGCCATTCACATACGGCCGGCGCGGGCGTGAGTTTTTTGGGGGTTTTGGGGGGGTCCCTCACCGCGGGACATCCCGATCTCGGATGTCCCGCGGTGAGTGAGGTGATCGGCCCGGGAATCTTATAGATTCCCGGGCCGATCAGGGGTGGGTGACAGTCCACTTTAAAGGCTTTTTTAGTCACAGGGTGCCATTTCCCTGTCCTCTGCCTCCACGCTTCCCCTTGGCTGCGGCTGCTTTGGGTGTCTGCATTGCCTGCTGGCAGGAGACCCAGTGTGTCCAATGTCCCATCTGATTAGAAGCTGCTTATTTTGCCTACCATGCTATGTCCTAACCACATCTGGGTGTGACGGTTCATGCTGAACTTCCCACATCCACACCACATCCAAAGATTGACCCTTGTTGCTAACTTCTGCCATGTTTTTACTACATCGTAGTTTTGCCAGTTTTGCAATGTCTTGAGTTGTGTGCTGTGTGAAACCCCCCAGGTCACTGGTTCTCACCTTTCCCCGGTCCAAAGGCCCATGCATACAATCAGGGCCATTTTTATGTAATTCAGCAACACCTAGATGAGAGAACATGCATGCACCATTGGACCATGAAGAGGTTAAAGTTGAACTGGGAGATCGGGGGGTTTCACACGGTGGGACATCGCAATTTGGGGTTTTGTCTCTGCTTTAATAACTCTATTGTGTTGGCATTATAGTACAATTATCATTGCCCAATAAATAATAACTATTTATAATATTAACAATGTTTTTCCAATTTAAGATGCTGATTGCAAGCAGGCGGTATGTTTTTTTTGGTCAATCTATTGTAGCTGCTCACTTTGTTATGGCCTTCACATATTTCTTACAATAAATATTAACCTTTAAAAGCCTGTCTTTGGGTTGTTGAAAAAATACTGTTATAGTTTTATACATATTCCATTCCAATTAAAATCAATGTAAGGGAATGATCCTTGTAATCGAAATACAAACTCCTATAGTGAATATAAAATGTGGACGTATTTAAATGACCCCTGTGGCCAGTAACCGCTACCTTACACACCCAGTGGCTCCTTCCCTTTCATCCCTGTAGAAATAGCTTTTTATCTGTGTTTTTTATGCCTTGCAACAGCCATCTCAGCACAGATAGAGCAGTTGGGCAGATTCATTTCTCAGTCTGGAAAACTTGACACTAAGGGGATTATTCAGTCTTAGACTTTCTCAAGTCCCTGGTAATAGCCAGCAGGGGAGTGAAGGCAGCGATAAGACCAACGGGTTGGCAGAGGGAGGCTTGCCAGAAAGCATAGGGGGGTATGAAAAATAGGAGAATAAGGCAATAGCAAACAACTAGGTAAAATGCTTGCATAAACACCATAAATAAGATTTAGCTATTTTGCTTTTTTCTTACCATCAGCAGTAAAGAGAATAAAGAAGGGCTGGGGGAAGCTTTACGGTTCTTTTAAAGATGTTTCTGCTGAGGTACAGTGGAATACGGCGTTCAAGCTGCAAGCTTATCACTTTTGTGAACATACTTTATCCATGCCAAAATATCTAATTTCTTTGAATGATTAATTATATAGGTGCTTCTCAGAGCCTTACTGCAAATGTCTTTATGCATGGTGCTTGGATGTGGCTGACTTCAAATACTGACTGCATGTGACTTCTGGTATTAAAGCATTTCAAAGATCATTGATGAAATAAGCATTGGCACAGCTACATTCATGGTAGACAATGCAACTGCTATGGGGCCATGAATACTCATTGGTTTCGGAAACAAATATATATATATATATATATATATATATATATATATATATTTACATATAGAAATAATATACATTGATTACATGTATATATGGCTTACCTGGTAGCCATAAACACATTTTTAGCACTGGCTATTGGCTGGCTGGTGGGAGATGGCTTCTAACTTTCCGTGCAACAGGTGGCACCCTTCCATGCCAATCCTTTTATTACATCTGGTGCCCTGGAGCCACAGGATGGACAGATACTTATGTCCTGAAACAAGGTGGTCTCATAATACTGTAGCTTACTCCTGATTAGATACACATGGTTGTGAAACAGGTTTCCAATTGGTGCTAAACTGCTCCCCAACCCTGCAAAACCTTCATGCTTGACATTCCCTCATCAAATTCAAAACATGAAATGGCATATCTTTTTTATAGATTCTGGTCCCCAGTCAAATTGACCACTACAGGAAAAGATCAGCACATCTAGACTGCAGGGCTGGGTGACGCAGTAGCAAGTTTAGAATCACAATCGACCTACACCATCAGGTCTACTTCAAACATATGTCACCAGATTATACTCTGAAAACACATGACACATCCTTTTTTTTCTAAGAAGCCAGATTATTATTGTGCAACAATGCATTTTGCAATCACTAAGCTGTCCAGGTCATTTATTTCCCTGCTGCAACTTATGTTATAGATGTCTTCTGTAGTAAGTAGTTACTTTCTGAAGTAAAGCTAGCATAATTAAATTGTAGAAAGATAACTGCTGCTAAACAGTGAAGGACCAGGGACAAAAATCAGCCAGGTCCCAGACCAACTTATAATCGGCCTGCAATATCTGTGCCAAGCCCCTTTATGTTGGGTCAAAATGTGCGCTTCAAGGCTGAGGCTATAGCATTGCAGGGACAGATTATGTGATAGATATCACCACTCATATTGATAGTTTTTAAGGTTTAGTATTGAAGGGGCAGGGGTGTGTCTCCCTGAAACCATAATGCTAAAGCTATAGGTTAGGCTGCAAAACTTGAGCTGATGTTTTCTTGGCTGGGGAGTCCAGTGTAAACCCCGGGTAAAGGGCCACACTGGGTAAGTAAGAAAAAAGTCTGGCACTCCATTGGTGCTCCAAGGATGATGGTGCACTTTGCGGCTGCTCTGTACTAGCACCTCAAAGATCAACTATGTGTACCAATATCCTTAATATTCACCTATGAATATATATATATATATATATATATATATATATATATATACCTGTTTACTATTATTTCTGCTTACCAAAACTGTGATGTTTTCTAGGCTGGGGAGTCCAGTGTGGCTGGGTAAAAGGAAGCAGGAATTGGATGGGGGTGTTAGAAGCAGACAGGGTCGAATAAAAGAAGTGTGAATCAGGGCTTCACCAAACTTAATCCAGTCCTGGAAGCAGCTGCCCCAGCCAGTCCCAAAGCTGTTAAAAGGACATTTGTTTACTTTGAGTATTAGATTTTATGCTGAGAAAATCATAAAGGACCAGTCACTCCTAGGCTTCTCCGCCTAGAGGCGCTCACCAGATTTGCTTTCTGTGGTTACCCATACAGTGCCCGGCGTTCACCAGACGCTGCCTGCTGCTACAAAGCACTACCTGGCGCTATCCGTTCTTAAATAACCCCCAATATAATTTCTGGCGATTCACAGTGTATTGTGAGTCTTTTGAGCTGACGTTATTTTTGCTCCTACCAAGAACAGGATTAAAAAGTTTGCACCTCAATCTTTTATGTCTTTTTTCAAGGTAAAAAACTAATGCTGCAAATCCCAAAAGTGTAACGTGTTTTTTTTTTGTTTGTTTTAAAAGCGTGCCCTCTTTCCTGAGCTATCCAACCCAGGCACCAGGCATGGGGCTTGGTAACCCGGGGCTCAGAGGTTGAATGGTTAGCCCTACCGGCTCACCAGCCCTTAGACATGGGTCTCTTTCACACCTGCCTTGCCATTGGGAGTCCAGGCAGTGAGGCGGGGGAGTTCAGCAAGTGCCTTGCCCCCCCCCACCCCACCCTTTTTACTTGAATTCCCTTGGACATCTTACCAGTTCAAAAGTAGTGACAAAAAGAGACAACTACAAAATTACATTTTTCTATACCTACCTAATCCCTGACATCTGTCCCGCACCGGGTATCTTTTATTGATGCCAGCTGTGGCGTCTATTTCAGACTTCCTGCCAGCATTTGGAGTGAAGGGGGACAGTGGTCATCTCGCCTACTTTCTTGGCATCCCACCATTGTTAATGCCATGAGTCAGGGGAGCCAAGCTTTTGTACCACAGAGGTGATAATTACACAAACTGACCATTTTTTCAGAAGTGACAGATTTGGAAGACTTAAATGGTGACAGCTTAACAAACCGTTAATTTTCAATAGCGACAACATTGTATGATGCAAGCAAGCAGGAGTCCCACACACTCCTAAATTGCCAACCTCATCTAGAAAGTGGCACCACTACACTTAGTTAATGAAAAAGTACAAAAGTTTATTTATTACATTTTTGAACATACAATCATAGACCAATTAAAACCAATTTAAAAAACACAAATAACATGATAAATGAATCAAAGGGGGCAGAGCTAGACCTTGTAAAGCTGGACAGGGGGACACAATCGTAATAGATGGAAATATAAAGTGCCACTAGAGCAGATCTATGTAATTAGTATCAATTGCCCAATTCATGAGTGGTATCTGTTATAAGGGCAGGTAATCAAAAAGTGTCACAAAGGAAAAAGGAAACTATATATATAGATACACTATATACTATAATAAATGACCATATAACTAATTAGTTATATGGTCATTTATTATAGTATATAGTGTATCTATATATATAGTTTCCTTTTTCCTTTGTGACACTTTTTGATTACCTGCCCTTATAACAGATACCACTCATGAATTGGGCAATTGATACTAATTACATAGATCTGCTCTAGTGGCACTTTATATTTCCATCTATTACGATTGTGTCCCCCTGTCCAGCTTTACAAGGTCTAGCTCTGCCCCCTTTGATTCATTTATCATGTTATTTGTGTTTTTTAAATTGGTTTTAATTGGTCTATGATTGTATGTTCAAAAATGTAATAAATAAACTTTTGTACTTTTTCATTAACTAAGTGTAGTGGTGCCACTTTCTAGATGAGGTTGGCAATTTAGGAGTGTGTGGGACTCCTGCTTGCTTGCACTTTTGGCCCCGAGAGGGGTTTCCTTTGGCCAACCCTCAGTGTTGCACACTCATGTAATTGATACTATACATAGAGTGCGGTCTTTTGTTCCAATACATTATAGTAAACATCGTATGATGTGTGACCAATGTGGTCGCTATCTAAAATTAACCTAGCGATTTTTTAGTGGTCACAATTTCAGCTTCCCAAATCTGACCCTCTGAAGTATGTTCAGCTTACCATTACATCACTAGAGGGGAGGGTCATGAGGGAGGGATACTCCAGGAAATCCCACTCCATGTCCCTCTCCTTCAGTGACAAAGATTACATTGGGGGATCTATATAATAAATTCTCTTTGTGACATCTAGGATTATTCCTTGCTTGAATATTTGTTCCCCTGTCCAAGAGATCCCATCTGCTTTAGACACCACTGCTTGAATTGAAGATGTGAGGCTGGATCCGGAGGAAGCTCCCAAGCTGTCAGGTGCCCCGGAACCAGTGGACCAGGAGGAGGACGCAGTACAATGTGGGACAGAAGTAAGAAGATCAGAAAATTCTGTTTCATTTAGAATATTGAATGTGTTGCATATCATGTCCTTTCATTTACTACCGATTGTGACCTGGTAAGGGGTTCAGGGGACCCATATATTAGTTCACAAGATAGAGGGGCCAGTATGTCTGGACCAGCAAATGGCATGCCAATACCACGCTGTCCTATTATCTGTCCCTCTGAAGTATGCTCAGCTTACTATTACATCACTCAAAGGGGAGGGGCATGGAGGGGAATACTCCAGGAAATCCCCCTCCATGCCCCATCTCCTTCAGTGACATAGATTACATGGGGGGGATCTATATAATAACTTCTCTTTGTGACATCTAGGATTATTCCTTGCTTGAATATTTGTCCCCCTGTCCAAGAGGGGGCATCTGCTTTAGACACCACTGCTTGCATTGAAGATGCAAGGCTGGATCCGGAGGAAGCTCCCAAGTTGTCAGGTGCCCCTGAACCCGTGGTTCAGGAAGAGGACGCAGTACAATGTGGGACAGAAGTAAAAAGATCAGTTTCATTTAAGCCCTTATTTATGAAGGAATAGCCACAGATAGCGACTGGTGAGCGTAATGACGGGCCCTGCCACGAGAACGCCGGCTCCCCACCACAATCACACATTTATCAAGCCAATCCTGCTTAGCGACTGAGATAGCGCCAGATAGCCACTCATTCATCATTATTCCAGCCTCAGCCCACAGCACCAGCGTCCGACCTTGAACAGCGACAGGTATGACCTCTCGCTACCTGGCGCGCTCCAATGCATTTCAATGGAACAATCTTTAAATATTAATAATTAATTGTTATTAATGTTTTTTTTTTTTTTTTAAATGTGAAAGTTTCTGTGACCACTTCTGCCATTTTAGATATTTTTTATAAGGCAAAGAAAAATAAAAATTGTACAGAATTGATATTACAGGTCTGATATTAATGTATTCATATTACTAAATTATTTAAAATAATTTTTTTTTTGGTTTCCAGAAATATGGTGGTTTGGGGGTTAAAAAACTACTTTTAACACATCGCCTCCAGCGCTCTGGGGTTTAAACATGCATTTCACAGCGCTTGAATTTTTTGAGCGTGATTTTTTGATGAATATGGTGGAAGCCGGTCGCTCTGATCAGTCGCTATCATGCGCACCCATACATCGCGGAACCTGTCAAATAGCGACTCGTAACCTTGTATTCAACATTACGCCACACTGACTGAGTCGCTGTCAACAACCGAACAACGGCCAAGCGACTACTAGCGGGCGCTGCGAAAATACCGCTACAGTCGCTCAACTGTCGCTACATGTCGCTATTAATAAATCAGCCTCTTAGAATATTGAATGTGTTTCATGTCAGGTATTTTCATTTACTACTGATTGTGACCTGGTAAGGGGTCCAGGTGACCCCTATATTAATTAGTTCATGCTGCCCTATTCTCTGCCCTTTCACCATATCAGGTGTTTGGTAAGGGTCCGGCGGGTCCTGGCACCCCTGGTAGAGCGCTGGACCTGCACTGAAGTGGAACCAGCAGGGCCAGGGTTCAGCCGTTCATACTCTCTGACCTCGATTACCAGCACTTCAAACAAAAAATATAGACGTTACACTACTGTTTGTCTTTTTCATTAAAAAAAAAGCCAGAACTTGCATGCTGCCATTATTTTTACCCTAGCAGACGTGGCCGTCAGAGAAAAAACTCTCAAGTGAGTCAAAAAATCCCAGCGAGTGGGGGCGAGAATTTTTGAAAAACATGTTCGCACTGCACTGAATCGACCCTCATATGTACCGATATAGCCAGGTCAGCATTTTAGGAGAGGTCCACTTAATGCAACATGTTAGGTGACTTATGTGATACACTGTTGGTCACATCTGTTGACATCCAGAATTGGATTATTTTTGCAGCACCAATTCTGCCAAACAAGCAGCGAAGATTTATTAACTAATTGTTTGCCAGATGGCCGAGCATTGCACGACCATATAATTCTTTAGGCAATGACAAGTTTTAATCAAGCTCCGTTTTCTCTGCAGGGTATTAGCATTTATGCACATTATCTTCTACAATTGAAAACTGATATAAGAGACGTCATTCTTTCGGCTTGATTATACCAGGGGGCTTTATTTATTGAAGAGAACATCGTTTTAGGAGAGTTGCAAATAGGACATTATGTTTGATGACTGTGCGTTTAAAGGGCAATTGCACCCTAATTCCTGCTCAGTTTTTGATTTAAAATGAATATCTTTTAAACCCCCTCATAAAAATCAGTGTGCAAAAATCTGGGACTTACTGAATGTAAATTTAGCAGGTCTGCTCACTTTTACAGATGTAGCAATCGTTAACCAACACATCCCAGCTCAGCCCATTGTGATATCTCACAAAGAAGCTATTGACAAGCATTTAAAATTTCAAGATACGATGCACCAGTGGAGGGTTAAAAAATTCTGCATTTCTACTTTACATTTTTTTAATATTTGGGGAATTTCAAAGCAATGTTTAGTTAATAAGTGGACCAAAACCCACCCTGGAGTCTATGAGACTCCAGAGCAGCATAATCACTGCCCCCGAGGCATCCAGATTTGAGATGCCCCGCTATGTAAAGCCCCTGAGGTCACACGGAAACTCACCTTCTTTCCCAGTCCAGCGGCGCATGCACGAACAGCGGACACATCCCTGCTATCCCTTTAGCAGGGCACATGCCCAAGCCAGACATTTGTGAAGAAGGTGAGGTTGCTGCATGTGTACGGAAGATCAACTTAGTTCAGTGTCCCTGAGGACTTCTTACAAAGGAAGGTTCTGCTTTAAAACTCTACATGCATTAAACAATACAGATGATTACAGATAAAATATACCCATACACTCATTTGTCAGAACACCTCCCACATAAAGTGATGCAACCAGTGGACCGTAGGTCATTTCCTTGGGGGTTGGAATAGTTTATAAGGTTGTTCACCTTTTAATTGTTTCAAATTAGATAAATGCATAGGTATCTAAATCTAAAAAATCAGCTACTACTGTATTCTCTAAGACTCTAGGGCACATGTGCGGCCCTCCAAGCCTATTTAGGTGGCCCTCTGAAAGCTGTGAAATCAGGCATCAGCTGGACGGAGTTCCTTCTAGCCAACCCTATCACTCCAAAGCTGCCGAGACTGGCAGGCTGCCCAGTGATGGCTATCATGGTCAAGTAATTCAGCACCTGTATCTTTCCTGGGCAAAATAAGTCTAAATCTGCATCTGTCTGTGGCGAAATTATTCTGTGGCTGTCCTGGGCAAAATATTTCAGCATTTGTATCTGTCTGGGGCAAAATATTTAATAGAAACATAGAAGGTTGACGGCAGAAGGAGACCATGCGCTCCATCTAGTCTGGCCTTAAGTAACTGTATGTACTCTTTATCTTAGGATAGATGTGTGCTTATCCCAGGTATGTTTAAATTCAGTGACTGTTGATTTTTCAAATACCTTTGCTGGAAGTTTGTTCCAAGCATCTACTACTCTTTCTGTAAAATAATATTTTCTAACATTGCTCCTGATCTTCCCCCTGACTAGCTTCAGGGGTTGTTCTATCATTAAGTTTCTTCTTAAAAACACTTCCCTCTTGAACCTTATTCAATCCTTTCACATATTTAAAGGTCTCAATCATGTCCCCCCTCTCCCTTCTTTCCTCCAGACTGTACAAATTAAGTTCTTTAAGTCTCTCCTGAAGTTTTAAGTTTAAGTCCTTCCAACATTTTTGTTGGCCGCCTTTGGACACGTTCTATTTGAATAATGTCTTTTTGCATATAAGGTCTCCAGAACTGCACACAGTATTCTAGCTCTATAGGGCTCTATATAGCGCCATTACAAGCTCCCTCTTCCTACTGGTGATGCCCCGAGCTATGCAGCTGAGCATCCTGCTTGCTTTTCCCACTGCCTGGCTACACTGTCCACTCATCTTGCAGCTATCAGTAATCAGTACCCCTAAAGTACTGGCCTGTCTGCATCTGCCCTGGGAACAATAATTCTGAGTCTGCACCCAGACATATGTATATATTTAAAAAGTCATGTTTGTTTTTTGTTCTGCATTTGGTAATAACTAGCACTGGCAATCAGAATGCTGATGTGGTAAAAATGACACCCCTGCTCTAGGGACTGTGGTCTCTGCCAGGGGATGTCTGGGGCCAGAAACAGCCTGGGAATGAATTTTCTTCAGCTGTGCTAAAGCTATAACATTGCAGGAGAAAGGCATAAGCTGGGGTGTCTTGGCAGGGGGGAACATTGGGGTAAGGTATAAGGGGGGGTTGGAGGGAGGCCTGGCAGGTAGAATGCTGGGGGTCTTAGAAGAGGACCCAGTACATTTTGGCACAGGGTCAAAGTTAGGTCAGCCCAGCTGACCCCAAAGGATTTCCCCCTGTGTTCCCTCTGGCCCCTGTTCTCCGCAGAACATACCAGTTTAAGATGGCCATCCCACAGAGCATGCACAAGCCACAGGTCTATTCCCTGCATCCCTGCATCACAGGTCCTATCTGACACACAGCAGGGGAGAAGCTGCTGATGCTGTGCTTGCTATGCATACACGCACTAACAAAAGGGCCACGTAGGCACAAATATAAGGAAGGCATCCGTATGATGACCATCTGGCGTGGCATTAATTGCAAAGCACTACATACTTCCCCAACTTCTTTTTAATAAGTTTATAGTTAGAACTCAGCATTTCACATCAGCTACCAAAATCCTTCTTCACATCAGATCAAGCAAAGTTGTTACATCGGAAGCTTGAAGGAGCAGAGAAATCAAAGCAGCTATTATGGAAAAATGATTCTCTGAGTACAGTTTAGCTTAGGGCTAAAGAGTTAATCCAGTCCTGGAAAATGAGAGATGGTGCTTTTAAAAGCCTTTTATGCCCTGAGTCTTATGATAATTAGCCCTGCCCCGGAGCTAGCTAATACTGAGCCACTCCAGTTTGAAATGGATCTTGAGACACTGCTGCGGCCCTTAATCCTCCTCACACAATACAAACTTAACTAATTCACTGAGTAAACACTTTCTCCAGTCACTTACAAGCTGTTTTTATTCATTTCAATGGCAGCAATGACTTTTTCACCGTTGAAACAGAGGCATTATATAAGAAAGCTGCTCTTTCAGATACAGCTTTGCAATCCTGTCTTGGTTTCACCTTTTTTATTTATCTTGTGCCCTAACAGACAGTGTCATAAACAAAAATTAAACCGACCAGTGACCTGGAATGTGATTGTCATTGTGACATCCCCATGGGTCCTCCTAGTTGTGTGCACAATGGCCTCTAGAGCCATAGAATTTGTTTGCACATTGGTTTGTCTGGGTGGTTGTTGTGTGCAAGCATGCATAAGCACAATGGTGTGTGACAGGATCCATAGTGCAAAATCTCCCATGCCATTCCATACCTCCCAACTTCTGAAAATGTGAAAGCGGGACAAGCCATGCCCCAGACCACACCCCTGTCACGCCCCGACCACACCCCTGTCACGCCCCGGACACACCCCCATCACGCCCCGGCCACACCCCCGTCACGCTCTCCAGCTCCAGCAATGTTGGCTGCCTTCACCCCTGCATGCGTACCTTTTTTTATCCCCAACCCATCATACCGCCCGCCCCCCCCACCCCCGTGCGCCCGCCCCACTCTCTCACCCCACACGCCAGGAAGTTAGTATCTTCGCGCCGGCGTCGTTGCGGCCCTGGGCACACTGCCACGGTGCGCAGGGCGTCCCGGGACATTTGTTAACGTTCCGGGACCGCTGGATTCTTTGCGAAAATCGGGACAATCCCGGGAAAATCGGGACAGTTGGGAGGCATGCCATTCTCCCATGTTGCCTAGCCGATAGGAAACTGATACTGTGACCAGGGGGTTGCCATTTTCATTCCCGGCTGGAGCATAACTGAAATGCTGTTGGGCAAGGCTCATGTACATGGATGGCTTAAAATTTAAGCACACATTTCCTTTGTATGTGTAAGCATAAATTGGTCATATGAGCACATTATAATTTATAATAAAAATGTGCACCTAGCACCAGGGCTGTGGATTGGTTAAACCAGTTCCTATTCCTATTTTATCAGACTTCCAGCTCCAATAACGACCCATTTATAAATGTACTGTAATAAAAAGGTAACATCAAGCTTTTTCTCACCATTATAAAAGTAATCAGACCACTTAGAAACAACATAAAGCATATGTATTGGAATACAATTTATGAAAAAATAGTCCAGGCAATAACATAAAGGGGGGATATTTAAGAAACGCTAGTACCAGGTAGTGCCACGTAGCCGCAGGTAGCTTCGGGTGAATGCTGGGCGTTGTATGTGAAAACCACATTTAAGAAAGCCAATCTGGTGAGCGCCTCTAACGGCGCCATGTAGTGTCACATGTATTACTAGAGGTGGCTCAGTGTAAAGCGCCGGTGCTCTAGGTTCAGCAGCGCCAGGTATTACCTTTTGCTCAGTAGCGCTCTCCCATACATTTCAATGGTGTTTCATTTGGCTGTGTTTAAATAGCGTTTTGCTATAGTAAACTTTAAAGTTTTTGGCTCAAATCGTTGTTTGTCCTGCAAACACTTTCATTGTTTTTTATTTATGCAAAATTGTATGTGCAGATCTGTCATTGCAGTGTCATTTTCACATTGTTAAAACAATGTCAATGTCATTCCATATGTTTTCGCTCTGGTGCTGGTGCATATGTGTTGAGAAACAGACTTTTTTCACACAGCGTCTGGCGCTCTATGCTAGAGCGCCCAGGTTTAGAGCGCCGGGGCTGCTTGTGTGTAGTACGGGCTTCAGCGCAGTGTGCTGGACGCACTTAACTATCGCTCACTGTCCTTTTGTTAGATGTAGCATAGTTTTGGGGGCTATGAGCTTTGAATACCACCTAGCGTTTGCCACTGGCTCGGCAGTGAATCTGAGAGAGCGCTTCTACAGCGCCCACCAGACATCCCATTCATCTATGCTGGACGGTATAGTACAGCGCCCCTTTTTCACTAGCTAAGCCAGGTTATAGCGCCCGACGCGCTCTAAGAGCTGCTATACAGACACTCACATGGCGATATGTGGCGCTAGTATTAAATCATCCTCCACGTAATAATAATAACTAATAAACTAATAAACACATGAAGTATATGCTCACATTTTGTCCCCAACAGCTCCTCCATGCAGCACCAGGAATTTCATACTTACTGGTGAAGGACAACAAGCAATTTGATCCTCTATCGCCATGCAGCTATGGCGGCATCCATCAATATTGCTTTATGCCCTCTAACACGTCTACTCCTCTCATTGCAATGAAGGGGACATGCCAAGGTGAGGTGTGCTCAATCCACCTTGGCGCACATCGTCCATTACAAAATGAATAGAGTAGGTATGTGGGGATGTAAACAAGGCTCAATATACGCTGGCGCCACATCATCAGATAGTATGTAGATGTTGGCGCTGCCCAGACTAGCTGCGGAGGATCACCGGAAATGCACAGAGGAGCTGCGGGGGACAGGCGGCTTTTTTTTTCTGCCTGGAAAATTCTTTTAAAATCCTGTATGTTTCAGGAATTGGAACCAAGGGCCATGGGGCAGCATAAAGACATATATAAACTTCCTTTGAAAGTTACATTCATTTTAGAATATTATGAATAGATTTTCTTTCTTATGCTCTAGTCGGAGTCGAACATTTCAACCGGCTCCAGCCTAAATTAGCTCCGGCTCCAACTCCAGCAAAAATTTGGTCATACTCCGACTCCACAGCCCTGCCTAGAATATAGGAATTGCTGGCAGCCAAGATAGCCACGCAATTGGTTCCCTTTATCTGTTTTTCATACTTACCCAGCTTCTCCATAGGATTATGCTATGAACCTGCACATGAACCTCCGATGCCTGCTATAAAGGAATGTATACCCTCCAGCTTGTCTGCTATAAAGGAATGTATACCCTCCAGCTTTTCAAGGTGGGAAAGTGGGACAATTGTTAAATGAAGCCACACATCCCCATGTGTGGCTCTCCTAGAGTCCGAAAAGGAGCGCCTTGAAGTGGAACAAAGCCCATGAAAGAAGTGAGACTTTCCTAGGGGCTTCCACATTTCGGAAGTCCTACAGTGTTAAACACCTTAGTTTTTCATTATACTCCCCTCAAACCATGATTGAAAACTGCCCACCCAACAGCATCTCTCCTTTCCGCCCTGCTTAACCCTGCCCACATTCAAGTTTGCCGAGTATGGTAAGTATGCAGATTGTGGAAGCTTCTAGAGGCCTACTGTGAGATCAAGGATCAAGAGGATTATACAGGGGAAATAAGGAGTTTTAACGACGTGAAACACCCCAAATCTGGATGCCCATAGGACAGGGAATCCCCTTGCCCTAGACTCTAAAGCTCTAAACGCATCGCCTCGGGGTGGGGGCACATTGCCGGCGAGGAGTGAGCAGTCATGCATACAGGAAGCCTGGAAAGTCCCACTTTCAGCAAGTCAATCAGTTGCCAGGCCCCATGCTGCATCACTCTCATCCTATTTTGTCTCACAGTTGAATGGCTGTGCATGGCCACGTCTACCACATTTTTGTAGTATACTTTTTTTTTTTAAATTTAGCTCTAAATTTTGCAAAGAATTAACTATAAGCTTATATTGGCTTGGGCATGTCCCCATGGAGTTGGGACCTAAAAGATCTACTGTGGTTATTGAGTTCAGTGTCAGTTAATTTCTCTGACAGCTTAAGAATTCCTTTGCAAACAAATAATAGGGAAAGGACATTTCGGCCTTAGTGCCGCCAAACAGCCTTATCATTTGATCAGTCTTGTATAAACCATGTAAAAAGTTGCCTCTGTTTCCCTGTTATGGTACACATCAATGTCCTTAGTTTACTTTTGTGGGACAGAACCTTTAGGGGAAGATGAATTAAATGCCTTTGCAGCAATTTTAGATAATAACTCTTCAAGCCAAGAGATAGCCATGGGCAAAGTGAGGCCAGCCTCTGTGTGTACATATGATGTATATTTCCACTTCTAATAGTGCACTGTGGTTTGAATGTGGTATCAGCCTTCATAATGGACAATTATAAGATGGCTGCTGTTACGTCTGAGGCGATATTTGTGCTTGATAAGGTTCAAGGAGTATAATAGGAAGCAGGGCAAGGATAATAGGATGGAGCCAGAAGACAGGCATTCACTTAATGCAAAATAGCAGCTTCTTCTCCCCTAACAATTCTTTTCCATTTTCCTTGCATATGAAGGGGAATATATCTCTCTATAGAATTAGGTAGTTTTGTGTGCACCTGGAAGGAAATTGTTTTTTTTTCATACTAGTAATATTAAGAAAGAGGAAGAAAAATAGATTTACGTCCTTTCAGTCAATGCATGAATACAAAATACTTCAAAGGTTATTCTATATGTGAAATCATATTTTCTTTAACTACTGAAAAAAAGCATGATGTGTCTTCTGGTCTAGAAATTGGTGGGATCTGGAGAGGAGTCCCATTTTATAGGAATATGACCTGCCTTGTAATGCAATTAACCAAGCAAGTGCAAGTTTTGAGGGGTACTCAAGAACTTTCTGTAGAGGTCCGCTCATCACGGTTTGCCGCAAGTTGAAGGTCCGAAACTGGGATAGATGGGAGCAGAGCTGGGAGGACAGGGATAGATAGGGCCAGCTGTTCCTCCTTGGGGGGAGGCATTCCGATTTGGGGTGCCCCATTCTGTGAAACCTCCTGGTAAACCGGTAATACTTAACTGACCAGTGACACTACATCCCCGCAGCCAGAATAACCACCACCAAGAAGATCAGAACTGAAAGGGGTTCTGATCTCCTGGGGCACCGCCATCTCTCATGGAGCTGATGGGTTGCTAAGCACTCGGACGGCGCAGTCTTCTTCAATGTGAGAGGGCTAGAGCTGACATGATCAGATCATAGCAGTCACAGGTGCTGGTCTATAGGAGAGCGCCTGAGACTGTGTGAGTGAGTGGGTCACAAGGCTGCAGTCTGTCCTGACTACGAGGAGCGACCCAAAGCTCACCCAGCTCTGACCCCGGACGGGGGTGCTGGATCCTTAGGGTCCGGACAACTAGCAGCCATGGTCCACATTTGGACCGGGGTCTGCCAGTTGAGTACCCCTGCTTTAGCATATACCCTAGCCAGGAAAAGCTGCTTTAAAGAAGACCTAAACCCACCTCTGGCCCAACAGGGTTCGTACTGGGGCTTTCGAGCCCTGAATTTAGGAAATAATAACCTTTACCTTGTCGAGCTGTGTACAGGACCAGATTAACAGTGTTCATGGCACAGAGCAGTTTTTTTATTGGGACCCTTTCACCAGCATCACACACTCCATCCCTATCCAATCTAGGTCTGTTCTTAACTGACGGACACCCCATTCAGGTCTGGTTACAGTTGCACCACCTGACACAGCAATAATTATGCCCCTGCCTACCGTGTTCACTTCCGGTTACATCAGATCTCTATGTCTAAGTGGCGCATGGAGAGGGCAACTGTTGAGCTACCAAGGACTTTTTAAAGGGGCAGAGTGGTCTAAATAACTCTTGTAGTTTATGGTTGAAGCCATGTTGGGATTACTGCAGTTGCCACCCCCATTGACCTCTATTAAGAGAAGAGAGGGGTAAAAGCTTTGTCTCAAATATCTTAATAGAGAACAATGGGGTAGTTGCCGCAGGTAATCCCATCATGGTTGCTCCCATGAACCACACTTTTTAGAACTAAATTATTTAGACAGGACTGTCCCCTTAAATAGCAATAAACAACAGATGATGGCTGTAGCCAGCTTGATCTCACAGTCCGGAGGCCCAATTCTCAGTCATGAGTGATAATGGTGCCTGGAAAGAGGTTCCTTGAGCTGTGGGGTCCAGAGCAGGTGCTGCATTGCCCCAATCATAATCTGGTCCTGGCTGTGTATTATGACGACCAGAAAACAGCTTCTGCCCCCTGTAGGATAGAGTGTTGAACAACTCTGTGACAGGTGGGGTCCCATTTCCCTAGGACCCTAACTAATCCTGCTAGTTGGAGTTAAGGAGGAAGTCCAAGCAGTTTATTGGATCCTCAACTGATCCTCAAAAACTGTAAACTCACCTAGGCATTGTGGTCCTCCTCTGATGACTCAAAGGTTAAGCAGCCGTATAGCTAGGGCTTGCCATGACCCCTGAGTCAGCCAGTCACGGCAGCAGCATTACTGTCAATATAATTGGCAGACTACAAGGTCAAGACAGGTCCTAGCTATATGGCTACTGTGCAGTAGTGCTAGGCTGCCTGAGTGATCAGAAGATGGTCGCTGTGGCTAGCTGAGGACCTATTTGACTTTTTTTTTTTCCAAATAGGGTTTAAGAGGAGGATTGTGGGGTTGACTGAAGGTAAAGTAAACTGCTTGGACTCTCTTTAATGTCTGTGTAAAAATTAGAAGCCATATAAAAGCATTGTAGGTGTAATGTGGTCCTCAACTGCTCCCAAGACACTGTGGCTCGGGCAACCCACTGCTCCAGACACGTTTGCACTCACTGCCCCTTAGCATGTTGGTTCACTGATGATGTTCATTGGTGTGGTTATGTAATGTGTTGCACGGATGGATTCAAAGCAGAGCACAAATTCCTTTGTATGCATAAACATGCATTGGTCATATGAGCACATTATCATTTTCATTATTAGACTTAGCAGAGCAACATAAGAGATATATATTTGTATGGCTTCATCTACTTGCTAGAAATTGTTTTAAGAAAGTTCTCTTTAACTTCGGATTTACAGATGGCAGCAATGTTCACTTTTAACAAAGGTAATGATGTGAAGGCAGTGGGTGCCATTTTATCAATGATAGGGGGATATGGTGGTGCCGAGAAAAATCTCTACCCACCAATCCTAACTACTTTTAAGTAGGAAAAAAAGGTGTTCTTTTTAAGGAGTCAAATGCTGTATATGTGTTTTCCAGCACAACTGTGAGTGTTTGTGTAGGGTGTTGGAAAAGGTGAGTATCAACTAACAAGAAAGGTTAGAACCCTCTTAAAGGAGTAGCCATGAAAAAGATAGAATTGAGTTGTTTCAGGTAGTAGTTAATGATAGAAATAATGGTAGTAGGCATCATTGCTCCATCAAACCACTTGATAGCAGTGTTACCCAAGGAATGGGAGAGGTTGGTAGGAATAGGTTAGAGTTTCCCTTAATGACATGAAGGAAAGAAGGAAAGGTAAATAGAGGGAGAGAACCAGCTGGCATTAGCAACATTAGGTGTTCTGTCATTGGCTGGGGATAAAAACTGAGTAGAAGTTAGACACAAACCAGTGGTGAAATAAGGAGGAACCCTGCCCTAATTCAGGATTGCCAAGGTACCAGTGGGAGGAGAAGCCAGCAGAGAAAAAAAAGAAAGCTGGAAGGAGAGGAAGATTCATGGCTGCCTAAAGTCTACCTGATTAACAAGAGGAGGTAAGTCCAGTGGTGCCCGGCTCTACACCTATTGTGGTGAAGCCTGAACACTGGGTCATGCTGATGTGGATTCACTGTGGATGTAGAAGTGAACCTGGCCAGCTGAGGTGTAACTGGGATTACTACAATTTAGAAGGAGTTGGTAAGCACACTCAAGATAGAGCAAAAAGAAGTGAACTATCGTACTAACTGCCCAAATGGGTGCAATTTGCATGTAATGATTTGCAAGTAAAAAATTGATTTATTTGTATACAGCATATAATTAAGGTAGTGGTTGAGGTCCACTTGAAAGTGCACAACACAAGGTGGTGGGCGGAAACACTCATATAGTACAAATATATACAAATGATTTACAATATGTACACAATGGGGATCCTGGGGGCCACATGTAATTGGCTACCCGTATTGCAGTTTGAAAACAGCAGTCCCAGGATTTCTTATGGTATGATAAACAATTATATAGAAGTAAAGAACTGGTTATGCCACTTTTTGCTATTGTGAGTAATTACAGACAATTAAAGACAATGCATCAAGGTGTGACTATACCTTATGAAAAGTTTTTTGAGGCACTTGTGAGCATGTGAAGACCTCAGTTCAGAGGTTGCCTGGAGTGTCCTTTTAAATTGCACAAGCAAGATTGCTGCGGTCCTTAGGAGCTGACACGTGTTTCGGTTTACATCCTGAAACCTTCCTCGGAGCGTCCTTTTGATTATGTGATGGGAGGTGAAGCAAAATGCCTGAACTGGGATTACTGTAAGAAGACTGTTTCATTTTGCACTGGAAGTGTCATCAGTGGAATTCAGCGTCGCAGAAGTAAGTGCACCTCACACAACTCTACACACCTACCCATAGTCCAAGAACCAACCCACACTCCTCACACCCTCTGCCACATGCATCAGAGGGGCCTTACATTTGGGCACCATGATACACCCTGCACATCTCCAAAACCTACACTGCATACCCAAAGAACCTAGTCTCTTGTGAGTCAGGAATCTGCGGTTCACACACCACAAGTCAACAAGAACGCTCCTCGACCTGATGTACGTAGGCATACACCATTGTGCTGACCAGGACCTTCACCTGCTTCCTGTATAAAATGGCCACTGGGACACTTCCTGTGTTATCAGCTGACCAGGACCTTCCTGAGTTATCAGCTGACCATGACCTTCACATGTTTCCTGTATAAAATGACCGCTAAAACACCTCTTTGCTGTTTTATGTGCTTCTTTGCACCTTGTGATCTGTTTGCCTGTTGTGACACTGCTTGAACTCTGACCATACTTCTGATCTCCCTGCACAATGCTTCCATTGGTTCTGACACCTCACTTGTGACCCAAGCTCCGCGGCTCTTCTGACTATGGTCTAATCCTGATCCTAAGGTACCCCACTGTTTTGATTTCCTTTCTCTTAGGGAACGACCCTGGTAGTGTCTGCAGCGCAGTCTGACCCACCGTGTGGCAGGCAACAGTGAAAACCAGGCCTGCCAGCAGACTCTGGTCCCCAGGAGACGGTTGTCCCAGTATCTGACAGCTGGAGTTTCACCTGCTAGTCTGCACCCCGCTGCTCACTATAGACTGTTCCTGGCAGCCCCGAAAACATACTGGACTTAATCCTTTATGTAAGTTCCAAGTTGTTGAGTCCAACACAGGCCCACTAGGATGCGACTTCTTTTTTAGTTCCATGATTCCTGCTCTTTCTTTTTGCTACTGCCATCTTCTTGGCCTTCTCTCTCTCTCAGCTCCTCAGCTCACTTATTGACTGCATGGTTCTCCCTTAAATACCCTCTGGTCCAGCCCCAGCTACAACACTGTAACATTCCTCTCACTTGGCTCAAATGTAGTAACACATCGGCATGTGTTAGGCTTCCCCCAAACCTGTTCTATCTTGTCTCAACTGCTTCCTATTTACACCTTACTGATGGCATCTCACCCTGACTCAGACTTGCCCTCCTGGCCTTAACTTATATATGGTCCCAACTATCACGACTGCCATCTTGTGTTCTTACCACTAACTGTACTTCCTATGTAACTCTATACCCCTTGGAAGGTTCCGCTAACTACGAGGCGAGGCCGGATTAAGTGTGGTGGAGGCCCCTGGACACAAAATCTGGTGGAAGCCCCAGATACAGCATTTTTTCCTATAAAATAATAGTCCACCAAAGTAACTGATTGGTGGTTGTCTGGCACCTGCCCACTTACTGGAACGTATGATCGAGTCTCTTGTGCCACCTTTGTGCGGATGCGTGCTGGTCGGAAACTCCTGCTTTGCCATTCTGGGTGGGGGGTAGTGTAGTCACCCAGCTGGTCCAGCAGAAAACAGTTCCCTGCATTGAGCTGCCAGTGGCAGGGCCGTATCTGCCACAAGGCACCGCAAGGCACGTGCCTCGGGCGGATACATTCCTATAGGGTAGCCTTGTTTGTCTTTTTTGAAGAAAAAAAAATTTTTTTTTTACATTCCGCCGCGGGGCTCCCGCGCACATGCCCACGGGGGGCGCACTTGCCCCCGCAACCAACAAGTAAATCTGCCCAGCTGGCATCCTTTCCTAGGGGCTTCCCGATTTGGAACACCCTGGGGAAAGATCAGAGGCCAGCCCCCACAATACCCATAGACACTCACCTCTTCCCGGTCCAATGGTGCATGCGCAGGCTCTGGTCCAATGAGAGTCGGCCACTGTCACTAGGTATTTCAGCAGGTGGCTCTCATTAGAATTAATGGGGATCCCAGCCTGTTGAATTACGCAGTGACGGTGGGCGACTTTCATTGGACCAGAGCCCGCGCATGCACCGTTGAATCCAGGTAAGGCAAGTGTCTACTGGTCTTTCTAGGGGGGTTATACACAGCGGGGTATCCTGACCTGGGATGCCACACTGTGTAAACCCCGCCTCCCCAGAAGCCCCATTTCCCTCACCTTGTCCCAGAGCCCTCACCGCATCTGGGAAAAGCGGCCACATCCCGGCTCACCGCTGCACGCACCCGCGCTTGGCCTTTCTGAAATGGTGCACCACCAACACGCCCACCGCACATGCAACGGCTAGTAGGTGAGCGGGGGATGTGGCCAGATGCGCACGCTGCTGCCTTTGGCGCCCCTCGTCAGAGGTGCCAAAGGGAGCCAAGTGAAAGCGAGTGTTGTCCCATACATAACCTCTTTTTCTGCTCTCTCTCTTGCTTACTACACCCCCCTCTCTTTCATATTATTTCTCTATTTGCTCTTCTAATTCCTTTCTTCCCACTCTCTCCTTCTCACGCCCCTCTTTTATTTCCCATTCTTCTGCTGCATTGCTTCCTCTGTCTTCCTTAGTCACATTCTTAATCTCTATTTCACTTTTCCCCTTCCCCTCCCCCATTTTCTTCTTTCCCCACCTTCATGTCTGTCGCTATCCTGCGTTCTCCATCTCTCCTCACATTCTCACTCCCTTAAAGTGGACCAACACCCAGGATTTTCACTATCCTGGGTTTTGGTCCACTTCCGCGGGGCACCCCGATCTAATGTCCAATGGTGAAACCCTCCAGAACGCCCGATAAAACTCACCTCGCCCCGTTCCTACGGCACATGCACGGCAATCAGCGCGCTCGGAGCCGCTGTGGTATGCGCGTCCAACCACAGCAGCTCCGAGAACCCTGGCGGCGCATCTTGCGCTTCCCTCTAATAGTGAGCGCGCCCGCGCATGCCGCATCTCGCACTTCTCTCTAGCGCCAATCAAGGAGGGTGTTGGTCCACTTTAAGCTGCTTTCTATCCCTCTCATTTCTCCAAACTTTGTCCTTCTACTTTCCCTCAATCTTCTTCCACCCCCTCACTTTCACTTCTCTATCTCTCATCCATTAGTCCTTTTTCTCATTTTTTTTTCCACCTTCCCTTCTTATATTTTACATATAATTTCCTCTCTCTCCCTCTCATACCCCCCAATCTTTTTCTCTTTTACATTTTCTTCACCATGGCCTCCTTTGAGGTGTGTGAGGTGTGCGGTCACACAGGGTTTCATCCTGATCTCTCTGTAAGAGGGCACCAGGACATTCAGCTTGCTTTTTTTCTTCTGTTTTCCTTTGACTTGCTTTCTTTACATTCCCCTTTAATCATCTCTTTTACCCTTCGTCCCGCTGTAATTTTTACAATCCCTCCTATGTTGGTTCTTTTTTTTATTCCCAAATCCCCTCCTGTTTTTATTTACACTTTCTATTTCTTTTCCACATTCTTTCTATCTTTCTCTCGTCACCTTTCTTCACTCTCTTATTTAACATTCTTTTTACTTGTCTCTGTCACCTCCCTTGCTTTTTCACAGTAATGTTCTACCATTTTGTTTTTTAGCCCTTTTTTCCTAAGTCATTTACTTTGGTATTGTAAAGCAGACCTACCTGACACACACATTTATGCTGTAATCTTTCTCCCACCACCATCACCACTGCCCCGCTGTGTGGAACCTGCTGGGGCACAACTAAACACTCACCTTTCCCTGCTCCAACGGCGCATGTGCGGGCTCTCATCCATTGAGTGCCCTCAGCCGTGACTCTTATTGAGTAGAATGGGGATCGTGTGCTACTGCTTCCCTGGAAGCGTGTGTGCTCTGGGGATGCGGTAGCACGTGCTCCCCATCCACAACAATGAGACCAGCTTGGCAAATGACATAGTCACAGCTGACAGCTCTCATTGTACAAGAACCTACACATGTACATCATTGAAACGAGGAAGAGGTGAGTGAAAAATTTCTTTCTTGGGGGTTTCACACAATGGGGCATCTGAATTCAGGGTTCCCCGAGGGACCAGAACAAAACCCGTGAAAATCTAGTTCCTGGGTTTTGTTTAAATATCGGGCGGGTGACTAAAAAAGTGCCCAGGTCAGCACAAATCCTAAATACGGCCCTGGCCAATGGCTGTGCTTGGCGACGTATGTGCAGTGAGTGGCCGCCGTTTGACAGCTCTGCACCCTGCCATCACTGTAGCATTGCTGACGACGGCTTTGCTGCTCTAGACTCTCCGTGCTGCATTGTAGTGGATTTGGCTGCAGGTTTGCAAAAAGAAAAAAGGCTTGCCTAGGTTTTGGGGGCCCCACTGCTGCTGATAGCTTCGTTGCAGGTTCCTCGGACCGTCAGGCGAAAGACTGAAAAGCCTCCTGGATCATACCATAACTCAAAGGTTGATGGAGGCCCCGTTTGCAAGTGTTGGAGGCCCTGGGACATGTGCCCCTTGCGCCCTTCTCATAATCCGCCCTGCTAAGAGGGCTCCATTCCTTAGTCATTCTATTCTCTACATTTAGTAAGTGACACTAGCTGATACTTTGGCACAAGCCCGGCACATGCTAGGGAACTCTTATGAGGCCTGTATGCCCTGAGGGTTCTGCCAGAAGTAGATATCAAGATACCATGTTATAACAAAAATTAAAAAGATCTGCTCTGTTTCTACGAATAAAACTTTTCAGCTTTCTTGATTAGAAAAGTCTGCAAGTCGATATTTATATATAAAAGCTGTGCTTCTATGTCAGTAATTACAAAAGTTTAGGGAAGCAGCTTTCACGTGTCCTACCAGAAAGAAACCATACATATACATGAAGCGACAGAGCTTAAATTATTACCATTAGACTGATATTCAATAGATTTGCCCTGCCTATCCCCATTGTCACTCCCTAAATACTTCAAAAAGAATTCTAATATAGATGAAATTATTGGGAGGGAGGATTCTAATCCAGCTATCTCGGAATATTTCAAAGTCTCTCTCTCTCTCTTTTCTCCGCATGTTTGTGCAGATTACATTAACTATATATGTGCTGGCTTTTGTAATAGAGCTCCCAAGGCAATATTTATTTTAATTAGCCACCACACCCATTGTCTAGGAAAGACGTGCTCTGTATCTTTAATGGGAACATGTATTATAGGGTTTGGTTAGGCTCTACCCTGGTCACTGGAAGGATGTAAGGATTGGGGCAATATTTGGGATATTTTTATAATTTTATACAAGTTTGCTTATGTCATGTCCACATTTATTTAAAGTTAATTGACAGTACCAAACTTTATAGTGAAATTTATGAATATTATTATAATATTATAAATGTATATTATTATAATATTACAAAATAATTATGGGAGCAATTTGTTGAAATATTGGACTTTTCCAAAATGTCTCCAATACGTCAAAGATATTCATCACAAATTTATGAATAAAAATCTGGACTTATGTTGACATATGTATGGGTGGACAAAAAATCAGCCCCGGATTTTCTGATCATCAGCCAGTGCATAACCAATAACCATTCCGACTGAGCTGAATCCTCACATTGTAAACCAGAGTGCTCCACATCTGAGGCTATAACGTTGATGATGGTACCTAATCTTTAGTATTACAGGGGAAGGGGTGGGTATGGCCCAAAGCCATGAGGCAAGATACAGCACTGTGCTTGACATTTTTGTGATCAGACACATACTGCACACAATCCACTCTTTTTGTAAGCTAAAAAAGTTTCAGGCCAGTCATGCCTGACAGGTGTAGCTTGGGCAGTAAGTATTTGCTCACAAATATTGCAAGCACAGTGCTGTATCTTCAGACACACATCACAATCCCTCACCTGTCATAAGTGCTAATTCTGTGCTTACCATTTATGGTGATTCCTGCTGACTCAGCAAGTTTAGCCTATTTAGATTGGAAACGCCCTCTACCTGGTGCAGCCCAATTGTGTGTGTCTATAAGGCTAATTAAAAGTGGACCAACACCCTGCTGGATCGGCCCGGGAATCTATAAGATTCCCAGGCTGATCCGATCCCTCCTAACCAGGACATGCATCTCAGCTTCCTTTGTCCGGGCGATGCTATAAGGTACCAGCTTGCAGGACTTAAACTGGACCAACAGTCTGGCACAGTTGGAAAAGAAAGGTAGCAGCCATTTTGGAGCTTCTTCTCCCAACTGACTGACAATGCACAGTAACAGGAAGCCCAGCACGACTTCCTGTTTGCAGGTGGCCTGCAAGCCCACTTTTAAAATGTATTTGCTATTTGTATGTTGAACAAGAGTCTAACCAGAGGCAATAATACATTTCGAACTTAGCTGGTGGAGAAACACTTCATCTGTACTGCACCACAACTATTACTATTCCAATGTCTTTGTAATCCTATGTCAATATACATTTATTCATTATTATATAATTGTGCATTTATTTCTCTGCTAAGTAAATCTGAATCTGCTATTGCTGGGTCCGATCTTGCTTATGGCAAATTAAAGGCGACACTACCTGCACAGGATCAGATCACTAGCCACATACTGGAATTATTGGGAACTGAAGGCATGGCCACACTTTGCAAATAAAATAGGAAAAAAGACAGGAAACCAGCCCCTCTTATCTACCAATCAGTTTTGCCAGGAAGGAGACAAGTTGATGCAGATGAGTTTTGCCTCCTAAAATAACTATGGGTTTTCTGGACCCAACAGTTCTAGTTTTTAATGGTATGAAAGATGAATCATATTTATTTAGAAGAGTATACTACTGCAATCATGATCATAGACTGGAGACGGTTTCAGTTTCTAGGTGTGAAGTATTGGCATGTCAGCACTGCCTCAAAACACAAATTATATCAGGACATAAAGAGGCTGATTTAAGACTAGCACCACGTATTGCCATTTGTGCTTCTATGTAGCGGCGCTTAGATCGTCCGCAAGAGGACGCTACAAGCAGATGTTTGACGCTGGACAATTGACACTGTAGTATCCTGTCCAGCATTGATAAATGTGATGTCTGGAGGGCACTGTAGAAGCGCTCTCCCTCAATCAATGCATATGTAGTGCCCCAAGGAAAAGCCGTCCAAGGCGATGCTACATATAGCAACAGGACAACGCTGCAGCGACTGATAGGTAGCACCAGTTAAGTACGCCCGGCGCTGAAGCCCACAGAGCCAGTGTCAGCGCTATAAAACTGGGCGCTCTAGCGATGAACGTGGGACGCTATATGAAAAGAGTCTCTCAACGCATATACACCAGCACCAGAGCAAAAACACATGGAATGACATTGTTTTAACACTGTAACAATAACACTGCAATGGCAGACCTGCACATACAATTCTGCATACAAAAAAATCTAAATATAACAATATAAGTGTTTGGTTGGTGGACAGGAGAGGTCACACAATAATTTGATCCTAAAATGAAGAAAAATAATTTATTAAAACGCTATTTAACCAAAACGAAATGTACCAAATAAACCAAATTAAACACTATTGAAATGTATGGAATAACGCTAGTGAGTGACAGGTGATACATGGCTCTGCTGAACATACAGCGCCGGCATTTTACACTGAGCCATCGCTAGTAATACATTCAACGCTACATGACGCTATTAGAGGCGCTCACTAGATTGACTTTCATATATATGGTTTTCACATACTGCACCGGGGGTTCACCTGACGCTATGTGGTACTACGTGGCGTTTCCTAAATAAGACTCTTATAATTACTGTCGCCCTGCTTTATTGTTACATGAAATATTCTCATATACTTACACCTCTGTGAAATATTCCCTTATATCCTTATAAAGTATACAGACCCCTGGTAAGTGAAGGATTCTGTTATCATTTTTCAGGAGCCTGGTATAACATGGAACTGAAGCGATCTAATATAATGTTCACAGTTGATATAGGAGCCTCAGAAGTGAAATTCTTGGATTTAACCATCAAGGTTGACGAAACGAGGTTGTCGACCTTTGCGCATTTCAAAGCCATGGATAGAAATAGGGATAGCTGTCACCATCCAAACTGGTTCCGGGCTATACCCAGGGGACAATTCATGCGCTTGAGACGCAATTGTTCTGACATTAAGGACTATGATAAACAAGCTGCGGACCTCTCTAAAAGGTTTTTAGAGAAAGGATACGATCGTATCGATATCTCTGAACAGAATAAAACTGTGCGAGCTATGGAGAGGTCTTCCCTTCTGGGGCAAACCAGAGGGCACACCAAGAGGGATAAGAATATGGATTATGCTTTCATAACTGGTTTTAATGAACGATACCATAAAATGAGCATTCTAGGGAAACATTGGCACAAAGAAGATCCAATATTAGGCCCGGCCTTACCTGAGAAGCTGATATGTATCTTTAGAAAAGCCCCTAACTTAAGGGATCGGCTGGTACGGAGTTATATAGACCCTCCAAAAACGGTGTCTCTAGTTAACAATCCTCTCACTGGCTTCTACAGATGCAGACGTTGCTGTGGCTGTAGGACAGCCAGGGAAATCGAGAAACCTAAGAAATCTTTTGAGGACACACAAACCGGTAAATCGTATAAGATTTCGAAGATCTCCTGCAG
The DNA here is from genome assembly GCA_027917425.1 of Gastrophryne carolinensis. Lineage (NCBI taxonomy): Eukaryota > Metazoa > Chordata > Amphibia > Anura > Microhylidae > Gastrophryne > Gastrophryne carolinensis. The sequence continues at coordinate 115,804,063 of CM051237.1, read as the reverse complement.
TACTAAAACGTGGTATATGCAATTTAGTGTACTTGCAGCCTCACCTATGTTGGTAGGACGACCCAAGAACTGAGGGTCAGAATCCGCGAACATATATATAACATCAAGAGGGGTTACGAGGGACATAATCTGTCCGCTCATTTCAAGATGGTTCACGGATCAGATCCTAGCATCATGTCATTCCAAGCGATTGACAGAATTGAATATCATTGGCAAGGACTGAACATGACAAGGGAATTGTCTCAAAGAGAAAGTAAGTGGATCTTCAAGCTGGACACGTTGTGCCCATGGGGGTTAAATGTAGAATTCGACCTCAACTGTTAATAGGACTGAAAATATGAACTGAAAATATGTGTTTTTTTATAACCCCTCTGACTTTGATGGATATTTGTGTAAAGTAATTATGTTTCATTGAAAGCTCTCAAATATGTTTTTTATAAATTCTCTGACTTTGATGGATATTGGTGTAACGAAAAACCTTGCCAGAGATCCCGGTGCAATTTTTTAATTGTAGAATTTTTAATTGATTATTATTGTGGATATGCTTATGGTTAAGGTTAGAGATGTGCTGTCTGTTTGATCATTGATCTGTGGCTAAGCGCTTTTTGTAATTTTTCCTTTTTTCCCTGTCGTATTTAGTGGTTAAGGTGAGGGGAAATAAAGCTATGCTCTGCATATGACAGGTTCTCTTTCTTTCTAATGAGAAAGACCATGATGTAGCGTTGTAGCTGCGCTCATGCTCCAATAAGATTTGTACCCGGAGAAGCTCGTGCGCATGCTCACTGAGTGTAATAGGAGCGAGATCACACAAGTCTTTAAGAACGCACATTTAGTGCGCGCGCACTGCTCCTTGCGCATGCCCGATGGGTGTAGTCTGTAGTCTAACAGATCTGGCCACCTCTTACGTGCCTGAGCGCTGGGTGCAGTCGTGGTGACGCAACGCAAGATGCTTGCGTCTTTTGCGCCTGCGCGTTGGGTGTAGTCACGGTGACGCGATGTGAGGCCCTTGTCCTACGCGATCACGTAGATCACGTGATGCGCACTATTCCCTGTACCTTCCGGTTTATATACCGGCTTTTCACAATAGGCAAGTATCCCAGCAGAAACCGTTATAACGGCAAAACGCGTTGGATTCCCTTGCCTATCAAGTCCTTTGGATTTGCTTTTACCAGTGATGCGAAAGGGGACCCCTGGCGGTGAGAATTGCTGGAGTCACTTGTACTGCATATCAGAGCGCTTTTTACCATTGATGTTTGTGAGTGTGTTTTGACCTATTAAATTCCCCTGGTTTTAAAAACATACTGCCCTAGTATCCTATTCCTTTTACATGTTTGGATTTTAACGATGACTCTCATCTGAGTGACATGAGGATTTAAAAACCCTGGAACCATCTACACTATGTTTGTCAGTAGACATGGTCATCCCGCTGTGCTGAGCACTTCCACGTCCGTGATAATACACGCTTGCTGTATGAAATATTATACGCTAACTTGTGGTGCCTTTGCCCACAATCTATCCGGTAAGAGTTTGGTGTGTCCGGTGGCAGTTCATTTGCAAGATAAAGGAAGAGCATGCACTTTGGGACTGATTTAACATATTTTATTTAAACAAGCTTTGTGTTTTTTGTATAATTTTATCCCCCACATTGTGAGAAGGGACTCTGTACACGTTGAGCTTCCATGCAAGTACTATTTTGAGTTTTGCGCGGTTTTCTATATTATTGATCTAGTATAATGGGTCAGTGGGCTGTTCAGACATGACTTTTCATCTACTTTTCCCATCAAAGACTATCTGAGAAAACATAAAAACACATATACTTACCTAACTTTTCACAGCCTTGATTCCATTGGGTGGAAATGTACAAAGCAGAATCACTTTGCCCTATTTCCATTTTGTGGGCAACTTTAGCCCATTGAGCATCTTTTACTAATAAAAGAAAAATCATTTGTGCACACTTCTGGCAACATGTCTGGCTTTCTCCCCGCGGCACATGACATGTAGTGTCTGCTCTGTCCCAACACTGTTAATTGTTTTGTGGACAAAGCAGAAACCATTCCTCTTTCTTTTAGTAAAAAGGGGGTCAGTAGAATTCATTAAAGAATGAACAGGGAACACTCTCCTATCTGTTCTGGCTCTGACTCTCGCATTTAATTTCAGTGCAGTGTTCAATTAAATAGAAGTGCTTCCCTTATTAAAGATATGATTAATGTTTCTGATAAGGGCCCTGATTTATGGCTTGCTGGAGTATATATTTAGGATTTCTTTAATGAAGAGACACAGCCCGCATTATCTGCAAGGCCACAGATCCTGAATAGAAAGAGGGATCAGATTAAATGAAAACTCTGGGGACTTTGAGTAATCTTTTGCATGGGACAGACAAGCTGCTTTAGCCAATATGGACCCTTAACACTGCAGCCTACAAGACCCATACATTTAATTTTATACCAGTCTATTTATTAGCAAAATGGGCAAATTATAAATGTATAACTTTACAGCAAATTTACTCGGTAGTACTTCATAGTCCAAAGCGTTCTTAAGGTTGCCCCTGCGGCTCACTGATTGGGGATGCCTCTCTGTATGAAACCCAGCAGGTCACCCCCTCTAACAGGGAGCCATTCAGAAATGCCTGATGCATGCACTGCTAAATGTATAGCAGGGAGTGAATGCCCCGTTGGAGCAGGGCAGAAGCTGAGTTTACTGGGTGACTAGTGGGGCATCCCAAATCTGAATGCCCCCCCCCCCCCCCCGGGAGGGAATCAAGCAGCCCTTGAATCTATAAGATGGCCCGTAGGTTTTGGTCCACATGCACTGGTAACTGACCCACCACCTCCAATTGGTTGCAAGATTCTACTAGACTATTTGTCACTTTATGACGTTACATTTAACATTTCCTCCTGCTATTTTGAGGTTATGTGTTGTGTATGTGTCATGTGTAGTTATTCAAATGGGATGGCAATTTGAACACTTAATGGACATGCTCTGCCAACCCCTGTTAGGTGCATTTTAGCAAATTCTCTAACAGTAAAATAGGTAAAGAGTAAAATAAATGATTACATTTATTATTAAAAATTCACTGGTCACTTTAAAGGCAAAAACAAAAAAATGTATACTCACTTGGTTGCAGATTTTCAATATTAGCCATTTTGAAAATCTGGGTCTGGGGTTTCACCAGCCCATTGTTCCAAACTGTGAGTGCTGGGTGCAGCTGAGTCAAATTCAGATAGACATTTGTGGTGTAACAGGAACCGGCTTCACTGGAACATGAGTTCAGTAACAGAAAGTCAACTGGTGAGTGGGTCCTTTGACAAACTGGAAGCCATTTATCCTTTTAAGCCTTTAAGAAGTTGGAAGCCAATTCCAAGCCTCTACTTAGCAGCAATTTTTCATTCATTATGTCCCCAATAGCCATGGACAATAATAAATGGCTAGTTGGGGCATCACCGAAAATTCCAACCACTATTATCCAGAAAAGGAGTAGAGAAAGGTGACAGCGAGTTTATAGAAGTTTATGGAGAGATAAGTAAATCTTCCAAGATGCACTTGTGCTGATGTGTCTGAATCTGAGAATTATATTTGTTTGAGGTCCGAATCGTGTGGGCTGATTCAGGAGTATTTGCTTATTGTTAATGAGAAAAAGCAGTTTATAGTTAATTGTGCAGTACCTGTTGTCAGAATATCGGGTGTGAACCCTGATTGCGGAGACTAAAAACCGTCTCACTTCTCGACTGGGAAGCCTGGATTCTAAGGACCAACCTGATTTTCACTAGAGCCTATAAAGTTGAGGGTAGGCTGGGCTGCAGGAAGGCCCCAGGTCAGACAACCTAGGAGTGGGTTTTGCCAGGTTCTGGGTAGAAGACAGACCACATCTGGACTGGAAGAGTGGAACAAGCTGAAGTCGTGGCTGGCAGAACAGTATCGAAGTCGTAAACAAGCCAAGGTCGTGGGCAGGCAGAACAGGATCGAAGTCGCAAACAAGCCGAGGACGTGGGCAGGCAGAACAGGATCGAAGTCATAAACAGGCCGAAGTCAGGAGAACAGGAGCGTAGTCAGGAACAAGCTGGGTCGATACACAGGAATGGAAGACTGGAACTCAGGAAGAGGCAGGAGAAATGACCAACTGGCAATGGAGCTCAGGGCTTACCAGTATTTAAAGGCCCCTGCGCACGTTTGCAATGCGCATGCACGTGCATAATTGCACATGCGCATGAATCCATTGAACACAGATCACAAATGCGTGCGCATAATCACACACTTACTGGTCCTAGTGCGAAAATGCGAGCGCACAGGAAACCTTGGCGCCCTCTCCTGGGGAACAAGAGGAACAGTCCTGGTTCTATGACACCTGTATGTAGCAGACCTGGATTCCAATCGTGTCCTTAATTAAATAGGTATATTAAACCATAATAAATAATTATTGCATTTACAATTTTAAGTTTCTTTTCCAGTTATCTATTTTTTTCATTTGATGCCCTGAATATTCTATTGATATTTATAATTATTATCCAATTTTAAGGGTGCTAGTGGACTTCTGTATCAGTCTCGGAATGTCCAAGCACATTACTTGGAAGCTACAGTGAGCTATCAAAAAAGTTGTCCATGCAATAGTGTGTCACATTCCCTGGCATTCATTTCTATGTAAGATTAATTCATATAGCTGAAGGACTATGTATTGCAAGCTTCTTGTTGTGTAGGTTATACCTTCTGAGGTCCGGAACAGCTGTTTACGTTCCATGTATCACATGGTCTTTATGTAAAACCATGAGTTCATCCTCTTGATGGGCCTTTGGGTAAAATCACTTCTCCGGGAATATGTTCCCACTCTTATAAAGTGAAAGGTGCCTTCCATTCCGGTGGAGCACTTTCTGATTTTGATACAAACATGACGGCTGTCTGGTGCCACAAAAGAGTCCTAGAGCAGCATTGTACAAACACAGATGCAATTTTACACTTCCTATAAAGTCAAACATATCAATGCAAACAACTTGTACATTAACAAAAGATAAAAGTCAAATCTCATTTTGTGTGGTGTGGTGTCATATACAATGCTTTGTTTGTGTTGCTCTTGGCGAGCTGTGGCTAAATAGAAAAAGTGGGGTCTGTTAACTGAACCATCCCCAGACACGACTGATAACATCTCTCCTGTTGCTCCTGTCAGTGAGGAGGTTTTCCTTGGTCCAGAAAAGGCTTTAATTTTGCTGCCTTCTGCTTTAAGATAAGGATCCTATCAGCACTCAAACATATTTCATGTGCTAAATAACAGCTGCACATCCATTTCCCTCTCCCATTATGCGCCTTGGAACAAATTCCCTTCGCTTTTTTTTTTGTCAAGATCAAACCTTTTGATGGGAACTTCTTTTGTTTCACAACCCAAATACAAATGAAGATAATGAAATAATAAATAAATTGTGTTTCTATCATGCAGTGCTATTTATTCTTAAATGTCTCTCTATCAATGGAGTTATAACAGCATCTGTCCATCAAAGGGCCAGTTCAATTAATTTTCCTGACATCATTTTATTTTGGAACACAATTCCAACAAGAAAAACGAACTGATAAAAAAAAAAAAAAAAAAATATATATATATATATATATATATATATATATATATATATATATATATGTAATTAGTGTAGCGTTTAATAAAATGATAAACTTATTTCAACAACCTGATATCACTAATTGATAATGCTACTTCCTATCTTCTGAAATTCACCTTATCTTGTCACCAGCCTGAAGTTGCCTGCTGACATGATCACAGAGATTGTATCAACTCTGTCCAATAAACTGGTATGGGGCCCTGTAGGATACAACTAAGTTCGACTGACTAACAACATTGCTGCAGCTACTGTACAATGTATTTGTGTCCCTTTCAGTCTCCCTTTGCTAGGATCTTCAAAATTACTATGTCAGCAGATTTATAGTTGAAGTTTCAAAAATTACATATTTATCTCTACCATTAGGAAGAATTGCAGATTACAGTAGTAGAGAATAACACACACACACACACACACACACACACACACACACACACACACTGCTATTATTCTTTCTGGCTAAGCTTAGATACCATTTTCCAATGGAAAATATCAAAGCCAAATTAGCAGAGATAAGATGGTACACTTCTATACAATAAGGTATGCACTGCTAACAGATTATACACTGGGTGCTAGCGCAAGGGACAAAACTCTATACCCACTACTCAAATACAGGTGGAGCTCCAGGGCTAGCCCACCATGATGTCCTCATAGATAAGGCTGCACACCATTTCATCATACAAATAATCAATTTATTAATCAAAAATTAATGCACTAATCCACATACAAAAGACACACATAGCAGATTAAAAAACATATCATTAAAAACCCCAAGTGGGAGGAACTCCAGGGCTAAATCATAATCTAATATAGTGTCCAAATAACCCATTAAATGTAATAAATATGTGTTAATATGTTCACATCAACCAATATATATACACTGACGTTTGCAGGACAAGATACTAAGTGCTTGTGCAGTCTATAACATAATCCTAAGGTCTATAATAAATTATAGAGTAAGTGCAACTCCATACTGAGTTGAAATCTATACATGTGCAAACTACAAATTAATAAAGTGCTCTCAACAGTGCATAAAGTGCCTAAGTGCTAGCATGCATTAAACTAAATAGTGCCTCTACTTGTCTCCAGAAACGTCAGAGATACACATCAGGAATCCAGTATATCATCTCATGTCTAGTAATCCATAATACGCACAACAGCCCAATTCCTCCCCACTTACCTTCTCACCTACGCGCTTCGTGCATATGAACCACTTCACCTGGGTGGCTATATCTTAATGGCCCACCTGCTCTTAAATACTGTGTGGCGTGTCTGGCCGGATGCGGCGCGACGCGGCACCCCCACTCCTCCTCACTTCCGCCCTTCCCAAGTTGTTCCTAGTCCGCCTCACTGTCAGGGCAGAAGTGACATCACCGCGCTCACCCCGCCCACCCCCGCCCCCAGCACGCCCACCTGCTCAAAGCCGATGAGAATGGAGCCACACCGCCTGCATCACCTACTGCGCAGCTGCCCCATAGAGCCCCGGCTGCTCACGCTGAGCCGCAGCTCTCACCGCGCAGTATCATGCACCAACTCCCACAGCAAAGGACTCCATCCCACTGGCCTCGCTAACTGCTCATATCTACTTTGGCCCCTTGGCTCTACCCAAGCTGCAGGCAATTTAACATACATAACCATGACACACTAATATATACTGCTACTTCTATACCTAATAATAAATCAATATATTACACTAATCAAACACTATATACACTTCAATGTATCAACAAAGAGATAAGATGGTAGGAAGTTTTGTTTGTATGTACCAGAGTTACAAAGTTTTGTTCACATCAGCAAATGTTAGCGCAGTGACATGGTCATTTACTAATCAGTGCACAGAAGCTCAGCCTTTTCAGTGCGCCTGCTTTTCCTGGAACACAGCATTCTACTTCCACAAGATATAAAGGGCACATAATTCCGCGTGTGGTTTTAAAAGTTTTAGCTTATTGTCTTAAAACAAATTTGCCCATGGCAACAGTCTGAGCATTTCCAATACATCCAGTAAATAACGGTCGGCTATATCAGAGCACACTAGCATTGACTGGCGCTCTCTATGTAGAGACGGCCTCATTTCTACTAGTTAGCCCCACTACTACACAAAAAACCCACTCTAGTCTACACAGTGGGCCAAATAACGAACACCTTGCAGCACACTAGGGTCTACTAAGGCCAACATAATATGAAAGGGTGCACTGTTGGAATTAAAAAAAAAAAAACAAGCCCTAGGTCCTCCTGAACAGACAGCTTTCATCCTGCCCTAAACTCTCTTTTCACCTGCAGTGCCGGTGATGCACAGAATTCATCTTAAAATACTCATCAGCTTTGTGGATAATTGGTGTCTCTGTTACACATTCCTCTGTTTACCTCTCTAATCATAAATTTTCATTTTGCATTGTCTACCTGCCTCTTTCCTTATTGGTTCCTGTTTTGTTGCCCTGCTTCTGCCTCCCGCTTCCAAGTTCTCTCCATTTCCACATTTTACTATTCTTTTTTTTTAACATTCCTGACTTCTCACTTTTTTCTCACCTTTCATTTCCTTCATTCTGTTTCTAGCTTATTCATATTATCTAGATCCCTCTAATTTTAATGAACCCTTCATCTTCCTGTCTTCTACATTGTTGTAGCCTCTCGCTTTTTCTGGCATGTCTGTCTTCTCTTTTTTTCAGTGTTATTCCTGCCTCTTTTTTCCCAATTCCCTCTTTTATAGTCTCTTCCCTTCTCTTCCACTTGTTTGCAACATAAGGTCATGTATTTTGCTAAAAATCTTAGGGATACTCTTGGTTTCTGCTTCAGATAGACTTTCTGGTGCTCTACCAGGATAGTCATTGAGTAAGCTTTGTATATGATCTTGGGTGGTCTTGGGCAGTAGAGCACCCAGGAATCTTGCCTGGTGGTGGGGGGGGGGGTGCCTGGCCAGACAGCCACAGTGCTCTTATCGTTCGGTTCCTGTGTGATGCTTTAACTATATGCAAACCAAAGGATGGGGGTTGTCCGGACCCTAGGATCCAGTATAGTTGGTGTTCCCCTGGTTTCTGGGATCTTGCATGGTGGCAGCAATTTACATTATCTGCTTTTAAATATGTAAAGCAGAGCTGTTTGTTTTTTCACATTCTCCCTCTCTTCTCTCTCTCTCCACATTTTTGGCCTCTCTTTCACTTCTGCATTCTCTCAGTTTATCATCTCTTCCGGAATGTCCTCATATTCTATTTTGGCAGTGTTTCTCTTGCCTTCTTCTTGGTCTGAATTCCCTCAATCTCTTTCACCTTCTCCATATGTTAACCTACCAGGATAACCTATGGGTGTTCTCAGGGATCTTAGGCGAGTGCATGGTGGAAGCAGTATATGTTGTCTGGTTCTTGAATAGGGAGGGCAAAGCTGGTTGTTTATAATCTTTAGACTGTAAGCTCACAAGGGCAGGGCTCTCTTTCATTTTGTCTCCTGTGCTCACAACACTTGGTTTGAACCTCATAGCATCTAGTTTTGTATTGTTCTCTATACTATCCCCTCGATTCAAAGAGCAAAAGTTAATTGATTTCGTATCGAGAATCGTAAGTTTGGGTGGGTGTTAGTCATTTTTTCCTGTTTTTTTGGCCATTTACGACTCGCACGAGCCTACGTTCGAATGCGTATATGCTCTTACGATCATCGCAAGTTCGTTCCTAAATTTTAGGATCAAAACGTAAAATTTAGGATCAAATCCTAAAACTTAGGATGAAAACGTAAAATTTAGGATAATTGGATGTGTTTCGGTGTGATTCAGAGAACAGTTTTCAAACCTCTAAATACGTTTTAAAAGAAAGCCACTGCCGACACCTTTTAGCAGTCGGATTGCTGTTCTTGAACAGGTTTTTTGGCTATGTGGAGGAGTCTGCGCGTCTTGAGCTGCAATGAACTGCATATATCAGCATGGCCGAGCCCATAAATTGTATTGCAATGCATACCTGATTCATGTATGCCTTATAAAAGCATTTTAATGTGGACCTTAATTAGTCCTTTGCATGTAAACCTTTTTTTGGAAATATATTTGCGTTAATTAAAGAAACTTATGTCCTTTGTTATTTATTTTTAAATTGATGTACTAGAATAATATTTTTAGATTGCATTTATTGGTGTAGTTGTTTACCTTTGCTTGGTTTAATTATTTAAGCACATCTTTGGTCAGATGCATCACACTTACTGAGGAGAGGAGAGCGGGATAAAGTGCAGGATGTGGGTTACTGCTGTATTTTGCACAGACACAGCAGAGCTGGGGGCACGGAAAGGTCAGAAATCAAAGAATTCAGAGCAACACAGTCACAAGGCCCTTTCTGTTTGCAGGCTGCCCGAAAATACCTGAGCCGCCATCTTGCCTGTTTCTAGGCTCATAACATGCAGAAGTTGCTGGGTGTTTTTTAATATTTGAGAGCAATCTGTATGTAGAGGGTGTGGGTAACCACACCAAAAATGTAAAGTTGTACCATTTGAAGCCAAAATATAAAAATTAAATCCACAAGTAAAAAATGCAAGTTAAGTAAAAATTAAACAAAGTTAGATTTACTTATGCAAATGCATTCATTAATGGTTGGTTACTGCAAAATGAATGAAATAAAGAAAAATAAAAGACCAAATATTTAGAATGCACTTTAATGAGGTAAGTTTGTAGTGCGCAGCCGCAAGATCAGAAGGATTTACGTCCAGACAAAAAAGGAAAAAGGGCAAAACCAATGTTGCAACCTGAGAAATGAAACGGAAAAATCAGGATGGAAACTGACATAGGTCTGATTCCCGAACTGCCATACGAACGGACGTATATTTTAGGATAGAAACGTATTTGCTTATAGAATCACTCGCAAGTTCATACGAACGCACGAGCGGACGTGAAAAATAGGATGATCGGCACCCAAATCCAAGCTGTTACATGTTTCTTTGAATCAACCCATATATGTTTTACCTTGTATGTAATCACACCCTGTAAATCTATACAGAAGATGATGGCACTATATAAATACACATTAATAATAATAATTATAATTGCACAATCATGTTGTTTTTTAATTACTTCATTTGGGTATTTGGGGTAAAATTGTGTGAAAAAATTGCTTGGTAATTTATCACTTAGACTTTTTAACAAATGAATCTCGATCCTATGATGGGTGAACCATTTTGGCCAAATTCCAGCGCCTCCTCTCTCCATGCCTCTAAACATGTGCATGCTAAAAATTACATTATTCACCTGGACTGCCACTGTAAGGACATTCCTGCCACGGCCATACTTCCCTTTGTAGATCAGTAATAGCCCCCTCATTTAGGCTTTCATAGACACCCAAACCCCTGCTCATATTGTTAGTTTCTATTTTCTTCATCCTCTTATACCGTCTTCATAAATGGAAGCCAATCCTTCGTCATATATCTGAAACAGCCACCCATGGTAGCTCCTAAGGCTACCCCTGCTCATGAGCCATTTCTTTTTTTGCTTTTTAGTTTTGTATCTTCCTACACTGAAGAGTATTCTTTTCATTAACCTTCTTCCATATATTTTCTAGTTATGCTAGAGTTGCTCCAATGCCTCTTATTGCTTGAGAGCCAGTATGCTTTAACTCTAGGATTTGGGAATAATAGAACATTTCAGAGATAATATCACATCCTCAACACCTTCAGGACAATTTGCATTAAATCACACATCATTCCTAACCACGGGCAGTAAAGCGCTTGCCAGAACAGCACTGTTCTGGAGCACTGGAGAGCCTCAGAAGCTTTTCACTAAAGCTTTTGAAGCCACAAGGTATAGTGGGACAAATATTTTTGAGCAAAAATGTAAGCAAACTAGGCCTCAATCTAGTGAAATTTTCTTATAATATCTGCGCTCTGTCATACACAGACTAGACCTGAGCCTCAAAGGACGGAATGCAGCATGGCGGAGCCTCTTCTGAGTATGACTCCATCCTTGCCCACCCATCCTCCACCTCTACATAAGAGAGCTGAGCCCCTGCCTCCCTCACACACAGTACTGCAGGGCTCTTCTGTGGAAGGGGGATTTAAAGCACCCATACCGGTGGCACGAGGGCCACAGTCCCAGAGAGCAGCAGCAATCTACTTTATTAATAGGCTAATGCACATGTGTCAAGCTCGCGGGCCAAATCTGGAAGCAGTATCATCAGATTTATTCCACGAGCCCTGTCCCCCCTTCCCACGCTGTTATCCATGAGTAAGGGTTGGGGCAGTCACCTTGAACCCAGCTCTGCTTAGTACCTGAGAGGCTAGTTAACAATCCTGCCTGGTGGCTGGATTGCACTGCCAGATTGCAGCTTGGCAAGATTGGGGCCCCAAGGCGGATGGGGCTTTGATGTACAGCCCCGCCCCTATGATGATATAGTAGTGAAGTACTTCCTGAGTCTTGTCAAACTGCAACTGCCAACAAGGCTGAGTGACTGTGAAAAGTGACTGCGTGAAGCAAAGAAAGGCAGAGAACCCTATCCCATCCCATCATGGAAAGTGGCATGCTGCATTAAAGAGGACCAACCACGTATTTGGCTGGCCCTGCAGTGTAAACGACTTTAGGGTGGCAGATTAAACTTTACCAAAACTTGCCCTGGAGTCTATAAGATCCCGATTCTCACTACTTGGGGCATCCCAAACTGCTGTTTGACTCCCAATCACTGTATGCTCCACTATACTTGTTCCTGGGAGCATTCCCGCACCAGGCATCTGTGAATTACTGGCACGAGCATGCTCCCAGCTCAAGCATAGTGGGGGATGTGGCAGGCGGCGATTGGCTGCACATATGTGGTGTTGAATGGACATTTTTTCAATAAATATCAAGGTTGGCCTTCGAGTTTTCAATTTTGGCTTACTGTGTATTTGAGTTTTACACACTGGGACAAGTTTCAGAATGGTAAAGAAAGCTCCATGATGCAAAAACAGGGGGTAAGAGGGACTGGAAGCTCCCTTCTACATGTTCAAGATGATAGCTCCTAGACATGCCAAGTCTCAACTTAAGCACGAGGTGTAAAATTAACTCTCGAATTCGATGAAGCTGGATTGAAAATAAATGTGAAAGGAAGACCCACTCTGAAGTATCTTGTACAGAAAAGGTGAAACATCCCCCCCTCCCTGATTTAGGAATGCTGACAAAGCGACAGTGGAAAGCAGAAGCAGTTCACTGTGTTTTCTCCTTGACATATCCCTATTAGTTATCGCCATCTCTCCTCTGCTGAGGAGCCTTAGCAGATGGCCTTTTAACACTAGAGCTACGTTTGGGGTCTATAAGGATTAACCTCATGTGGGAAATGACGAAAAATACAAATTGTAGCTTTTCTTCCCCGGCTAACTTGATGAAGATAAAGGACACCCTTGTTATCAGAGCTCTCCTTACACATAAATCACTGCAGTCTCTCTGCAACACTCACTGATAGATATCGGTAATTTAAAAGAAAGGATTTTGTTAGCTTTTTTTGGCAAGTTTCTAGTAAACGTACACAAAAAATAACAGCACTTATTTTAAGATGAAGGGAAGGTGTTACATGGCTATAAATATTATGTCTCACAGTTAAGGTAATGAGACAGCTTGGTGTTGTGCTCGCTAGTTTTGTTGTTTAGGTCACCTGATGTGCAAACAGGAAATGCAAGCTGGAACCAATGTTTCATCAGACATTGTTCACAAGGGCAGCAGGATGGACAGAAGAGACTGAAGTTATGCTCCTCTCTGCCATCTTTAGACTGCTGAACCCAGTAGCCAAGTTGGCGGCACTGGTTGTAGCAGCTGGTGGTGCAGCCATTAGAGAGGCAGGTCATTTAATGAGACTCTCTGGTGATTAAAGAGTCTCTTTTAAACCCCCAGCCACCTCCCCCAGCAGTAAGACAGGACAGGGGGCTAAAAATAAAAAAAGATTCCCAGACTCCAGCACGTTTTGTAGCTTAATGTAGTGGCATTCCCGTGTACCATGTAACTTTAATAGGGACTGGGAGCACTGGGGTGGCACTGTGTAGCGTTGCTGTGGCCACAACCAGCACTGAAACAAAATCAGTAAACCCGTTTTTTTAACCCCTTCTCCTGCCTCATTGATGGGGGGCTTCAAATTAGATTTTAGGGTCACTTTAATGGATCAATCTTGAAATATGGACCAATAATACAAATTCAAATAAATAACGGCTTATTGCTACCGCAGTTCTTCATGCGTTTAGACGCCTTTACCCATCATGCACTATCCCCTCGATTCAAAGAGCAAAAGTTAAGTGATTTCGTATCGAGAATCGTAAGTTTGGGTGGGTGTTTGTCATTTTTTCTGGTTTTTTTGGCCATTTCGTATTCGCACGATCGTTCGCGCATAGACGTATATGAACATACGCATTTCGTACGAGAATCGTATAATTTGCGTTAGTTCGTGTGTTTTTCCCGTCCAAATCGTATTATTTGCGTCCGATCCTATTTTTTACGTCCTTCACATGGGCTTGCGCCCAATTCAGAGAGGTGATTGCTAATTGTTTTGAAGCCCATTAAAGAGCTGCTTTACGAAATGTTTGCCGGCAGCTATTTGGCCTCGGGAGTAGGATGGAGCGGAGCGAGTTTGTGGCACATCAAGGGCTTATGCTTTTTGGCATTGAGTTGATCGAGATGTCTGAGAGCAGATTGCCCCTGCGTCGTCGCATGAACATCGATAGCATGAATGATGTTGAGCTGTTCGAGCTGACCAGGCTTAATCGCGCTTCCCTCCATAAATTATATAGTGAGCTGCGGCCATGGTTAGCCCGCACCACAAGGAAGGGGCATGCAATTTCAGGTATGACCAAGATGCTTGGCTGCCTGCAATTTTTGGCGAACGGCTCGTTCCAGAGGCTGGGTGCCCTCTCCGTGGGGATGTCACAGCCTACGCTGAGCCGCGCACTATCTAAATTTTTGGAAGGCATGGCTGCCATAACTCAAAAATATATTTATTTTCCTGATGATATGGCAGCCAGAAACGCCATTAAGCTTGGGTTTTATAATGTGGCCGACATGCCCAACGTTATTGGTGCAATTGACTGCACACATGTGGCACTCGTACCTAGGGCAGCCGACGAGTATATATATAGGTATTGAGATTGGTTATTATGTTGCCCAACGTGTCATGTAACCTGTTTTCCTTTGCGGCAGCATATTTGTTTATCCCTCATTTGTGTAGCTGCTTTATCTCGGCTTTTCATTAGTCTTTCCCAATAGAGTGCAGACATGTTTTGTGGTTAATTTATTAGTTTGGGTCAAATATCAATTACCCTTTTTGTATGTTTTTGCCTTAAGGAATCGTAAAATGGGACACTCACTTAATGTCCAGGCCGTGGTTGGTCCGGATATGCGGTTTATGAGTGTCCTTGCCGGCTACCCCGGATCGTCCCACGACTCCTATATCCTCCGGCGATCTGGGTTGTTTCGGAGATTTGAGGCAGGTGAATTTTCGGGGGCATGGCTGCTTGGTAAGTGTGTCCTATTTGTGTGTTATTAAATGTGGCATTAATCTTGTATTTGTTGATATGTTTTTTAAGGATAAATTTACAGAAGCGTACAACTGCATTTTTCTTGGCTCATATATTAGGAACTTACCCTAAAAATCCTTGTCTCGCTGTGGCCTTCAGAATGTTTTCCCTTTAGTTAGGATGTCTGTAAGTTCCTTGTGCCTAAATATATTGGTTTGGAGTTTATACCCAAGGATCTTTTGACCTTTGGCTCCTTTGGGACTATTGGTCTTTAAATGTCAAAGTGGACTTAAACTGCATACATTGTAGTTTCCAGAGAAATGTGGATAGGGATCTTTGACCTTTGGCTCCTTTGGGACTATTGGTCGTTAAATGTCAAAGTGGACTTAAACTGCATACATTGTAGTTTCCAGAGAAATGTGGATAGTCCCTCCGCAGCATCCTAATTGTAACATGTCTGAAAACTACAAATATATGTAAAATACAAATACCCTTGGCCGTGCAGATGTTTGTTAATTAATTGGTATATAGAAGTGCCATTTTTATTTAGGTGATACCTTAGTGCAATTTTTGTGGGCCCTAATGTGCCCTGTATTTTTTTGGGAACACTTTACCTTACATCATTATGATATCTGTGAAATTTTGGGTGTTGGTTGTGTTGCCTTTTTAATTTTGATTACATTTAATTCTCTGTTTAAGGTGATTCCGGGTACCCACTTCTACCCTGGCTCATGACGCCTGTGCTGCGGCCCCAGGATGCCTCTCAGGAAGCGTATAACCGTGCGCATCGCAAGACCCGGGCTGTTGTGGAGAGGGCCTTTGGTCTGCTGAAGACACGTTTTCGTTGCCTTGACCATACTGGGGGGGCCCTGCAATATGATCCCAAGAAAGTGATCGACATTATAATGGCATGTGCTGTTTTGCACAATTTTGCCATCATGGAACGTGTCCCACGTTATGTGGACAGCCTGCCCTCTTCAGCCGTCGAGGATGAAGCCGAGAATTTTGAGGGGCCCCCCAGTGAGTCTGGCCAATCTGTTCGAGCCAACCTGATCAGCCAGCATTTTAGTTAACTTTTTTCCCTGTCTCACCATTCTGTATGTGTGTGTTATCCTTTTGGAAACATATGTTGTTTTGCCCTAATGTGGCATTACCTCTAAGTAAAACATTTCGACCTTAATTGTTGCCTAATGTATTTCATGTAGTTTCCTTAGCTTTCGCTGTGCATTGTTACACCTCTTCCAACCAAAATTATCTGGTTTAGGCCAAGCTGTTAAAAAAGTCTTCCCACTAAAAACGCCACAAGTATTGGAAGTGAAATTTTTGTTTTACTTAGCAAATGAAAAATTATAGTGGTTAACAGAAATCAGTCCACATACATCTGTGGTAACAAATGGATAACATTAAAAAAAACATCGAGCACATCTACACCTGGAAGTTAGTGGCACAACCAAACAAGGACACCCAGTCCAAAGGCCAGCCTAGTCCAGTCATTAATATTGCCTGTGCCCAGGGATATTTGGGCATGGCCATAATGTCACACAAACATGTCTGCAAACAGGAGGAGCACCAACCAAATACATAGGTAAAGCCATAAGTGGCCAGATAAACTCCACATAGACCTATGGCATTGGCTAGTGGCCTTAAGCATTACTCTAAGGAGCTATATGGGAGCAAATACAAAACACAACCTGCCAGAGCAACACAAAATGGATTGTTTGAAACCTCAAAGGACAAGTAAATACAGTGGGGGTTAAGAGAAAAGATGTCCCACACACCCATGGCTTAATAGGGTGGCTGCCCATAATACCCAGGTGGAGGTCCATGGGAATGGGACCTAGCCTGGGCCATGGCAGCATTGTGAATTTGAAACTGCTCCACAATGTTTCTCTGCATATTGGTCATCTCAGCCATGGCTGACTGGATGCCATTACTTGCATTGGCCACGTTGCTGTTGAGGGTACGCAACTCCGCGAGGATGCCCTGTAGACTGGTATGGATGTTCACCATGTCGGCATGCCTTTGCTCACGCTCTGTAACGAGCTGGGCGTCATAAGAGTCCCTTTGTTGGGTCCATAATTGAAGCAGGGCACTCTGCCTCCCCTGGGAAATTGTGGGGCGGCGTAATGGCGTCCGCCGCACAATTACCCTGGCTCTTGGGCGTGCCCTGCCGCGTGGTGTCGTACCCTCAACAGCAACCGGCCTGCTTTGCAAATCCTCAGCAGCAGAGTGAACACTGGGGACTGTAGTGTCAGTCTCCCCATGTGCAAGCACAATGGATGGAGATTCACTCTGCTGCTGAGGATTGGCCAGAGAAACATTATCGAGCAGTTCCAAATTGGGACCCAGGGGGAGTTCATCCGACGTGCCCTGTACGGAGACATCATCATCTTCCTCCATGTCCTGGATCTCTTCCATGAGTGTGCGGGTCTGTAGGGACATATCAAAAAAAAAAAGGCTAAGTTTGCGTCCCAATTTAGGATTTCAACAGTTTAACACATTCTTAAGCACTTGTTAGTATTTATGCTACTAAATTAACTTACCGAAAATCTCTGATCTGGGCTCCGATGCTGTACGGACCTGGTAGGCATAACCAAACTGGGGGGTGAGTTTACCCTTGCTGAGGGATCATGCTGGGCTGAAGAAGAGAAAAAAATACCACGTAAACACACACACATAACCTTTTTTTTGATAGGTAATCAAATATAGCTCTATTTGTAATATTATTCAACTCTAGAGCAATGGTGACCTTTGTTCAAACACACGCAAGTTTACATAGGTGCAATGGCTCGGACAAACTGCTAAGTGACCTCAGTTCTAAGTCATGAAGTGTACCCAGTCAGCATCCAACTTTCAAGGCACATTTTTGGATTTAGCCTACCATTCGCTAGGTCCGGGGTACTCAAACAATTGTTTGAAACGCCCATTTAAAGGTATATGGTGAGAGGTGAATGTCTGGCCATGGTGCTGACGCAGGGGGTGTCTAGTTAAAAATAAAGACACTGGTGGAGGGGCTGGAGATTTCTAAGTGCCAACTAATAAAGGCTGCTTGCCCTTGCTGGGCTGGATGGGCCAGAGCTGAGGGGACAGGGATTGGATGTCTAAAGGGGGGAGTTAACGTATTGATGGTGATGGGATGGATGGAGCCAATCTGTTACAAATGTATGGGGCTTATGTGGGGGGGGGGCATGGGGGGACTGTGGCACATGGGCCAGAGCAGGGGCAGCGGGACACGATTGTGGCCAGTGAAAATTTAAATAAGTTACTGTGTACCTTGCAATGCCACTTCCTGTGCAGTACTTCATATTGCAATGCTATGTTTCAGGGAGCCATGACATTGGGCAGGAGACCAACCACTACATGGCCGATCAAGGGGGCAGCTCTGAGCACGTCAACACAGAAGTAACTGAGTGCAGGGCTGTCTGGGCAGGGGTCCTTGAATGTGGTGGCAAGGCCCGCATTGGGACCCCGGGCCGCCAGTTGAGTCTCGCTGCTCTTGGTCACATATGTTTGTGGGTGGCTAATTAAATTGTTAACTCAAACACAACTCACACAACCAAAAGGCAACCCATACATAATGATGTGTGTTTTGTGATTGATTCAAAATATCTCACTTATCTTGCGAAACTTCATGACTTTAACAATCCAATTGGACATTTGATCTTTGCCATAATGGCTGTGGGCCTAAATGTGTGATTCCCAGGGACCAAAAGAGGACACAAACAGCCACAGTAGTGCGAGGCCAAGCAAGGCAAACCATAGGGGCATCCCGTTATCTTGTTACTAGTGAACTGTAGATTATTTAGCAAACAGGCAAACATGCAGATTTAAGAGTACTCACCGTGGGTACGGGTCGGGGAGTCTGTGTCCCTTAGACCAGCATGTCCACCGACCGCGACCGGATGGAGAAGTCCAAGCACAATCTCCTCAGCAGGGGTAAACTCCAATTTAGATGGAAAGCCACCTCCAGTTTTCATGCTGAAAAGAGAAAATCGTTTGGTACTCAGAAAAGGGGCATACAGCACATCCCAAACATTATATTTAGCGAAAACATTTATTTACCTGTAATTATGCCTTTTAATTTCTTTTTGCCGTACAGCATACTTCAGATCAGAGATTTTCTTCTGAATTTGGGACACATCTTTCCTCTCTTCCCCCGCTGCATTTACTTGTCGGAGGATGGTTTCAAACAATTCCATCTTGCGCTGCTTGGTGGTGTGTTTGGATTTGCTCCCATATAGCTCGTCATAGTATAATGTAAGGCCACTAGCCAATGCCATATTTTGGTCATGGGAGAATCTCCCACTCAACTGGCCGCGGCGCAATGTGCGGCCAGATGGTTGGCTTGGCTGCTCCTCCATGTGTGCAGACACATGTGGTGACATTATGGCCTGGGGCTGGGTAGGGGAATGGCCGGATTGGTGGCTTCCCAATGACTGGACTGGACTGGCCAAGGGACTGGGTGTTCTTGCGTGGCTGGCCACCGAACTTCCAGGTGTAGATGTGGTCATGGTTGCAATTCGGGGCCCTCTTGGGGGGCTAGGTTCCCGGCTGGTGCCAGGTCGGGGGCTCTGTTCCCGGCTGGTGCCAGGTCGGGGGCTTCTGGCCCTGGATGGGGTTCGGGCCCTGTAGGGGCTTCTGGCCCTGGATGGGGTTCTTCTGGCCCTGGATGGGGTTCGGGCCCTGTAGGGGCTTCTGGCCCTGGATGGGGTTCTTCTGGCCCTGGATGGGGTTCGGGCCCTGTAGGGGCTTCTGGCCCTGGATGGGGTTCTTCTGGCCCTGGATGGGGTTCGGGCCCTGTAGGGGCTTCTGGCCCTGGATGGGGTTCTTCTGGCCCTGGATGGGGTTCGGGCCCTGTAGGGGCTTCTGGCCCTGGATGGGGTTCTTCTGGCCCTGGATGGGGTTCGGGCCCTGTAGGGGCTTCTGGCCCTGGCTGGGCTTCTGGCCCTGGATGGGGTTCTTCTGGCCCTGGATGGGGTTCGGGCCCTGTAGGGGCTTCTGGCCCTGGCTGGGCTTCTGGCCCTGGATGGGGTTCTTCTGGCCCTGGATGGGGTTCGGGCCCTGTAGGGGCTTCTGGCCCTGGATGGGGTTCGGGCCCTGTAGGGGCTTCTGGCCCTGGATGGGGTTCTTCTGGCCCTGGATGGGCTTCGGGCCCTGCTGCGGGGCATGGGTTTCCGAACTGCCCTACTTGAAGGCATGGCCGGTGTGGTCTCACTTGTGCTGCCTGTTCTGGGGGCAGAGGTGGTGGGTGCTGCAGTTGCCAGCTTCTTGGCTGCAGGGGCACGGGGCTTGGGGCCCCTTTTTTTGGTACCTGAGGGTCCAGGATCCCTTGGTGGGGCCGAGGTGGGAGTCTTGCCTCTCAGTTTTCGGCCAGCTTGCTGGGACCTTGTGGTGGGGCCCTCCGCGGTCTTGCTTGCCTGGGGTCGCTTGCTCATCGCCTTTTTTGGTGCCATCGTACAGAAATGCTCAAAGAGAATGAGCTTGGGGGGAAAGGACCTTTAAATAATGAGCCCAGCGTGTGACGCCTATGCGCACGACTACGCGCTCGTACGAACGTACGTTCGAGCGGAACCAGGAAACCGCTGGGGTTTCACTTATCTGCTGCCTGGAAGAAGACTAAAGATGGCGCCCACTATCTTCACCCGTCAACAGGAAGAGATCCTCATGCTGGTAAGTGGCTGCCTGTGCATTTTAATAGAATAGTCAATGATGGCCTAAATGTAAATGATGCGTTGGGAACTAGTTTGGGGTCTCTTAATGTTTAATCACTGGCTCCTCACACTTCATCCTCAAGGGCCGAGCCTGGCCACGTTTTCACCTGTCTATGCTGATGTCCTAATTCGGCCAATTGCTCCGGCTTAGCAACAGTTAATTAACCTGTGGAGTAGCGGGGCGAGCTGTCAAACCTGGCCTGTCTCGGACCTTGATGCGGATGTTTGCGGAACACTGTTTTCCTAAGCCATAAAAACACAACGGGAAGCCACACACGTGGTCCAAAAGCCTAAGCATTAGGCTACATCTTGGATGTTTAAAACATCCTAACATGCCATAGATGCAGGTGGCCTGATTCTTGATGTTGGCTATTATCTGTATGTACATGGTGTGTGATACATATAACATAAGA
The DNA here is from genome assembly GCA_027917425.1 of Gastrophryne carolinensis. Taxonomy (NCBI): domain Eukaryota; kingdom Metazoa; phylum Chordata; class Amphibia; order Anura; family Microhylidae; genus Gastrophryne; species Gastrophryne carolinensis. The sequence continues at coordinate 115,782,919 of CM051237.1, read as the reverse complement.
CCAGACTGTCAATCACAGTCAACGTCCTCTTTAAGGCACTCCCCAAAAATGGCGGCCATTCGAAATGTGTGTGTTAATGACATTAAATACTCAACTTGTGATGCAACACATATGGGTCTGTGTGTAAAAGTAAAAGCTCTGTGTCCATTATGTTTTTCAGATCATGCTTCAGCGCCGGTATGACTTCGCGCCCAATGTGTGCGAGAAAAGGGACATCGCCCGGGAGATCATCGCCGAGATCCACCGTGTGACCAGCACCACCTTCACTCACACCCAGATAATGCAGCATTGGTCGGACCTGAAGCGTCTGCACATGCCCCGGGTGCGGAGGTTTTTTGGGATCCATTTCCCAAGTAAGTACCAAGCAATTGCATGTTATATGTTCCAAATGTCTAAGTTATGCCTTTATTTATAATGACTTTTCTTTGGTAGTGTTGGAAATGGATTTCAGAATTCGCCGCACCCGGAGACGTACAGGCCGACCAGTGCTGCATGACTCTGCATCTGTGAGTGAAGGTGGTGGATCTCCCGGGCGACGGACCTACCCCTCCTCTGTGGCCTCCTCAGACCAGCCCCTGGACCTTACCACAGAGGAGGGGCCAAGGCGCGTGGGCGTGGAGTCATACCTGGCCACGCATGGGGAAGGCTCTGGTATGTCACTCTTCATGTATAGGCACAAAGATATACATGTCAGGCCAAAAACTAAGTTATCCTTTATTATGTATTTGTAGAAGCTTCAGGAGCGGGTGAGATAGTGGAGGAGGAGGCAGCAGAGATGCTTGAAGTCGATCCTGGCGAAGGTGAGTGATGTCAGCCAGACTGGGAGCCAGATATGTTGGGGATAGTGACTCTCTACAAATACTAACCAAATGTCACATGTTTCTCCAGGGACTTCTTCACAGCAGAGCCAGGACCAAGGGCAGCCTGTTGGCCCCAACCAGCCATCTGTCGGCCACCAACTCCGTAAGTCTCCATGCCATGATTCAGATTAATGTTTTGTAAGCTAATAACACACACATAACTAAAGGCGTAGCCAATGTGTAGTTAACACTTTCATGTGGCCACTTCTTTAGCTTAAAGCGGACCCTAACTCGTATTAAGAACATAGCTAATAATTAGGCAACACACTGTACCTACAGATTGGAAACATAGAAAAACAGACTTCAGCCATCTAATGCATGTTAGGAGCGTGAAAACAGCCCATATTGCGGAATATGGAAGGCGCAATATTTACAGGCAGCATGGGATACAGATTGTAAAAAGTAAGGTCCTGGCATGCATTGTGGGATTGATGACCTTTCCCTCAACCCAGCTATGCTCTGGATTGTCAACGCACCACTGTAACGTACTCCCCTGTACTTTATCCAACTCTCCACTCCTCATTAATTGTTAGGCTTCAGAGTTCAGATGGCGGCGCTGCAAGCCATAAACGTCAAAACTGTACTTTGATCTGGTGCATAATCATTTAGAAATAGGTATTGGTTGTCATTAAATAATGTTGAAGGTCCGGTTTAAGGAGTTTAAATACTTACCTGTTGGAAATGCATTAACTTTAGCCCTTGGAAGAATGACATATGTCATGCATTTACATGTATTGGATTAACCACAAATCTATTTACAGCATACCAACCGGTCTGGTACTCCTATTTAGGTTTTTTTCTCTATTGCTTACAGGGATTATGCCAAAAACCAAGGCAGAGAAAAAAAAAAGGATCCAGGAGTTGGTGGCCGAGCTGCTGGCCATACAGGCGACGTTGGGGCCAACAGATGAAGAAGAGGAGGATGAATAGTGCCCTTGGTCCTGGCTACTTTGTTAAAATTGTTTTATACATTTTACTGTATTTTATAAAAATTTTATATGTTTTAAATGTTCTACACAAAATTTTACTTACAAAAAAGAAAAAAAAACAAAAAAAAAAATGTTTCCCAGATAACTATTTAAGTAAAAAAAGTTAGTAAAAAAACTAACTACAAATTTTTAAAATTTATAATAAATATAGGAAATTTTAAAAAATTAATATTGAAATAAAAAAATATTTTAAGCCTTCATAAATGTGTCTTTTCTAATATGCGCAACAAAAAACAACTACACACAAAATTACATACACACTAAAAAAAATAAAGACAGATGTACATTATGTGGTTTGGTGACGTTTTATGGACCGAGAAATGAAGTTGGATGCAGGCGCTAAGGGGTTTAGGTAAGTTTAAGGGACCGAGAAATGAAGTTGGATGCAGGCGCTACGGGGTTTAGGTAAGTTTAATGGACCGAGAAATGAAGTTGGATGCAGGCGCTACGGGGTTTAGGTAAGTTTTATGGACCGAGAAATGAAGTTGGATGCAGGCGCTAAGGGGTTTAGGTAAGTTTTATGGACCGAGAAATGAAGTTGGATGCAGGCGCTACGGGGTTGAGGTAAGTTTAAGGGACCGAGAAATGAAGTTGGATGCAGGCGCTACGGGGTTTAGGTAAGTTTTATGGACCGAGAAATGAAGTTGGATGCAGGCGCTAAGGGGTTTAGGTAAGTTTTATGGACCGAGAAATGAAGTTGGATGCAGGCGCTAAGGGGTTTAGGTAAGTTTGAGGGACCGAGAAATGAAGGTGGATGCAGGCGCTAAGGGGTTTAGGTAAGTTTGAGGGACCGAGAAATGAAGTTGGATGCAGGCGCAAAGGGGTTTAGGTAAGTTTAAGGGACCGAGAAATGAAGTTGGATGCAGGCGCTACGGGGTTTAGGTAAGTTTTATGGACCGAGAAATGAAGTTGGATGCAGGCGCTAAGGGGTTTAGGTAAGTTTTATGGACCGAGAAATGAAGTTGGATGCAGGCGCTAAGGGGTTTAGGTAAGTTTTATGGACCGAGAAATGAAGTTGGATGCAGGCGCTAAGGGGTTTAGGTAAGTTTGAGGGACCGAGAAATGAAGTTGGATGCAGGCGCTAAGGGGTTTAGGTAAGTTTTATGGACCGAGAAATGAAGTTGGATGCAGGCGCTAAGGGGTTTAGGTAAGTTTAAGGGACCGAGAAATGAAGTTGGATGCAGGCGCTACGGGGTTTAGGTAAGTTTTATGGACCGAGAAATGAAATTGGATGCAGGCGCTAAGGGGTTTAGGTAAGTTTGAGGGACCGAGAAATGAAGTTGGATGCAGGCGCTAAGGGGTTTAGGTAAGTTTTAGGGTCCGAGAAATGAAGTTGGATGCAGGCGCTAAGGGGTTTAGGTAAGTTTAAGGGACCGAGAAATGAAGTTGGATGCAGCCGCTACGGGGTTTATGTAAGTTTCTGGTTGAGGGTGCGCATGCGCAAGATCTTATAAACATACGAACGCACGAATCTAAGAGGCCAAAAACCAATGAAAAACAGAGGCAAACGCAAGTAATTGGAAGAGCTGGACGATGGAAGCCGCCGACAAAACAGGCTGCCGCCGCAACAGGTGAGCACATGAACGTGATTTTTACGATTGCCAAATGACTGAGGCAAGTTCGGGAGATATCATACGAACGGACGTATCTTTTAGGATAGAAACGTATTTGCTTATTGAATCACTCGCAAGTTCATACGAACGCACGAGCGGACGTAAAAAATAGGATGATCGTGAGCAAAATCCAAGCTGTTACATGTTTCTTTGAATCAACCCATATGTGGTATATGTTGAAGTGCTTAATGATAATTTTCCTCACAGGCTGGCTCAGGTGACAAGTGATTAGAGGTGAGTAGGTAGGTCACCTCTGAGCATGAGCATGATTTCTACCAGTAGAAAAAAATGAAAAGCTTGCTGAGATTTTTTTTTATCATTTGGGGTTAGAGATGAGCGAACTTTTGAAAAATTCGATTCGGCCGATTCGCCGAATTTTCCGGGAAAAATCGCTTCGATTCAAATTTATTCGCAACGAATCGCTATTAAGAACGGCTATTTGTGGGCGTCTGAGAGCCTCCATAGGGTTGCAGAACGTTTTGCTTGGCTGTAACATTCATAGGATGCATGCTGGGTTAGTGAAATACTATTGTAAAGAAGTATGACATGCAGATCAGAGGCATCGCTATTAGATTCGCTGTCGCAGAGCGGCACAATTAAAGAGCCTTGAGGTGGCATCAGCATGAAGAGCCCATATATTGCCTGTAAGACACACTCTGGACTTGGCAGCAGCATAGGGAGCCCATATATTGCCTGAAAGACACACCCAGGAGTTGGCAGCAGCATTAGGAGCCCATATATTGCCTGAAAAACACAATGGAGTTGGCAGCAGCATAGGGAGCCCATATATTGCCTGAAAGACACACCCAGGAGTTGGCAGCAGAATTAGGAGACCATATATTGCCTGAAAAACACACCCTGGAGTTGGCAGCAGCATAGGGAGCCCATATATTGCCTGAAAGACACACCCAGGAGTTGGCAGCAGCATTAGGAGCACATATATTGCCTGAAAGACACACCCACGAGTTGGCAGCAGCAGCAGCATTAGGAGCCCATATATTGCCTGAAAGACACACTCTGGATTGGCAGCAGCATAAGGGAGCCCATATATTGCCAGAAAAACACATTGGAGTTGGCAGCCGCATAGGGAGACACACCCAGGAGTTGGCAGCAGCAGCAGCATTAGGAGCCCATATATAGCCTGAAAGACACACTCTGGATTTGCAGCAGCATAAGGGAGCCCATATATTGCCAGAAAAACACATTGGAGTTGTCAGCAGCATAGGGAGCCCATATATTGCCTGAAAAACACATTGGAGTTGGCAGCAGCATTAGGAGCCCATATATTGCCTCAAAGATACACCCAGGAGTTGTCAGCAGCATTAGGAGCCCATATATTGCCTGAAAAGCACATTGGAGTTGTCAGCAGCATTTGGAGCCCATATATTGCCTGAAAGACACAACCAGGAGTTGGCAGCAGCATTAGGAGCCCATATATTGCCTGAAAAACACATTGGAGTTTGCAGCAGCATAGGGAGCTCATATACTGCCTGAAAGACACACCCAGGAATTGGCAGCAGCATAGGGAGCTCATATATTGCCTGAAAGACAAACCCAGGAGTTGTCAGCAGCAGCATTAGGAGCCCATATTTCGCCTGAAAGACACACTCTGGACTTGGCAGCAGCATAGGGAGCCCATATATTGCCTGAAAAACACATTGGAGTTGGCAGCAACATAGGGAGCTCATATATTGCCTGAAAGACACACCCAGAAGTTAGCAGCAGCATTAGGAGCCCATATATTGCCTGAAAGACACACCCAGGAGTTGGCAGCAGCAGCATTAGGAGCCTATATTTCGCCTGAAAGACACACTCTGGACTTGACAGCAGCATAGGGAGCCCATATATTGCCTGAAAAACACATTGGAGTTGGCAGTAGCATAGGGAGCTCATATATTGCCTGAAATACACACCCAGGAGTTGGCAGCAGCATTAGGAGCCCATATATTGCCTGAGAAACACATTGGAGTTGGCAGCAGCAGCAGCATTAGGAGCCCATATATTGCCTGAAAGACACACTCTGGACTTGGCAGCAGCATAGGGAGCCCATATATTGCCTGAAAAACACATTGAAGTTGGCAGCAGTATTAGGAGCCCATATATTGCCTGAAAAACACACCCAGAAGTTGGCAGCAGCATTAGGAGCCCATATATTGCCTGAAAAACACATTGGAGTTGGCAGCAGCATAGGGAGCTCATATATTGCCTGAAAGACACACCCAGGAGTTGGCAGCAGCATTAGGAGCCCATATATTGCCTGAAAAACACATTGGAGTTGGCAGCAGCATAGGGAGCTCATATACTGCCTGAAAGACACACCCAGGAGTTGGCCGCAGCATAGGGAGCTCATATATTGCCTGAAAGACCCAGGAGTTGGCAGCAGCAGCAGCATTAGGAGCCCATATATCGCCTGAAAGACACACTCTGGACTTGACAGCAGCATAGGGAGCCCATATATTGCCAGAAAAACACATTGGAGTTGGCAGCAGCATAGGGAGCTCATATATTGCCTGAAAGACACACCCAGGAGTTGGCAGCAGCAGAAGGAGCTCATATATTGCCTGAAAGACACACCCAGGAGTTGGCAACAGCAGAAGGAGCTACCATGCATCAGCTACTCGCATGCATCAGCTATTGGTGGGTGGAAATCCTGGCTGATCCATGTCTGATTCATCTTCACAAAGGTGAGTCTCTCCACATTTTTCGTGAACAGACGAGTTCTCCTTGCCGTTACTATGGCCCCCGCAGCACCAAAGACCCGCTCAGATGGCACACTACTGGCCAGACAGGACAGCTTTCCCAGGGCAAACTCTGCCAGTTGCGGCCACAAGTCAAGTTTGGCTGCCCAGAAGTCCAGCGGATCCTCAAGGTGTGTTGGCATGGTCATTTCAAGGTATGACACGACCTGTTGGTTCAGGCCCTGCTCCAGGTCCTCCGGCTGCTCATGAGTAGCCTCACTATGCAGGTGCAGAAAGCTACTCATTAGCGACTGAAGACAGAGGCTTTTGCTGATGGAGCTGCTGCTGCTGCTCCTGCCACCCCCCCTCCGCAACCATGGCAGTGGAAGGTGAGTGCAGAGGCTCCCCCGAGTCAGACCCGCGAGAGTATGGATTATGGTGCAGATAGGCATCAGCCAGCTGACTGACAGAAAAATAGAGACAATTCTGCGGTCACTACGCAAGCACGTGAGCATGCATCGTGTCATTTGTGCAAGTGACTCGGAGGGACTACCTGTCTCCATCTCCACTGCATACTGCCACAGTGTGTCTGGGTCCTCTTTCTCACCTCCTCACAACCCTCTAGCTCCACTGGCTGCTCCTGCTCCTCCTCTCCTGTCAGATGACTAGATATACCACCCATTTCGCCAAAACTAAACTGTGCTTCACTGTGCTGCTGCTCCTCCTCCTCTTCCTCAGCTCCCATGGGGTTTATGTGGCCGTGAAATGTATGCGCCATGTCTCCAGTGCCCTGACCAGCCATGGTTTCCAACATGTGTTGTATTACATGAAGCAGCGGAATCACGTCGTTCATGCCGTAATCCTGGCGAATGACAAATATAGTGGCTTCCTCAAAGGGCCTGAGCAAACGGCAGGTGTCACGTATGAGCTGCCACTGGTTCACATTAAAGTTACACAGGGGAGTCACCCTATCTGCTTGGATCATCAAGAAATCAGTGATGGCTTTTCTCTGTTCGTATAGTCGATCTAACATATGTAGGGTGGAATTCCAACGGGTGGGAACATCGCAAATCAGACTATGTTGGGGGATACCGTTCTGACTCTGTAGCTCAAGAAGGGTGTGCTTGGCGGAGTAGGACTGGCTGAAGTGCATACAAAGTTTTCTTCCCGTTGTTAGGATGTCTTGCAGATGGGGGAAAGACTTCAGAAAATGCTTGACAACTAGGTCGAACACGTGTGCCATACAGGGCGCATGGCTCAGACTTCCTTGTCGCAGCGCAGACAAGATGTTACTCTCCTTGTCAGTCACCATGTTTCCCATTTCCAATTTTTGCGGAGTAAGCCATGTTTTGATTTCTTGATGAGTGAATTTCAGGAGCTCCTCCCCTGTGTGACCCCGTTCGCCAAGGCAAACCATGTGAAGCACAGCGTGACACCACCGTGCCCTGCACACATGGTAGGCTGAAGGAGCATTGAGAATTGACCGTACAGTGGATGCTGAGGAAACGGCGGAGGATGAGGAGGAGGAGTCACTGTGACAGGCAAAATGGCCTCGGAGCATGGAGGTCAAAGAGGTGTGACCTATCCAAGTTGCTGTGCAGGAACCATATTCACCCAGTGGGCCGTAAAGGACATGTATTGTCCCTGACCGTAGTTACAGCTCCAGATGTCGGCGCTGCCGTGCACTTTGGTGCACACCCACAGGCTCAAGAACTGGCACACCTTCTGCTCAACAAATTTGTGCAGGGCTGGTACTGCCTTCTTTGCAAAGAAATGATGGCTTGGGACTCTCCACCTCTGCTCGGCACTATTCATCAGTCCACCACCATAAAAGGGAGGGACTGCAGCACCAGCAACTTGGACAGGAGCACATTTAGCTTCTGCACCGTAGGATGAGTGGGCGCATACTGTTGTCTCTTGGACATGGCTTCACTGATGGATTGCTGGTGGGATGAGTGACTTTAAGTAGGAGGAGCAGGAGCATCTGGAGCGGCAGAGGATGGGTATGACGCACAGCTACCTTCAGCTGAGGTGCTGGAGCCTTGGCTGGGTGAAATTGGAAGCGGCGTGGCACTGGCTGACGCAGCAGGCTGGACCCCCACTTCGGAGCCTCGGTTCTCCCAGGCCACTTTATGGTGATGCTGCACGTGTTGCCGCAGGGCCGTGGTACCAACATTGGTGCCCTGGCCATGCTTGACCTTCTGTCTACACGTCTTGCATGTGGCCAGGTTACGCTCCTGCGGATGCTTGATGAAAAAGTGCCACACTGCCGAGTAGCTAATTTTCCCTCCAACAGTCCGCACTAATTCACTGCTACTGCTGCCAACTCCAGGAACCCCTGCTCCACTACCTCCCAGGATAGCAGCCTGCCGCACAGCAGGTGGTCTACCCCGGCCACATGTGGCTCCAGACATCCCAATTCTGCCGCCATGCTGCCTCAGCTGCTGACTCTGGGGCAACCTGGGACCCTCTTCTCCTGATGATGATGAAGCCCCTTCTGCACCGGGCTCCCAAGTGCGATCGGCTTCATCATCATCATCATCGAGTTGGGTCTGCACGCCACTGATGTCCTCCTCGGTTTCCACAAGAGCGTGTGCTGCAGGAGATGAAACGCTCGCCACACCACCTCCCATGCCACTCTCCTCCTCAGTGTTTGTCTGCCTAGCGGAAGAAGCGGCAGATGTCTCCTCCATTTCTTGCCTGGGCAGTAGCTGCTGACTGTCCTCTAACACATCATCCTCACTGAATAGTGGAGCTGAACCCAAAGCATAAGATACGTCGGCTGGAGGGGGGGGGGATTAGAACAGAGGCAATGGAAGGACAGGGGCTGCTCCTGGGCCATGCCAACTCAGGGTTGTGTCCGAGGAACCTACGGACTGTTGACTGAGGGTGTCAGATGTCACTTGTCGTCATCAATTGGTTGACCACGTTAACCAATCGATGACGGCAGATGCGTTGCTGGTCGAGACACGACCGCTAGCAGATACCGGGAGATCAGGCCTCTGACCGCGACTTCTGCTGACACTCGCCCCTAGTCTGCTGCGACTTCTGCCTGATGAATCTAGGCCTCTCCTCTGTGCACATCCTGGCACATCTCTGCCTGACATTTTTACTGCGTTTAGGAGGGGAAAACAATACACTACACTACACCTAGAACAGTATTTTTGTAACAGAAGGTGTGTAGAAAAATTAGATCAAAATAGGCAGACACTGTAGCTAAAAGCTAATGCAAAAAGACACTGCCAGATGGTCTTACACAGGATGCCCCTGGTCAGAGTTAAATGCACCACAGGCAGTTTTAAAATGTGTTTTTTGTTCAAAATGTAAAAAAGGTAAAGATGCAGGTACTATTAAAAGCTAAGTGCTAGTATTCGGGATGCCCCCCCGGTGAAAGGCAATGGGTGCTTTAAACTTGTAAACCAGACTTTTTTATACAAAAGGCAAAAGGTTAGTAGGCAGGTACTCTTAAAAGATAAGTGGTAGCACTGACAATGTCCCCCCGTGAAATGCAATGGGTGCTTTAAACTTGTAAACCAGACATTTCTATACAAAAGGCGAAAGGATAGTAGGCAGGTACTCTTAAAAAATAAATGGTAGCACTGACAATAGCCCCCGGTGAAAGGCAATGGGTGCTTTAAACTTGTAAACCAGACTTTTTCATACAAAAGGCAAAAGGTTAGTAGGCAGGTACTCTTAAAAGATAAGTGGTAGCACTGACAATGGCCCCCGGTGAAAGGCAATAGGTGCTTTAAACTTTAAAACCAGACTTTTTATACAAAAGGCAAAAGGTAAGGTTAGTAGGCAGGTACTCTTAAAAGATTCGTGGTAGCACTGACAATGGCCCCCAGTAAAAGGTAATGGGTGCTTTAAACTTTAAAACCAGACTTTTTTATACAAAAGGCAAAAGGATAGTAGGTAGGTACTCTTAAAAGACATGTGCTAGTATTTGGGATGCCCCCCCCCCCAGCGAATGGCAAAGTTTGCTTAAAAAGTGACTTTGATTACAAAATCCAACCAGTTAGCAGACAGGTACTCTTGAAATATTTATGCTAGTGTTTGGGATGCCCCCTCTTCACATACAGAGGTTGGCTCCTTTGATAGTGGAAAAGTGACGTTGATTACAAAATCAAACCAGTTAGTAGACAGGTAATCTTGAAATATTTATGCTAGTGTTTAGGATGCCCCCTCTTTACATACAGAGGTTGGCTCCTTTGATAGTGGAAAAGTGACGTTGATTACAAAATGCAAACAGTTAATAGACAGGTAGTCTTTAAATATTTTTTGCCAGTGTTTAGGATGCCCCTTCCTCACATACAGAGGTTGGCTCCTTTGATAGTGGAAAAGTGACGTTGATTACAAAATGCAAGCAGGAAATAGACAGGTAGTCTTGAAATATTTATGCTAGTGTTCCGGATGCCCCCTTCTCACATACAGATGTTGGCTGCTTTGATAGTGGAAAAGTGACGTTGATTACTAAATCAAACCAGTTAGTAGACAGGTACTCTTGAAATATTTATGCTAGTGTTTGGGATGCCCCCTCTTCAAATACAGAGACTGGCTCCTTTGATAGTGGAAAAGTGACGTTGATTACAAAATGCAACCAGTTAATAGACAGGTAGTCTTGAAATATTTATGCTAGTGTTTGGGATGCCCCCTCCTCACATACAGAGGTTGGCTCCTTTTATAGTGGTAGAGTGACGTTGATTACAAAATCAAACCAGTTAGTAGACAGGTACTCTTGAAATATTTATGCTAGTGTTTAGGATGCCCCCTCTTCACATACAGAGGTTGGCTCCTTTGATAGTGGAAAAGTGACGTTGATTACAAAATGCAACCAGTTAATAGACAGGTAGTCTTGAAATATTTATGCTAGTGTTTGAGGTACCCCCTCCTCACATACAGAGGTTGGCTCCTTTGATAGTGGAAAAGTGACTTTGATTACAAAATGCAACCAGTTAACAGACAGGTAGTCTTGAAATATTTATACTAGTGTTTGGGAGGCCCCCTCTTCAAATCCAGAGATTGGCTCCTTTGATAGTGGAAAAGTGACGTTGATTACAAAATGCAACCAGTTAATAGACAGGTAGTCTTGAAATATTAATGCTAGTGTTTAGGATGCCCCCTCCTCACATACAGAGGTTGGCTCCTTTTATAGTGATAAAGTGACGTTGATTACAAAATGCAGCCAGTTAATAGACAGGTAGGGCCTGATGCAGAGCCTCCCCCTATCTGAGCTTAAAACCTTCCGATTGTCCGGGGCTCCCGTTTGAATCGTGGCTCAAATGTGATGCAGAGCCTCCATCGGAATGGCTCCCTAACTGATCCGTCAATTTGTCTTTACTCGGGAAGTTTTTTTTGCTCTCTCGGGTGCCTTCAATTTGATCGGGGCTTCCGTTCCCGTTCACACGGGTGGCCCGTTTTTCCCTGCTTTTTCCTTGGTTTCCGTCGTATTTGACCTTCCATTTCGGTGATTTTTTCAAGTATACTTACATCTCCATGGCTCTTCATTTGGCAATCTGGCTACACGCAAGCGCACATCCCTAAACCTCCATTGGAATATGCATATGGCACAAACTGCCAATTTGACACATATATATATTGTCAAATTTATTTTTGGGTGTTCCTTCTTCCTTGCCATTAATGCATACCTTAATCTCTTTGGCGTTCCTTCTTCCTTGCCATTAATGTTTACCGTAATTGGTTGTGAGTTTTTCAGATTTTTTGTCCCATATCTAAACCTTTTGTGTCATGTAAATGTGTGATGATGTTGTGTGATTGTACATTTGCAGGAAAGACAACTCACAAAATCTGTTAGTTTTTTTTAATCAAATTTTTTTTTTTTTTGGTTTTGTGGTTTTGAGATTATTTTTTTGATAAAACAAAAGTAAAAAACAATTTAAATTTGAATTAAACATGTAAAAAATTAGGCCTCGGGGTCTTGTGGCTGTGTTTTTCTTTGATCTGTGAATGAAAAACAACATTAGTTTAGCATTGTTTTTATGGTTTGGTTGGGCGTTGTTTTTTCGGGGCCCTTTTTAAACCGGAACTTCAGCGTGATTTATTGAAAAGCCCAAACTCTAAAAAAACGATTCCGCAGCATCATCTGTAAAAAAAGATACAAGGACCCACCATTAATCCACAAAATACATTAACAAGTTTCCTGGCCTAACTAAAGTCACTTTATTAACCTCTTGCTGCCTCACATTGCCCTAGTTCTGCTATCTGCATGTAGGCTAGTTTGTAGCTGCGTACATGGGTTAAACTAAGGTGGGCTTGTATTTAACATGACAAACTAAGTTGTTTCAGACTTTTCTTGCACTTTTTTTCTTGCGTTTTTTTTTTTTTATTATAAGGAATGTGTGCGCGCACATAAACGCACGCTCGCATACTCACATCCATGATGATGTCGTCCTGCTCCTGAGTAAAGATGGCATAGCTCCTGGTATAGCTCTGACGTTCCCCCGCAGTGACATGCAGGACATCCCAAATTGGAATGCCCCAGAGACATGATGCCTGTAACCCAGCCCTGGATTTCTTCACACTCCAAAGGGCTGGGTTACATGGGTTTTGGCCTGCTTTAAAACATCATGACCAAATCAGGTTAGGATGGAATAACCCACCTCCTTTACATTATTATTAAAGTAACACAGGTTCCCTCACATAAAGCAGAACAAAACCCAGAGCGGCCACTGGTCTTCCCCCTGGAAATCCCAGATCGGGATGCCCCACTGTGTGAAACCCTTTTTACTGAGACTTTACTCAGAAATGGCAGACTCCCTCTCTTAAAGCGGAACAAGCCATGATTAGTTTAATGACCTTTGCAGGCGTATATTGTAGTGCCCCACCAGTCTGATCAAGACAACGAAACCTCATCTTCAAGAGACCAAAGGCTCGCTCCACCACAGAGCGAATCCTCCTGGGGGCAGTATTGTAGGGCTCCTCTGCCTGTGAAGATGGGTGCAAGATTGGGGTCAGCAGCCAGGGGAGCAAAGGATGGGCAGAGTCTCCTCCCCAAAAAAAAAACAAAAAAACTAACAAAATAAAAATAAAAAAAGGTGTGCATTGCAACAATAGAAAAGAGGGACAAAAAGGTGAGCGGGGTAGGGTTGGAGGAAAGGACATTTGTAATGAGCCTACATGCACATCCAACCTGTACACTCATTAAAAAAGTCTGGGGAATACTACTTACATAAGAGGGCAAGAACATGACGCAATAGGGTACAATCACTTAACCCATTTAATTTAAGGTAAAAAAATTAGGCTAAAAATATACTAACCAAAGAAATTACTAAATAGTGTGTTAAGGGAAAAAAAAAAAGACAGGGTGGGCAACCAATACAAGTTTCATACACATACCCAGTAAGGCGGGTGAGCTCAAATAGGTGCAGCATGGTTTCTGCCATACTCAGCAGGACAAGACCGCGGAGCTGGCGCCGCTGATGTGCTCCAACAGAGGACTGCATATTATTAGTGCAAATACGGCTGCTCTGACTCCCCGTAAGTGAAGGCTTGGCGGCCCCGTTTAATTAGGCTGATTTCAATCGGAAATCAAGGCTCTGCATCACTGAAAAAAACGGAACAATGGACGAGGCGTCCGTTTTCCCGGGAAACAGCCTCGTGCGAGCCGACAATCGGAAAGGCGGCTGAGCGCACACCTGAGCGCATAAGCGCACACTAAAATCAACGTAGCACCCTTTCCGGACCCGATCAAAGCCCAAAACCAACGGGAAAACGCACGGGAGAGCTGAACGGGGAGGCTCTGCATCAAGCCAGTAGTCTTGAAATATTAATGCTAGCACGCTTTTTAAAGAATGACACCAGGAAAAGGAAAAGCTAAATAGGCAGGTGTGTTATTAACACTAAATAGGCTTTAAAGCTAATGCAAACACTTTAAACTTTCCCTGTCTTTAACTGTCACTGTCACAGCCTCTCTCCTTCTCTATCTGTCCCTCGCTTCTTCTGTTTTATCTATCTATCTATCTATCTATCTATCTATCTATCTATCTCTCCCTCGCTGTGTCTATCTATCTATCTATCTATCTATTTATCTATCTCTCCCTCGCTGTGTCTATCTATCTATCTATCTATCTGTATCTGTGCCGCAGTTTCAGAATAATCTTCCGCAAAATGGCCGCCGCTTATATGGGGCTGTGACATCATCGGTAAGCTTGTCTGCTGATAGGTAGCATGTGACGCCTACCCAGGATTCCTTGCCCCATGGGACATGTCCTGACATGTGGACCCACCATTTTAGATGGGCTGTATAGCAGTAAATTGAGTGTTAAGGAAGTGATTCGAGCAATCGAATCGAGGCGACATTCGGAATCGTAACGAATCGAATTTTTCCTGAAATGCGTAACGAATTTGGGTTCGTCAGAATCGATTCGCTCATCTCTATTTGGGGTGTACAAGTTACCCCTCCCCTTGCTATCTGGCATGTTCATATGGATTTTTAATATTAGTGAATTAGTTCCTTTAACGGGGGAGGAAGAAAGTGGTGATGCTGGCCCCACTTAGTAGTCACAGAAAGCACACCACAAAAAGAGCTTGAGAGCCAAAGATATTTGGGGCCGAGTTGGGGCAGTGCAAATAGACACCTGTGCAGGCAAAACTTGATGTTGGATTAAATGGTCCATAACCATCTATGTGTAGCCGGCTGGGGAATGTTTACGGGTCTAGACACAGTGGAGGACGACCTCCACACTGCCTATGGGAATGGGATGGGGGGGGTAATGCCACACTGCCTATAAGAATGGGATTGGGGGAATGCAACACTTCCTATGAGAATGTGATGAGGGGAATGCCACCCTTCCTATATGGGGAATGGGATGGGGGGTAATGCCACACTGCCTAAGAGAATGTGATGAGGGGAATGTGATGAGGGGAATGCCATGGGGGGATGGTGTTTTAGCACTTTTGTGGTTCAGAATATTTTTTTTTCCTTCCCCAAATCCTAGGTGCGTCTTATAGGGTGAAACATAAGTAAGAATTTAAATGTGTAAAGCGGAATCAAATAGTACACTAAAATATTAGGCAAGAATAATACCAAAAGTCACTAGGGGGATCGCTAGACAAAACAGTCAAATGAAACAGCGAAATAAATAGGCAAGAAAACAAAAGTACATTATTTATCGAGCTATAATGGAGAAGTGGAGGGGAACATTTTAAATGCAGGACTTTCATTTTGACTACAGTTGTCGCTACAAGCTGAGTAAGGGTGTTAATATTATTAAAGTTTAGTCCCCCAAGAGTTTACATTGCCTAGGGCCACTTTTGGTCATGATTCATCAGTGTTACATTCATACAGCAGGACTTCAACGGCTGTCAATGAGGCACCTGACTAAGCAAAGTGTATACATATTAAATAAAAAATGATTTAATAAATAAATACAATACATGAAGGCATGGATGAAGAATAGGGATATGACAACTGCTGATTCTCACAATGACAAATGGCCATATTAGAGGAAATGTGTTGATGTTGGATTTTATTCGCTTATTTTTAATTTCGTTGAATTTGTATACACATCGATAAAGGCATCTGTGTACTGTAAGGCTTATGGCATTTAACTTGTTTACTTCCATCCAAAGAAGTCAAAAAGTCTTTTCACTTTGCCTAAAATTAAATTTGCCTCCCAAGGTCCAGTCCGCCTAATGGGAATCCTATTGTGAGGGAGCTCAGGCTGAGTTATCGCCAGGCGAGGAGATGGTGAGTTCCGTCTATCGCCCCGATCCTCTTTTCAGTATTAAGAAAATCCATTTAAACGCAAAGACCAGCAATTCACACACCACTGCACCTCTATTCAGCACTTCACATGCAGATCAAGCCCATATTTCCCATCAGGAAGCAGCAAGGCCCACACCCCCCATCTGCATCATTTTTATGGATTGTTTGATTTGAATTTCTAAGTTTATTTTTAGGGGGAACTCCAACCTGACTTCAGTTACCAACATAAGCTTAAATCAAAGTTATTTCTTATTTTTGGAGCTCTGCATTGGTTTGTAGCTAAAGATTTGACCACTGGCATTCTGCAATGGCTAATAGACACAGAAGCTGGCCAAATAAGACTTGTAAGTTCTGGAGCACATCTTTAATTATTGAATAGTGCTAATCAGAATCAATTTATTTCACCGTGTATATATATATATATATATATATATATATATATATATAAATACAAATATATGGGAAAATGACAGAATTGACACAAGAGAAGAGATTATAGATTCAACAAAACTATACAACAAAATATAAATAAATATATTAACTATATACAGCAGATTATCATGGTAATGTGGATGCCTATGATGAGGAGGCCCCTACAGTTGTTGGTTTCCCAGGTAGACAAAGACCTAGAATACAACATCATATGGCAAACATAGCATAAGCACCATATATGATCAAAGTAATGTTATAATGAAACAACATGTGACTAATACAGTTATTTTTCAATCTCATCCTTCCTGTTGTTGCTGTTTTTTTGCTGAATATGGTGTGAGTCGGTCGCTATGAGCAGTCGCTAACAGGCGCTCCCATACAGCGCTGTACTCGTCAAATAGTGACTCCTCACAATGTATTCAACATTACTGAACAGTGACTGAGTCGCTATAAACTAGCGACTCACGTGCGAGCACTGCGACTACTAGCTCTGAAAATGCCTGCTACAGACTCTCATCTGTCGCTACCTGCCGCTAATGATGAATCAGCCTCTTAGTTTAGCAGCTTTTGCAAGATACCAGTTGTATCTTCAAGTGAGGTTGTATTATAAATGGGCTTTTCATTAAGGGACTTTATATTGGGGGGAAGTGTTTAAGAGCTAAACTTTTTTTTGCCTTGCTTGGAAGTTGCTTAAAGTGGACCAAAACCCAGTGCGATCTGCCAGGGAAGTTGTCCCGGGGATCTATTCCCTCCCCCGGGGCAACAGCGCATGCGCGAGCCGTGGCCGCATCCACGATATCCCTCTAGAAGGGCACATGCTGCGCCAAGCATTTGTGAATGACTCCCTGGTAGAGGGAAGCGGGGGGGTGGCAGTCAGCAAGCTCTGAGCCATTGGCCTTCGCCGCTGGCTTAGACGGCGTGGCGTCAGCGATCCTCCAAGTGTGCTGATTGGCCACACATGTGCCATAGGATCGGGAACAGATGAGTTGCATTCAGCAATCTGGGGTGTTTCACACAGTGGGGCACCCCCCGATCCCTTGGGGGAAAGGAGCAAAACCCAGGATAGTCAAAATCCTGAGTTTTGGTCCACTTTAAGTGTTATAGAGCTAAAATAAAAAGTTATAGCACTGCAACTATAAGTACTAAAATTGTTGCTTTTGTAACTGGGATAATGGCTAGCAACATTGGAGGTCTATGTCAGTGCACAATTTGTCATATGTATACATTACTGGAGCAGCATTTCCAGGGTGAATACTGTTGTGATAAATGTGAGCATATTGCAACTTTAAAAGTTTGGGTTAGAGATCTGTAGGCACCAAATGCAACACTGAGGGAGATTGACACTCTTGAAAGGGGCATTATACTCATTGAGCGAGCAGTAAGTGGGGTAGAACCTAGGGTGGAGTAATGGGTCAGGAGGAGCAGATAAGTTGCTGGGTAAATGTAGACTGATGGAGTAGAATGGGAGCACAGAAAAGGAAGGCCATACCTATGTATGTGCACCCTAGCAAAATTGTCAAGTGAGGTAATAATGCAAGAGCAATAGGCAGATGGACAGCTCCCTAGTAAGTGAGTCGTTGGGACTTCAGGTAGGACTAGGCAGTTAGTGGTCATAGAGAATTCTATTATCAGGCGGACTGATAGAATAATTTGTCACCAAGACTGCCTCAATCGAATGGTTTGCTGTCTCTCTGGTGCCGGGGTTCGGCATGTGGTTGAAAGGGTGGATAAATTACTGGGAGGGGCTGGAGATGACCCATCTGTTGTGGTCCACAAGGGGACCAATGAAAGAGTTAATGGGAGATGGTGGATGGTTAAGAATATATTTAAGGTATTAGGCACCTAGTTAAAGAGAAGGACCTGGAACAATAGCAGGAGCTTAAAGAGTTAAATGCATGGCTCAAGTCCTGGTGCAGGGCAAAAGGATTTGTGTTCCTAGATCACTAGGCGGACTTTTCATCGAGGTACAAACTGTATTCTACAGGTCATTTGCACCTGAATGGAAGGGGGTGGCTGTGCTGGATAAGAGGATACTACAGAAGGTGTGAATGGCAAGATGAAAACAAAGGGGAAGACAGGTTACTTAAAGGACAGCATATGATGGTGGGTGGAGAAATAGAAGGGGGGAGCAGCCCCAGCAGTGAAAAATTAGGTGGATACAATACTGCATAAGCTAGTGATACTTGAGCTCAATGTGTTAAACTGGATGGAAACTTAAAGTGTATCTTCACAAATGCCAGAAGTCTGACAAGTAAAGTGGGGGAGCTTGAGGCTCTGGTACTGGAAGAAAATATAGATGTTATTGGTGTAACACACGGATGATTCTATTTTGGATCTGTTAATATAAATCAAATGATGATGATCTGGAAGGATCTGTAGCAGTCCATGAAAATCTTGGTAACAGTGACCACAATTTAGTTAAATTCAATATAAACTGTACTAAACATTTCCATCTGGGAGGGAAAAACACTGAACTTTAGGAAGGCCAACTTCCCCAGGTTCAGGGCTGCACTTCAGGACATAGACTGGGAGCATCTGTTGAGTAATAAGGATACAGATGCCGAATGGGAGTGCTTTAAATCAATTGTGATTACCAACATTGCAAAATGTATTCCTATGTGTAACAAATCGACTAAAAATGGCTAAAATTAAACCCCTCAAGGCTGACTCCTGTGGTTAAATAAAGAGCAAGAATAGGGAATTTAAAAATGAAAAGGCTAAGCTCTCAGTTGTAACCCTTGACAAGTATAAAGCAGTAAGTAAAACATGTTAAAAAGAAATAAAGTTTGTAAACACAGAAAATGAAAAAGATGTGGCCAAAGAAAGCAAAACCAACCCTAAACTTTTCGTTAGCTTTAAAAATTCAAAGAAAACTAAATTGGAACAGGTGGGTGCCCTAATTAATGATGATGGGGAATTAGTCCCTGGGGATGAAGAGAAGGCGGAGCTGTTAAACACGTTTTTTAGCTCTGTGTACGAAAGAGAGAAGCAAGAAGCTAGTAAAGGAGATGCCACTGATAGCAATACCCCAAGTATAATACTCAACAAGCTAAACATGGATATCATCCAAGAAAGACTAAATAATTTAAATGTGAATTAGACTGCAGGACCAGATGGAATTCACCCGAGCATTATTAAAGAACTCAGCTGAGTTATCTCATCACCCCTGTTCTAGATCTTTAAAGAATGAACTTGTGACAAGGGATTGGCGCTAGGCAAATGTGGTGCCCATTTTTAAAAAGTGCTCTAGGTCTTCTCCAGGTAACTACAGACCTGTAAGTTTAACAGCCATTGTGGGAAAATTGTTTAAGGGGCTATTAAGGGACTACATACACAAACATATAACTATGCATAATATTATAAAAAACTGGCAGATTAACCTGATTTGCTTCTACAAAGAGGTGAGTGGAAGCCTGGACAGAGGGGCGGCTGGATCTGTATTTTACAAAAAGCATTTGACACCGTCCCCTATAGAGGCTTATTGGGTAAAGTTTGTAACTGGATTGAAAACCGGCTAAAGGATCTTGTACAGAGAGATGTGGTTAATGACACATGCTCTGAATGTTCCTCGGTCATAAGCAGTGTCCCCCAGGGTTCAGTTCTGGGCGCTCTATTATTCAACGACATAGAAGATGGAATTAATGGCACTGTCTCTATTTTTCAGATGACACAAAGATATGTAGCACAGTGCAGTCTATTGAAGATTTTCACAAGCTTTAAGCTGACTTGGACACTTTGAATGTCTGGGCATCCACTTGGTAAATACAGTTCAATGTGGAAAAATGTAAAGTCATGCACTTGGGGTCTAATAGGTGGTGTCCTCAGCGGAGTAAAACTGTGAGAATCACTTTTTGAGAAGGATCTGGGGGTACTGGTAGACCACAATATATTATCATGCATTAAATGAGGCATGGAATCATGGGATAGGGATATAATTTTCCCTATTTACAAGTGCCCTCATCTGGAATATGCTGTCCAGTTTTGGGCACCAGTTTATAAAAGGGATGTTTTGATTATGGATAGGGATTTAATGGGAATTAAATCTGTTTAGATTTGAGAGAAGACGTCTACAGGGGGACATGATTAATTTGTATAAATATAGAAATAGGCAATGCAAAAAATATGGAGAAGCACTATTTCAGGTAAAATCCTCTCTAAAAACAAGGGGGCACTCCCTTCCCCTCCGGGGACAACAAATATGTTTTACCATAAGAACTATAAATATGTGGAATACCCCCCCACAGAAGATTGCTACAGCATGAACCGCTGACAGCTTCAAAATGATTAGATGCTTGTTTAGAATAAATTAACATTAATAGTTACTATTAGCTGCTATAACTAAAAAAATAAAACAAAATAAAAAAATAACTTTCCCCAACCCCGACCCTTGGTTGAACTTAAACCGTATTAACTTTGTAACTTCTTGAGGCTTGCTGGAACCAGTTCCTCTACAACTGATCTTTGGTAAATGCTGGTCAGGAATGGAACAATTTTTCCTGTGCATGTTTTGAGCCAACATAATTTTCCCCTCTGGACCTGGGGCTTTGCTGGTTTTTAGGCATAGAAGAAGTAACATGGCTCAGTCACTACCAATTAATTTTCAAATGTGATAGTCTCCCTGAAAAGGCTGTCAGAGCTGTCATAAGTGGTTCCAATTACTGCTGTGGCTGTTGAATTTCTAATCAAGTATGCAATAGTATGCATTTATTTCTTCTGCTAGTTGAATACTTGGCTGTGCCATTATTGGGGAACATGTATACTGTA
This sequence comes from Gastrophryne carolinensis, assembly GCA_027917425.1. Taxonomy (NCBI): domain Eukaryota; kingdom Metazoa; phylum Chordata; class Amphibia; order Anura; family Microhylidae; genus Gastrophryne; species Gastrophryne carolinensis. The sequence continues at coordinate 115,761,856 of CM051237.1, read as the reverse complement.
GTTTGTTGTGTCACCAGCTCAATATGCCTATTCTTTCTTCTGTAATTCTCTGATATTGCATGAGAACCAGGGTTTTCCGTTATATTCTTTAAAGGAGTTGGTTTAAGCAAGTCTTCGCAGAATTTAATATAGGAGGTCACAGTTACTCTTTCAGATTGTAATTAGGTGCCATACATGCATCCCAGTCTGTGCTATCAAAGCATGCCTTAAGCGTTTGATTTTTCTCCGCAGTTCACTTTTTTCTCATCACTATAAGCTTACCGTATTTTTGTCCCATAACATGCACTTTTCCATCAAAAATACTCACATGTCCTGGCGCTTCCACGCAGCTGGCCAGGGTTCCACAGCTGCCGAATGGCCAGAGGAACAAGGAACGGTGGATGGGCAGGGTAACTGAAGCCTGTCTGCAGCCGCTGCTGCTTTTCCAAGGAATGCAGGGTGCACACAAATGGGATGGGGGTTACCCACACTGCCTATGGGAATGGGATGAGGGGGATGCCACACTGCCTATATGAGGAATGGGAGCGGGGAATGGCACACTGCCTATAGGGAATGGGAGGGGGGGAATGCCACACTGCCTGTAATTGGGGGATTCTGCACCTTGCCTATTATTTGATACTTGGGGGTTGGTGTTTTAGCACAACAATTGTGGTTCCAAATATAATTTTTTTTCCTATTCTCCAGCTCCAAATCCTAGGTGCGGCATCTAGGGTGAAAATACAGTAGTTGATTTTAGTCAGTTTCTATAAATTGGTACAACGTTTATTTAGTGCTAATCTGAGCATCCCACCGCTGCTCTTGTTAATGACCTGTATAGCAGTGATCAAGAGTTTTTCCTCTCTCATTGTGCCTGTTACATATTGTTTATATTTGGGTACTTCTAGTTTGAGATTAGACTAGTTGAAATCATTAGGGCATCTAAGATTTCTTTCATTATTTTATTATTATTATTTCCCAGTCTGTTGTGTTTTCAGCTAGACAGTTCATGGCATCCTTCATGCAAGAGAACAAAACTTTCTGCACTTTATTGATAGGTATTTTAAGTTAAGCAGGGCTTTTCCTAGAATATCAGCATCTCTGCATCACCTTTTAATTACAGACCCCTTTTCCCTGAGGTTATTAAATCTCTGTCTACTCAGAATCTTTGGATCTATAGCACATTATTGGGACTGGAGGCTTTACCCAGTAAAGCAAAGAACAGCTTTGCTTTCTTGAGTTTGTATATACCTGTGTGGTACACTGAAACATTGTTACAAAAGCAAAATGGTTTGCCCCCCAGGCCAAAAAAATGTCTACATTGCAAGATTATGGGGAGGTTGCCTGGTTCTCCCTGCTTGGTGCCTGTCTGGCCTCCAGGGGGTCAGTGTGATTGTTTTGCCTCTCCATTTGGGCAATCAGTGCCTCAAAATTGGTATTGAGACACTGCTGTTCAATCAACTGCAGCCATGTCCTCGTGGAGCAGACTGGCAGTTCTCCACACCACTTTGCCTGAGGCCCAAGCGTGGGGAAGTCCCTGTGCCTAAGGCTGGGACTGCAGTGCCTTGGCCGAGTGCTGCGTTCCTATCTGCCATGCCTGGCTTCCAGATTCTGCAGGCTGGGGTGGCGCCATCCTTGTGGCATAGTTTAGGCCGCAGTAAGCACTGCCATCAAGTACAGGGGGCAGGTGTGTGCTTTTATACACAAGTGGGTGGATAATTGGGCACCAATTTAGACTTTATTTAACAGGTGAGCACAGGTGTTTGCAACCTAGAGGCTACATCATGGGCATCTGCACATTGGCACTGATTGCCCAAATGGAGCGGCAAAACAATCACACTGAATGAATGCTGACCCTCTGGAGGCCAGACAGGCACCAAGCAGGGAGAACCAGGCAACCCCCCCCCCCCCCCATAATCTTGCAATATGGACATTTTTTTGGCCTGGGGGGCAAACCATTTTGCTTTTGTAACAATGTTTCAGTGTACCACACAGGTATATACAAACTAAAGAAAGGTGTTTGCAACCTAGAGGCTACATCATGGGCATCTGCACATTGGCTAGCACACTTCGGGATCCACAGGTGTGTATCACGCTGCTGGAAAGAGCCGAAAGAGACTCTTTGCACCATGGCACCATCCCTGTTTACCCATGATGAGCAGGAGCACATTATGCTGGTAAGTACCCATGTTATGCTATGCTATGCTTTTCCTACGTATGTTTGCCAATTTACAAGCAGGCAACTGGGTGGACAGGTGACAGACTGGCTGCTGGCCACTGTCACATGTACCATGCTTGCCTGTTTGTAGCAGATGAGGGGGGGCTCAGATATGTGTAGGTTGAGGGGATATGGGCCACTGTTGCAGGATGAGACAGGAGCGAGCCTATAGACCTTCCGATCTGCCGGTAATGGTGGCCTGGAGAGCTGGGTCCGCCAGGTTGCCTAGCTGTATCAGCAACTGCAATCCGCCAAAAGTCTATGAGATTTCAGGGAAGGCTTACTCCCTCCCCCCGGGGCACCCTGTAAATTCACCCTTCCCAGAGTCTTACCTTCTCTGGTGTGCATGACCCCCGAACTGAATGGTTGCATGGCCGTGCACAGCTAGCAGCACCGTGGGCTCGAGGAGGTGAGTTCGCTCGGTGTCCTAGGGGTTTCACACAGTGGTTCACCCGAAACCGGGATGCCCCAGTTGAAGAGACCAAAACCTAGGATAGTGAAAATCCTGAGGTGAGAATACTGCTACCCCAGTCACTAGTAGTAGCATTCCTGATGTCCCTACACTAATGCAGTGTACAGACTCAGATGGCATTTCCTACAATCAGCAAAAACCTAGTACAACATAAGTGAGTGAGCCTCTTTTTGGGTGACTTCTAAACAAAAGGTCTCAAACTACATAGGAGAAGCTGACAGATGGGGCATTGAAACAGACAAGCACACAATGCAGCCCTCAAGCACTGCTGTATTTACCATTAGGCAACCCTAGGCCTGTACCTAGGGTTGCCACTTGCAGTGGGGGTGCTATGGAGTGTGCTGTTTGTTATATATATATTATATAGCTATAGTTTGAAAAAAAACCTTACTGGCACCAGGTAAATCACAGGTCTGGGGGCACAATTCTAACACAAATGTTTATTTTACTTTCTAAAATTAAAACAATAAGGCGGAACACCAAAAACCTGACAAAAAAGGAGTTTTTTAGAAACACTTTTCGTTTTGCACTAAAAAGTCCCCTGTTCGAAAATGGACAGCAACTTCTCACCATCATCCGTCTATTGTTGCTGTTGTCATAAGCTATTTTATTTAGACCAGAGCCAAACTTGACCAATGAGGAATGCTGTTGCTGGTTATTTTGGTATCAACGTATATGCTTTTGTACACACATTTGTTATATTTATTAAGCACTGATCTTAGCTCAGGCATAGCAGATGTATCCTTTAATGTAATTAGAACTTTTAGATCCTGAGTGTATATTTGGATAAAAGGAAAAAATATATATTATCCATGCACAAATAAAAAGACTCAAAGTCTACCTGAAGGAACCAAGCTCAACACTAAAATGTTCTCAGTAAATAATCACAAATAAAAACAATAAATGAGTAGGGCTGGCATAGTATTCACAGGCTGATTCATCATTAGCGGCAGGTAGCGACAGAGGAGCGTCTGTAGCAGGCATTTTCAGAGCGCCCGCTAGTAGTCGCAGCGCTCGGCCATGAGTCGCTAGTTTATAGCAACTCAGTCGCTGTTCAGTAATGTTGAATACATTGTGAGGAGTCGCTATTTGACCAGTACAGCGCTGTATGGAAGCGCATGTTAGCGACTGCTCATAGCGACCGACTCACACCATATTCAGCAAAAAAACAGCCTCACAAATCTCTGGTGCTGAAAAATGCTTGTTTGAAGCCCAGAACGCAGGAGGCGATGTGTTTAAAGTCTGTTTTTCAAGCATCTTTCCACTAGTAACAAAGCAAAAATATATGGAATTACATTGTAGCAACATTGTAACATGAACACTTTAATGCCAGACCTGTTATGTCATTTCTGAAGAAATATATAAAAAATGAAAAAATTGTGAAAAAACCTGGCGCTGTGCAAGGCTGAATGCTGGCGCTGTTCGCTGAGGCTGTGAAAATGATGAATCAGATGCTACATGGCGCTATCCCAGTCGCTAAACAGATTCTGCTTGATAAATGTGTAATTGCGTGCCGTGTCCAGTGTTCACCAGTCGCTACCTGACGCTACCTCTCATTAATCAGCCACTACCTGACGCTATCCCTTCTTAAATTAGGGCCTTAGTATAACACTCATTAAAATCAAATGAGTTTCTTATTTAAAGCAGAACAATACCCGCTTAACTTGTAAAACACATTTGGCCAAAGTCATTGGCGATATTTCCTTCTCAGGGTGTAGAACTAGAAATGGATATTTTTGCTTTTCGAATAGTCCTGGAAATTGTTTTTTGCTGTCCCTCTCTGTAAGATGGCAGGTGATCAGTCATTGCATAGGTGTGGCAATGACATCATTAATACACACAACAGTGGCAATAAAAGGAGGTGGCGGAGCTTTACAGCTTAAACAAGCGGAATTATCTGGGATTAAAATGAAGCAGGAGCAGTGAAAATTGGCAAAGGGTCCTCTTCATGGGGGAGCAATTCAGGGGATGCTAGTTAAAAATGTGGGTTTTGGTCCACTTTAAACCTGTAATGAAAGAACGCAGACTCAGTTATCCAAGCAAAGCACTCCTCTCGCCTGCATATGGCAGACACACATGTAAATAAATATAGTGTAATCATATCTTAGCAGGTAGACTAATTTATGAAAAAAAGGTACTGTATTTGCCGGCGTATAAGACGACTGGGTGTATAAGACGACCCCCCAACATTTCCACTCAAAATATAGAGTTTGTTATATACTCGCCGTTTAGGACTACTCCCTCTTCCACATACCAAATAAAACGTAAAAGAACATCAGATTTTATTTTAACATGTTAATTTATATTCAAATGCTTATGACATGCAGGAAAACTGTCACAAGGCTGTATGTTATCAAACCCTTGTGTACACCTGCTAGGGCTGGCTCCGGGTTTTGATGGGCCCTTGGGCGACAGTGTCACAGTGGGCCCCTTGCAGTGATCATGTCTGTGATTTTCTGCTGTTCTTTTCTAGTGCTCAGAAACCAAATGTTCTTTTCTGGATGTTTAATAGTGATGCAGCAGGACCAGCACCTAGGCAATAGTGGGTGTTGATAATGAGGCATCCCAATTTGGGATTAAACACTTTACCTGTCCTGGGAATCTAAAGCTGCCATGGGAGCTTTTGCCAGTGAATGTGCAGAGCAGGCAACAACACGATGGCTAAAGTTCAAATGGAGCCATCCCCGCTTGCGCATGCACCGTTGGATCACTGGATAGGTAAGTATATGCACTGATCCAGGGGGGTTGACACAGTTGGGTATCCCAAATCAGGATTTGATCCACTTCAAAACACACCAAAACTCTGGTAAAACAGCTCTAAAGCACTCAAAGGCTGGGTTACAGCTTGTTCCTAGGGCATCCCAATACGGGTTGCCTGGCTGTGTGAATCCCTGTTACCCCTGCAGCTCATGTGGCATCCACTGTCAACATATTTAAATGGCAGGCAGTGGCTTTGTATAGCACCGAGGAGCAGTCAGCAGAGGTTGCTGCATTCAGAATAGATTGTGGTCAATAATATGCACCACAATCTTTTCTGATTAAATGTTAGCCTGTGCATGCGCCGTGGGTGGGTGGTTGGAGTTTAGTAACAACCAATGTGGGTTTCACACACATGGTTATCTAAAATTCAGATGCCCCTGTAATGTAGACCAAAAGCCAGGTGAGGGAAACTCCTGGGATTGGGTCTACTTTGAGGTACTGACAGTTTGCCTTCTGACCTGCTCTGATGCTTCATGTTTCTTCTGTAGCCATCTTCTTATCAGCTTCTTATCAGCAAGTCAGTCCCGGCAGCTCATCACTTCACACACGGCCCGGGAAGGGGAACACATACTCGCGCACATTGACACAGAAAACAGGAGGGAGGAGGGGGAGAGGAGGAAGAGAGGGGGGAGAGGGGCAGCGCGGGGGAGCTCCACGGAGAGGAGACCATAATAGAGAGACAGCGCTGCACTATTATCACACACAGCCAGGGGAAGGGAAAGATATAATGGCGTGCTGATACAGGAAACAGGAGGGAGTGGGGGAGAGGAGGAAGAGAGGGGGGAGAGGGGCAGCGCAGGGGAGCTGCACACACACACACTGACAGTTCCCGGCTACCTTCTGCAGCTTCGGACCAGGCTGCGGAGGGAGCGCCACTGCTTTTAGCCCAGCACAATGGGCTGCTGATGCTCACCGCTGTATGTGCATACCTCCCAACTTTTCAAAGCTGTAAAGAGGGACAAAAGAAGCCATGCCCCCAACCACACCCTTAGCACGCCTTCATTCATGCCCTTAAAGGGAAACACCACCTAAGAATTAAATAGGGCATCCCTCGCTGCAGTCAGTGAGTGGGGGTGTTGTTCCTCTCTAAAGCAGAGCAAAACCCTGGTGGCATGGCCCTGACACCCAAAAAATTCCAGGGCTGGCCACTGGCCTTTCCCGCGGTATAAGCGACTGGAATGACTCGCCGTGCAAAACATGCCCCATGCCACAAAAAGATAGGCGGGGGGAGAATGCCCGCTGAGCTCCTGATTGCTGGGGCTCTGCATGTAAACAGAGCCATTCGCCAAGCATTACATATGCACAGCAAACAACTCTACTTAAACGATAGTGCACGCATGTGCCATAGGACTGGGAAGAGCGGGATGCCCCACTGTGTGAAATACCCCCGATTGGCGCACATCAGATTACACTGCAGCCGCATCCCTGCTCGCCTTTAGTTTGGGATGTGCCCACACTGGCTATTCAGAATGCGTCCCAGCTAAAGGCATAGTAGGGATGCAGCTGCAGGGTAATGTGGTGTTGGCTCTGGGAATAGGGAGGGTTTTACAGTGGGGCATCCCGAATTGGAATGCCCGAGTGGGTTTGTTCCCTACTCCAGGGGCATGACAAATTGGGTTTCCTCTACTGTGTGAAACCCCCCAACTGGCCCTTTTCCCAGAGCCCACCCACATTACACTGCAGCCACATCCCTACTATGCCTTTAGATGGGACGCATTCTGAATAGCCAGCACAGGCCCCAACTAAAGGCGAGCAGGAATGTGGCCGCAGTGTAATGTGGTGTGGAGTCTGGGAAAAAGGCCAAACGGGGGCAGACAGGGGGGCCTTCCATTTTGCTGCCCCTGATGCAGGGAACAAAACCCAGTGTGGCATCCCAAGTTGGGCTGCCCCCTTGTGTAAACTCCCCCAAGTTGGGATGCCCCCAGTGTAAACTCCCCCAATTTGGGATGCCCCCTGTGTAAACTTCCCAAATGACCCCGTTTACCAGATTCCACACCACATTACACTGTGGCCACATCCCTGCTGGCATATAGCTGGGGACATGCCTGGGTTGTTTAGAATGTGTCCCATCTAATGGCATAATGTGTAATGTGTGGGGTCTGGGAAAGGGGCCAGTTGGGGGTTTTACACTGGGGGATGCCCCATAGAAACTTTTTTTTTTGTAATAAATCTTAAATAAATCACACCTCAGATCAGATGTGAGGGCGATGTCAGGAGTGTGTGCCAGGAGCCAGCCCCCTGCCTGCCCACACAGTGCCTGAGAGCAGGAAAGCTGATCTGCTCGGCGCTCACCCTGCTGGCCTGCTCAGTCTCTCCCTGCTCTGATCGACTAGTGCTGCCTGAGCAAGAGCATCGCTCTGCAGGAGGAGATGATCGTGCTCCCCAGCTTGGTGAAGGTAAGTACATTCACTGCGACGGCGTGGGACATGACAGCGCAGGATAACTACATGCGCCGCCGGACGCGGGACCACAGATGAAGAATCGGGGCAGTCCCAGGAAAATCGGGACAGTTGGGGGGTGTGACCCAGGTGCACCCGGCGTATAAGACGACCCCCCCACTTGGAGGCATGTTTTACAGGGGGAAAAAGTCATCTTATACGCCGGCAAATACGATACTCATTCTAACACTTTAAAAATAGAGCATTAAAAAAATCAGGCATCGATAAAGAGCATCGCCAGGCATCCCGCTCAGCTGTTTCGGAGGCCGTGTTCTTAAATCAAACTGCTAATCAGCAGTCACACATAATTGTACGCCTAAAGTATCAATATTTTCAATCCTGGTTAAGGACATGTAACACGTGCAGCGTACACAAAGAGTAATTTCTTTACACCCTGACCTTTAACCACTGTCATCACCATTAAAAGTAATGGGCTTCAATGTCAGTAGTACTTAACCTTTGTATTATGATAAAAAAAAAAAAGATTACATTCAATTAGAAGCCACACTTAGATCTGAATGCTTTTATTTTTAGAATGTAAGTTATATTATATATGTCAAAAGAGTAAAACATTGGAACACCCAGCAAACTAAATACAGAAGGCTCAACAAGAGTAAATGTTTTGGTACAAGCTTAGTTCGAGCCAGTTACTTATATTTTTTATTTTTGGTATTAAGTAATTAAAGTTTAACTGCAAAACTGATATTAAAGAGAACCTGCAACCTTTCAGACACTACTCACTGCCAAGTCGCTTGACCAGCCCATTCTAGTTTAGCTCGATCCTCTTTCAATTATCACAACAATACCGCACTTTTTCATGAGCCCCTGAGCCAGCCAATCACAGGTGGATAAACAACAAGGTATTTTCTTTTCTGAGCTATCCAATTACAGCTATGCACAGGAGGGCAGATCAGTTGGTGCTTGGGTTCTGCTAGAAAGGCTGGGGTCCTCTTTAGGTATCCTAATTGTAGTAATTTATCCTGTATTTCACATATAACATATGAAAAATTACTGTCGTGCTGGCTATCATATTGTAGACCCTTTATGTTTTCTCCTACGGGAAGGCAAAATATAAAAGGCTTAATAGAGGGTAAACATTTTTCAAAGGTCAAGGACAGTCAGGTCAGACCCCCCCCCCTCCCCAGCCAAAAGATGGAATCTTTCAGGCACATTTAGAGTAGAGCATTCTTGCATGGGTTCTAAATCTGTGTAATATGGGCCCAAAACTTTTAGTTTGATTTGTTTTTTTGATGTAAAAGTTTTAAATGGCGAAGCTAATGGCAGGAAGATCATATAAAGGTGTAAAAGGTGTTAACTTCCTGCCACTACAACAGGACCCAATGGTACCCAAGATTACAGACAGACAACAAGCTCCAAAAACACACCATTTGTCTCTAGCTATCTGAAATTGTCCAATGTGGTCATGGCAACTCAACAAAACAGTGTGGCAGCATTGTTCACGGGGCAGATAGAGCAACTTTTCTGTGCCCTTTAACCCCATATTAACCCGGCAGTTAACCAGGTTAACCATGTAAGATTGTCTTTAGGTCACTGCTTGGACTATTGTTTCTACAAACTCTGGCCAAAATGTTTAAAATGGCCTTTGTTGCAAACTTACATGATGTCATAGTGAATATTAAGCACTATGGGAGGCTTCCTTACAAAAAAGTTGAACAGGCTCCTTCGGGCATGCCTGCAAAATCTTACCTTGATTATAATGAACCATAAAATCCAATCTAAGAGCTTCATTTACTTAATTTCTTGTTCTTGATGCCACTGATTAAACGTAATGTCCACTGACCACCAGCAGCATCCCCACTACATACCCCACTGCAGAAAATAACAATTTCAACAGTTAACTGCAATAATCGCTAGTAGGATGACCAGTCAAGTGAAGTTGTGACTAGCCACATTATCGACAGTTATCAATAGCCTTTCAACTATGAATTGCACAAAGCTACTGATTACAGAAGGGGGTTTGTCTAAATAAATATTACATTTTTGCAGCTTTTCTTTTTTTCCAAAGGTGTTCTAAATAAAAAGAACATATTGGTGTTGTCTGCAGTGGATGGTTTTAAATATTAACTAATTTTAGTCAAATTCCTCCATGAAAATTAGGTACACGTTTCTTTGTATTATTCATTGTATATTTCTCTGTAAATAAAACCTTGAATATTAAGTACATGAGACTATTAACCATTTGGATATCCATAGATCACTATTCCCAAGTGTAAATGTCCCTATAATTACTTCTAATAGCCAAGCGTTTACAACGCCACTTGGAAAAAAAGGCATTTTACAAGGTGATGAATGATCTGTGATTAATTCTAAAAGCCTTACAGCAGATGAAAAGAGACATGATTTGATCACGGGCCATTAAATGGGTCACAGCTTTGTCACCCATTAGCCAGCTTTGTCTGATTAGTTTCTAATTGGTGCTGCTCGTACTCTCCGCTCCTGACTCTGCTCCCGGGTTGATAAAGATCTCAGTGTTGATCAATGATCAGAGACAGGCCATTTGCTTTCCTCCAGATCTACTTTCTCCTTCAAGAAAACTGCATTCTCATTAGATGAAGAAGGGATTTGCTAATGGATCAGAAAGCTGTTTGCAAACACAGCACAATATGGACATTAGAATAATGATTCTTGACAATGAGATTTATTTATTAACATGAGCCTTGCTCGTGCTTTCCCGCACACTGACAGTTTTCTTATTTCCTTGTATCAATATTATCACAATCACAATCAATAATCAAGACAGCAGATCAAAAGCCTAAAGAGCATGGTGCTTTGACTGCGTAGTGCACAGCTTATGATTATTATGATCAGTAGTGTAGTATTACAGTAGGCTACGGAAATGTATATACTTTTTATGTTTCTATGTTTTCTTCAAAATGCTGAAATAATAAAGTACACATATATTATTAAGTATTTATTATGAAATAAAGTACATTACACCGCATCATTTTAGTCAATGTGGCCAGTAATGGGGTTTGCCACCAACACATGAGAATTAAATTAGATTTGAATAGTCTAATTGTTTTGCGTAGGATATTCTATAGAACTGGTGCAGCTCAGGAGAGATCTTGTAGGAGGGAGTGGCAGGTTCAGACTAAGGTGGATGTTAGTTGTAGATTGCTTGCGGAGCATAGGGCAGGGGTAGGGTGGTAGGTAGAGATTAGGGAAGACATGTAAGGGGCACAGTACCACGGAGTGCTTTGTGTGTTGCACTTTTATCTGTGAGCAGTTTTTAACTGAATATTATACTGCATGGGTAACCAATGCAATGACTAGCAAAGAGTGGAGGCATCAAAGTGGTTAGACAGACATATAAGGTGGGCTGCTGTATTCAGGATGGAATGTAGAGGGGAGAGTCTAGTGAGGGAGAGAGTTAATTATTAGCGGGTTACAGTAATCCAGGTGAGAATGGATCAGAGCAATAAAATATATTGTTAGAGCCTTTATTGATATCCCCCTACGATTCGATTTACTACGGCACTGAAAGAAGATATTGTTGTGCCACTCGTCTATATATATAATTTATTTATAATCTATTTATCCTGCCTTCCTCTGGTGACCAGCTAACTAGATAACTTGTGTGTGCTTTTTTCTGTCCTTCTGAATATTAGATGCACCCTGACTCCTGTCTCCTTCTCAGTGCAGCCACCTGAAATGTCTACTAGTCTCTAATCTGGGCGTTATCGCAGACTAGAATCTATAACAAGTGTCTAACAGGATTGGCTTGCCATCATATTAGAATCACCTACCATATCTAACCTCTGCACTGAAGAATGTATTTAATAAACTTTATTGTGCACAATAGAGAGCTTACTAAATGTTACAGCATACCATCCAATTGAGGTGGGACATTTTCCAAGTGGGGAAGGCTTGTTCCTCAATATAGGAAATAACTACCCCTATGGGGAGTTATACAACCTACCTATCACAATGTTTAAGCTTACTCTCAAGACCATCATCAAAGCAATGCAAGCACCAGTCCTGTATGGGCTCTGGCAAAATCGGAAGCTCTGGTAGGACCACTTTCAGGAATAAATGTACCACTCACCCTTCTAAAAAATAAGCCATTAGGGTTAACTGGAGCTGTTTTAAGAAGGGGGCAGAATCAGTGGTGCTAGGTTGGAACTATGCCATCACCATGTCTAGAGATAGCCCGATTTCTTCACTTTCTACTGCTTCGAAACACAATACAACACAATGCTGATCACCATGTCTAGTGATCCATTTCAAAAAGGAGACCTAATATTTTCATTGTCTAAGTCCAAAATAGAAATGGTACTGCTTCCATTAAACCTTTGGATTAACAAATGTGCAAGATACATCTCATCATCATGTTAAAGAGGTGTAAGTATTTAAGATGGCAGCTGCTGGAGATCATAAACAGAGACAGTGGGGGACATGCTAAAACTTTAGTGAAGCTAATTCAACTCTGGGTGCACATTTGGATGTGAATTTCCGTCGACATCTCAAGCTTTTTCATTTTAACATGCAAAAAAGTACAATAAAAATGTTTGTAATTTTTCCTAAAATAAATTCCTGCACATGTGATGAGGATACATCATTTTTCCAATGAGGTAAGGATAATTGCGTAAAAGTTTGGAAACATTAAATATGCCTGATCACATGTGCAGGTGATTTTCTCAGGGAAAGATTTTGTGTGAGACAAACTGGCTTTTTTTCAAAATGTTTAATTTCTTTAGCTTCAACAGTTCACAACATAGAGTAAGCTGTCAGCCTGTCTGATATTTTAAGGTCCAGGGGTAACTCTCTTTCAACTGTCACTAAGTCTGCAACAGCACCTAAGCAACCTGACAATATACGTGCATCTAAGATATTTTGGAACCGCTCAGTAGAATTGTCATCTGGAACTGATATTGAAGCATAGATTGGGTTAAAAAAATGAAAAGGATGTAGAGTCTGTAAATGAGGAGTAACTGGGACTAGTAATGGGACTTAAACTGACATAAAAAACCTTCCACATTCTTTTCTGGAAGTCCCTGGCCTCTTCCAAGGTTTCTGAGTTATTCGATTAAATAGGAGAGCATTTATGTGCAAGGGGGCATAAGGGTTGATTCAGAGCCCCTTTCTCACTTTTTTTTGTGTGAATATTTCCATTCTCGTTCATTTTTTCCCCTCGTCTGATTCAGCAAAGCCTTTTTTCTGTGAGAACTTTAGTGTGAAATGTTTTCATTTTTGAATGATTTTCCGTTTGGTAGCAAGACCTCCATAAAAATGATGAGAAAGGGGCTCTGAATCAACCCTATAGACCCAACACTTCTTCCATGCAGTCCCTTTAAATTATTTACTGCTAATTTACTATGTTTGCGGTTTTCGCCTTCCCTGGGTGAGCCATGTGAAAGGCAAAAAACACAGCAAATGAAGTTAAAATTGATGCAGCCAACGCAGATGACAACTGACTTTCTAGTGGCGTGTTGCTTTATTTGCGTCACAATTAGTGGTATTTACCTGGAAGAGTGGTTTGGTGAACTGCTATGGTGGATTTGGTGAAAACACACATTGGCAGCATATGTCAGCATGGGATGATCGGTCATAGAATATATGTGGGGTATGTAGAGAGTCTTGGTTCTTTGAAAAGCCTTAAATAAAAAGTTAAATTAAAAATATAAAGAGTAAAAGTCAAGTAAAGTAAAAAGTAATGTGAAAACAGTATCATTAGTTTCTAGTTAATTGATGTTCATGCACAAAAAATAAGAAAATAATAAGGATGCTGAAAATTATTAAAGAGACAATTTTGCCAAAAATAACACTGGTTCCCTTGGGATTCACTGCTAAAATCTGGCAAACCCGAACTTAATCTGTAGAGATGGATGAACCCGAATCACAAAGTTTGGGTTCGTACCGTTTGGGTTAAGATTCCCAAACCCGAACACAGACTTCAGCCAGAAGTCCTTTTTTGAGTTCGGAGTCCAGCTGGGACTACAAAAATATGGCCACCGGTTCCCATGAGTTAGGACGCTCCTAGTGTGTGTCCTCACTCATGAGAGCCAGTGGCCATCTTTTTGTAGCCTCATCTGGGTCCAGATTCAAAGGCTGCTGCTGCTCCTGCCGCTGCCATCAACAGAAAAGGATCATGGGCAGAGGTAAGTCACAGCAGCGCACTTCTGCTGCACACTCTGCACCCCATCCCCCAAAGTTCAGGCCTCCATTGATTTCAAAGGGGACCAGGTTCGAGTTCAGGTCCCCGAAATCAAATATTTATTCAAGGTACGGCCGAACTTGCCAAACCCGAACTTTTGGGGGTTTGTCCATCCCTATTCACTGACAGTCACTTTGCTACATTGAACTTGACATACATCCAGCAAACACAAAGATCACCGGGTGAAAATGCCATCAATTACCCTGAGAATACCTGGCAAGTCTTTTAGTAAATCATCCCTTTAATGCACTGGATGTTTGGTCAAATTGTGCAATGTAATAATCATTTTTGGGATTTTTCAGTTATATCAGTAGTGATAAGTTAATAATAGCTGAGCTGTTTTTCCTAAAGACGCGCCACCAGAGCAAATTGAGAAAACCATTCAAGATAGGAGTTAAAAAAAATAAGTAGATAGCCTGGTTGTTTTAAAACTATTGATTAGCAATGACTTGGTTAGAAGAAACCATTTAAAGGCATTATTCAAACATTCTTCTATTAGTGTATTTGTCTCTTTAAGATGCTTTGTGTATTCCTTGAAAACATGTGGAAAGAGAGCTGTCTATAGAAAGGTTAGATCTCCATTAGAAATACTGCTGCAAAGGAAATGCGCACCTAGGATTTATTATTGATAATCAGGAGGAAAGCTATTTGTAATGAATTGTACAACAAAGACTTTCCCTCACTGAGAGGTGGTGATAACGAGTCATTAGTGACTATTGTGCTGGTGGTAATTGAGAAAATTAATGATCATTTCTTTTGTATCCTAAGTGGTGTTTACTCTCCGAATTAAGAATTGTCCCTCTCTATGTACAGAAGAGCTTTAATACACAGTGGCACGAGGCAGTGACACAAAGGCTCTACCCTCCCATCCATAGAAGCACTAAGTGCCGAGAGATTTGTTCTTTCATTTAGTGGCCTTTGCAACACATCAAGAGTCATTTAAAGGGTTGTAAACTGTTGTTCTTCCACCTGATATTGCACTACAGCTTAACTGAGTACCAAAGACCACCCCAAAAAAGAGAACATTTATCTGCCTTTCCTCATCTTAACTTATGTCCTGTCAAGGCCTTTTACCATAAGCATTGGTAATGCTGATCCTGGTGAGTCCTAGTGTTTTCTTTAACAGTGTGTAGTCCAGCCTTACGTTAAAACTTAGCATTTAATTTCATCTATTAAAAAATAGCCCATAGATTTTAAAAAGTGTGAGGCCAAATAACATTGAAAAGTGCCCCAGACGCAGCAACATGGGCCAAGCACCTGTGACGCGTTTCGAGCCTCTTGGGCTCTTAGTCAAATATGTACACAATTTGCCTGTCCACCTTTTCAAACTATGCTGACTGTACGCTATTTCCGTACATCTACGCTTATGCACCTATTTAATTTAAGCTAACTAGCTCAGCCCAGCAGCCTGACTTCTATGTTTAAATCTTGTTGTTCTGGAGCATTTTGCGTACGCTAGTGACAACACGCTCCCAGCGTATCGCATATGCCACCTAACTTACGCTAATTTGCTGCTTATGGGATTTAAAAAAAAACCCAGTTCCCCCAGTAAAACGCAATTCCCCATCGGTCCAAAGGCACATGTGCGCCCTCTAATGCAATCACTGCATTTTGCATGTTTACCGCCTTTGGTAAGGACTCCTGTCTGCTCTCTGAATGACTGGGGCAGGAACCTTTTGTCAAATGACGTAGTCACAGCTCACCTTTCTCTGATCCAATGGCGCATGCATGAACTCTTATCTAATCAGAGCCCATGCATGTGCCATTGGACTGGAGAAAGGAGAGCTATTAGTGTCGCCCTGGAGGGTTTCACACAAATCCGGATGGCCTGGGGGAAAGCAGCTTGTCTCTTCAGCTTTTCTAGGCTGCTAGGGTATCAGAAATGCTTAATAAAGCTGAACAGAACATGAGCCACTGGCCACTCCCCTTTGGCTGTGGATTTCACACATCGGCACATTCCAAATCGGGATGTCCCAGGGATAGGAAAAAGAGGTGATTGTTCCTCTTTAATTTAGTGTTTCTCTACGGGTATATTCATGGTTTAAAGTTTAAAATTGAACTGAAAAGAACTGAAGCAGTTCAGTTGCTCCTATCCCCAGAAGATGGGGCTGGCACCTGTTCTGAACCTGCCACCCACATGTGTTTCTTCAATAAAGCCTCAGATGGAATGAAGATCAACTCACATGACCTGAACTGTTTTTGACAGTGATTGTTGTATTTCTAATGATTCAAATAATGAATACTTAATTAATTATGATTTATGAAATCAAAATCTGGTAATATTCAAAAGTAACGTCAGCTGCAACAACTGCAACATCAATGCCTTATCTGCACAGGTAGATCACTTTTCAAAATATTTGTTGAAAAGGGGTGTTTGAAGGGGTCAGATTCGACTACATTAGGCCTGTTTATTGTCAGTGAACTTCTAGAAGTGAGCAAAGGGGGTGGGAGTAGCTCCATCACTATTATTTATACAAAATCATCATCATCATCATTATTCAGGGCCTGGGAACAAATTTACCGCCCAGTTTAACCCTCTCATCATCTAAGTATTAAGCACCAAACATGTCTAGCTATGTGGAAAGACAGAGATTTGGTTGCACATATCTGCAGATACATGTGGAAGCCACACTGCCCCGGCAAGGCACTCTGTGTTTAGTGTGGTCCCTACTCTTATTTTTGAGTCCCCAAAGTTGGGACATGCAATGCAGCCAGAGCTACTCACCTGGGAAGCTGCCAGCCTCCCTTTAGAACACTCCATAGGGAGAGATCCATGGTGGCTGAATCCCTCCCTGTGTGTGTTCATGGCAATTCAAACTGAGCAAAGGGGGTGGGAGCAGCTCCATCACTATTATTTATACAAAATCATCATCATTATTATTCAGGGCCTGGGAACCAATTTTCCGCCCAGTTTAACCCTCTCATCATCTAAGTATTAAGCACCAAACGTGTCTAGCTATGTGGAAAGACAGAGATTTGGTTGCACATATCTGCAGATACATCTCTGTCTTTCCACATAGCTAGAAATGTTTGGTGCTTAATACTTAGATGATGAGAGGGTTAAACTGGGCGGTAAATAGGTTCCCAGGTCCTGAATAATAATGTTGATCATTTTGTATAAATAATAGTGGTGGAGCTGCTCAACTTCTAGAAGTCTTTTGAGTAGTTCTATGATGCACACTTTTTAGGCATCAGTTGTGTTGCTTATTTCATACTGACATATGTTTATAGATCTATGTAATTTCACACAAGCTAAGTTTTGGTTTCCCAATGTCATCAGTTTTCTCTTTCTGTGATGCCCTCCCTCCCTTCCTTCTCTTTTTTTTTTCTTTTTATAAAATTGCCCTCATGAATGATTTATACATGTCTCGTTATCTGAAGTGATTTTCAGGAGACCTAAACCCATTGCTGCATAATTGTTAATTTTACCACCATAATAGACCGAGATGGAAAGCAGCGATTATACATTTATTGCACAATTAAATAAAACATACTTGAGAATTACAAAAGGTTCCGTAATTATTTCAGACCATTAATAAAATGGGCATTAAATTATAGAAGACATAATAGAGAAAGGAAATAGATTTTCATTGCAGAAACAGAAGCTGAGAGGGGTAATAGATCCTTGTTGAATTCCTTTTTTTCTTCTTCCTCTCTCAGAAATTAATTGTTGCCCATTTTAATTCATAGAGGAATGAAAGAGAATCTAAAAATGCATTGAAGAAGCTTAGATGAAAAGGCTATTGTTTGACCGGACAAAGGCAAGTGAATCACTCCGCTGAGAGTTGAAGACACTTCATTTTTTAAATTTCTCCTTCCCACTGGTGATGAAGGATCATGTTCCACCTTATAGTTTTCTTTTACCTGGCTGAACTCTTTCACTTTTGTGTGCATCAAGAGAGTTCACTTTTCCTCTCTCTACATTACTAAAACAGGAGAACACCAGCAGTGTGCTTGGTGCAATCCCATCCCTGGCTGGATAACACCAATGGTGGGATGAGGCACGAAATCAGCCTGGGATTTAACTGGTCCACAACTCCAAAACCAGCCTATGACATCCCCACTACCCCCCCCCCCCCCACAATGTGCTTCCTGGCCAATCAATAAGTGGAGTCCATCAATGTAGCTATAGCATTTAAGGGATTGGTCATGGACAGGAGTGGATATGACCAAATTGATGATACTCATGCTTAAGTATTGTCGGGGCAGATTATGTAGCAGGGGTGGGTATACCCCGCAAATCTTATGTTGAGACTATTGGAGGGGGCACAACAAGGGCTGGGGTTTGCTATTAGGGGGGTACAGTGGGGCTAGGTACAGGGGCTTGGGGGAGACTAAGGATCCATGAATTGGATGGCGGTGTAAGAACCAACCAGCCCTAAAGTTGTGCAGCACACCAGGAATTGTCCCAGATTCCACCTATCCAGATGCAGTGCACCATATTTTCGTGAAGAGGATAAGAACATTTCAAATTTTAAAGAAGACAAACAGCAGCCAACATTTTCATCTGTTCCTACAGAGCTTTCTACTCTGTGAATTTCATACAGTGACTGACAGTTTCATACATGATGCATAGTATAATAATAGTATATTAAATTACCCACAATGTACACAAATTAATTGAATAGGAATATTGCTATAAACTATTTACTATTTCACCCAGCAGCCACATTTGTAATTTTGCACTTGTGTTTTCTTTTTCATTTATGTGATGGTATGTCAAACCTTTAAGTACATTCTTGCACATAATTGCAAAGACCATTTAGTAATGGAGCAAGGTCCCCATTTATATTGAAACTGTACCACGAACACAGGGTAGAGCAAGGTTCATAAATACATTTGCAAAAAGCAATTACATTGGCACTTGGCATTGGGCATGCTAATCCTTCATTCCATCCTTCAACTAAAAATACTTTAGCCAATGTAAATGCATACCACTGAGTGCAGAATGAATAAAGCCTGGAATATTTACTGTGAACATGTACACCAGGAAAATGACAGGAATTGCACTAATATAAATATATATATACTTCAGGAAGAGTAAATATTACATACTAAGTATTTTTAAAAGCATGAGAAATAAGAACAAACAGCATATAAGTGATATAAATAACTTCAATTCTGAATCACATCTGATTTTAATTTCATTTTTGATACCCACACAAGGGAGTGATATATACAAAAAAGATACCCCCTTGGTTCCTGATTGTAATGGCCTTTGAATCTGGGACAAAAACTAGATTCAACCCAAAACTCGCTGATTAAGTTTGGTTCACCCCCATCTAGGATACTGGCAGGTTACTTATAATAATTATAATAATAATTCATAATGCCACCCATTGGTGCTGGAATTGATATAAAGGTCAGACAGCTCTTGGGCCCCCAGTTCCCTGTTGGGCATCGTTCTCTGGTTCGGGGACTTCACAGTGGTCTACTGATGCCAGGGAGCCGCTGTTGCAGCCAGCACATAACGTTCCTCCCCTACAGTGATGTCATTAGTCACATGGGGATTCCACAGAGGTTTCTTCTCTGTGGCATAAAAGCCCTAACGGCCTGGCATCAGGTTGGTGGGATGCCAAGGGCCCATTTCCCCTTTCACAACATAGATTCTAGCTGTGTGGCTGAAATAGCAGGTCCCCAACATTAGCAGACTGCAGAACCAGAAGGAAGCTCCCTACTTGGAGGACAGCGTCCAGAGAGGGGACAGCAGAAGACGCTGTGTGGTGAGTTCTTGTACATTTATTTTATAATGCTGAATGCTGGATACTTAGGACTATTTAGCTGTAGGGCTTCCGAGACAAATTGTTCCTGTTCCTGCTTATCACTAGTTTAAGACATAGGGTTAATTGTAATAATCATGAAGATCATATCAGATATTATTATTTTTTATTTATAAAGCATCCTCATATTCTGTGGCGCTGTAAAAAGTGTAAGTTACAGGAGGGTGGGACAAGTAACATACTTATAATACATGTCTCATGTCTCAAATGAAAGCCATCACTCAGATCACAACAGATTTGCTGGAACTACGCGTAAAAGAGAACGCTATTGAAACTCCCAACTTACACGTGGACTTACAAAAATTAGAGAAGGAGATTGGAGCCTACTCTGAAAGATTGAAACGCTATAAAAGGGATAAATTCAGACAGGTGTGCCAGGATTACTCAGAGAATAAAGTTTACCCGTGGCTGACGGGTCAAGAATACAAACAGATAAATAGGAGATATTTCAGACCCTCAAGGAGAAACGATAATAGTCACCCAAGAGACTCATCAGACAGTGACCCACCAACTGAGAAACTACTCCTCTGGAAGGGAATCCGGGAGGAGGAGGACCAGCAAGAAAGTACAGAGACCAACAGCGGATCCTTTTCGACAGGCCACGGAACAAAAAGACCCAGACAGGGTGGGCACCGCACCAGACGGCGCAACAAGGACACTACGATCTGCACAGAGGAAACCCGAATAATGAACTTGTCCTCAAGAATCCTCATGTCAGATGAGGTAAGCCTGCTTAGCAGGGGATTTTCATTCTCCCCAACATCACGTTTTGATGTCTTTAAGTTTGATATTGAACTTTATAAACTTGAAAGGAGAATGAAATTAAAACAATTCTTCTCCGATAGTGACACAAGTGGGGGCGCCCCAATTAAGGGATCGAGCAGATTCAAATTGAAAAGTCAATTCACACCTCCAGTACATTTTAGTTCTAAAGAGACTTACGTAAAAACCAGGCTGATACAGTCCAGTTGGCAGATAAAATGAAACATTACACGAATTTAATGAAAGGAGAATTATTGGCCCTTAACACTCTGGAGGCAGACAATAGTATCATTATTAAGCCTGCCGATAAAGGCGGAGCTATTGTAGTGATGGACTACAACAGGAGGAAGTGGCAAGCAATCCGGTGGAGGGAATTCGCAATAATGTGAAAGAATATGTGTCTGTAGGTCTGGCGAATAATTGGATCAGTGAGGACACTGCTAATTATATTGATATTGAGTTCCCCATCACCCCGGGAATTTATGGACTGCCCAAAGTACACAAAGGCTTAGATCCTTTGAAGTTCAGACCAATTGTAGCTGACACAGATTCAGCAACACAACCCCTGGCGCAATGGCTGGATTTTTATCTTCAGCCTTATGTGAGAAGACTACCATCTCATTTGCGTGACACGGGTGATTTTTTGGAAGAAGTGCCATTGAGGTGGGGGCTAACACGCTTATGGCCACTATGGATATCTTGTCACTCTATACCAATATCCCTAATGAACAAGGCATAAAAGCTGTAAAACTTTTCTTAACCCAGAAAGCACCAGACATTCCCACTGAATTTCTCTTGACAGGTTTAGAGCTTGTACTCTATAATAACTACTTCAAATTTGAGAGGCAATATTACAAGCAGATTATCGGGACTGCGATGGGGAGCACGGCTGCACCCGCTTTTGCAAACCTGTTTGTGGGGTACTTGGAGGAGTGGTATATATACCCGTCACCAATGTTCAATGAGAACGTCATGTTCTGGAGGTGCTACATAGATGACATCATGGTCCTGTGGCAGAATAGCAGGAAAACATTCGCATTATTTGTGGAATACATATACTCAATCTTCCCAATGATCACCTTCAATCCTGAAGTATCTGAAAACGATGTAACATTTCTGGATGTGGCAATCGAAAAGAGTCTAGATGGGTCCATCACCACTGGCCTATTTTCAAAGCCGACGGACCGCAATAGTCTCTTGCGATATGAAAGTGCCCACCCTAAGCGGCTAATGGACAGCATCCCTATCTCACAGTTCCTAAGGGTCCTTAGGATTAATTCGGACCCTAGAAAGAGGGAGGCACAGCTACAGGATATGTATCATAAATTTGAGGCCCGGGGCTACCCAGACCAGGTATTACAGAGAACGTGCGAAAAAGCAAAGGTCATATAAAGCACCCCCCCCAACATCAGGCCCAAAAAGAGGGACAACCATAGCGTTCCCTTTTTACAAACATATAATAGTGCCTCACCCATGATAGAACGAGTGGTGAAGAGGCACCATAACATCCTAACAGCAGATAACACCTTGAGCCCTCTGATGAAGAAACCCTTGCGGAAGGTATATAAAAAAAACAGGAGCTTAAGAGACATTCTGGTAAAGGCTGATCCTATAGAAAAATACCAAAAGACTATGAATAGACTGTCAACATGGACGGAATGTTTTAGATGCAATAATTGCAACATTTGTAACTCTATAATTGTGGGACCTGAATTCCCTCACCCACATACGGGACAGGGTATAAAGATCAAAGAGATATACACATGCACCAACGAATTCTGCGTGTACCCTCTCAGGTGCCCATGTGGACTAGCATACATTGGTAAAACGATTGGTCCCTTTAAAAGGAGGTTCCAACAACATCGCAGTGATATTTGAACTAACATTAGGAAATAAAACAGCGGGGAACCTGTTGATTATGAGAAGCCAGTGGTGGCCCATTTTGTAAAGCGCAAGCACCACGTCCACGAACTTAGAGGCATGGTGATAGACCATATAGAAAAACCACCGAGGGGAGGTGACAGGAACCTCCGCCTATTGCAGAGAGAAGCATATTGGATCCATAGACTGGACACAGTGCAACCGAAAGGACTTAACACTACGACAGGCTTCTCATGCTTTCTTGAAATACGCTAACCATATACAGCATAATATAAATGTCCCCCTGCCTCCCCGTTCTACCCCATCCCCACTCCCCCCATCCCCCCCACCCAAACAACCCCCCCCCTGTTTCCCCCCATCCTTCCCTTCCCCCCCTCCCCCTTCCTCCCCTAACATATCCCTGCCCTAACCATAGGGGGTATAAACACAGACTAGCCATTCGTAATATCACTAGTTGTTGGATGTGAAAGATTCAATCCCAAATTGGGTATTTTTTAGTTTTGAGATCCTCATTTTTGTGATCCTCATTTTTGTGATCCTTTTTGTGATCCCTATTTTTGTAATCCCTATTTTTGTGGTCCATATTTTTGTGATCCCTATTTTTGCGATCCCTCCTTTGCAATCCCAATAGTGCACCTAGGGTTGGTCCTTATCCCAATCTGTATCCTGATTGCTCCAGCGATGGGGCCAGTTAATGTTGGAGCCCGCAGCCTGCACGGCGGGCTTGGCCGCTGCTCTATCACTTAGAGCGGAGCACGGATTGGCTCCCCGCGGCAAGGACGTGACTGGTAGCCAGGCAGGATTCCGAGCCCGACTGACGGGGAAGGCTTCCCAGAGTGCAGGCGGAGAGCGACAACACGGATTGGCAGTGACAGAAGCCCCGCTCAACATTATTATGTATGAGCAGGGCAGAAGGGGGATGTATACCAATCGGGCACATGAGCACTATGCAGGACAAAAAAATTTTGATTGGACGCTGACCTGCTGACGTCATTGATGATGTCAGGCGGGATTTTGGCAACCTTTACAGGTCAAATATTAAGTGAAATGTGTTAATCTGCTTGACTTTGTTCTTGTGTGTCCCTGATAAAGGGGTATCAACACCCCGAAATGTTGGACGTATGGATGCATATTGGCGCAAAGTAGTGGATGGAATTTGAATTTTTGAGCGTCAGGACATTCTCTGGCTTCTGCATGATTCATATTTGTCAAAATGAGCTGCACATTTGTTTTTTCTTGTGCCAATTTGCCCACTAGCAATCGCCGATGCGCCAAATTGGGCCTGACATTTTCTGTGGTCTGCTGATGCCAGGGAGCCACTATTGCATAAAAGCCCTGATGACCTTTTTCAGGATTTCGAACTGTATATTTTCATATATTGGCAGCCAGGGGGCCAGGGATTGACAGAGAGGGGTGACACTGAAAAAGTGAAAGGAGAGGTGGATGAGGCGAGCAGTAGAGTTGAGAATAAATTGGAGGGATGCCAGTCTATTACCCGGTAGACCACACTGGAGGGTATTGCAGTAGTCTAGTCGGGAGATGATCTGGGCATGCACTAGAATTTTTGTGGTTTCAGGTGTGAGGAAAGAACGGATGAGGAAGGGCACAGGATGTTGCCTGAAACACGTAATATGTGAACTATTCTTGGAATGGAAACCATGTAACTTTTAACTTGACCAATAAACGGAGAAATTTTAAGGAACACTTGAGTGCTGGACAATGGAAATTTTTCATGTATATGGACCTTGCTGGTGAGTCCTGAGCCTCAGTGCATCTGTGGAAGCTGCAGTGGGATTGAGCTGGCCGTCTACACTTTCAAGGAGGTGGCTAATGACTGAATGTGGGGTTGCAACAAGACATCAAGCTTGAGGAACCACTGTGATAGTCAGGTCATTGACAGAAATAATTATTGGATGGCTGAAAAATGGCAAGCTCTGTTTTGTTCATGTTTAGCTTGAGAGAGGACATGAATGAAAATATAGCTGTTAGGCAATCGGAACATGAGATAGAAGGAAAGAGAAATCTGGGCCTGAGAGGTGAATCCGAGTGTCGTCAGCACAAAAGTGGTGTTGGAAGCCTAAAGAGTTTATGAGTTGGTCAAAGCCGTAGGTGTGGACTGAGAAAAGCAGGGGTCCCAGGACAGACCCTTGTGGTACTCTGATGGATAGAGGGTGAGGAGAGGAGACTGTGTTGGAGTGGGATACATTAAAAATGTGATGTGGAGGAAAGCCATTGAGAAGGCAAAGTCTTGGATTCCTAGGGAGGTGCGTAAATGGAGGAGGAGAGAATGGTCGACAGTGTCAAAAGCAGAGGATAGGTAGAGAAGGATGAGGATGGAGCAATGGCCTTTAGATTTAGCAGTTAGTAGATTATTAGTGACTTCAGTCAGAGCCGTTTCATTGGGGTGGTGAGAAAGGAAACCAGATTGGAGGGAATCTAGTAAGGCATTAGAAGAAATAATGCTTGTTAATTCTGAGTCGAAATGCTGCTCTAGAGGTTTGGATGTGAAAGGAAGCAGTGAGATGGGTCAGTAGTTGGTGAGGACAGAGAGGTCCGGGGGGGGGGGGGTTGAGTAATGGGATTATGAATGGGTGTTTGAAGAGTGAAGAAAAGGATCAAGAGGCTGATGGATGAGGACATTGTGGAAGTAGGTCGGATGGAATAGGATTGAGGGAGCAAGTAGTAAGATGGGCCTTGAAGATGAGGGAGGGTAGTCTTTAATTAGATAGCAGGTGAAAAAATGGGATAGGGTAGTGGTAATATATGGGCCTGGGGGAAGGGTGGGTCCCATTAGATTAATGGTGCTATGCTTAGTCAGATGTTGTTTATTTTGTGCTGGAAGAAGGAGGCAAATTTCTCTGCTGTTATTTGGGAGGTGGGCAAAGTAGAGAGCTAAAGGTGTTACACAGTTGTTTGGGGTTCCAGCACTGGTTTTGGTCAACGATGTTCAGTGACCCTGGGGTGTCATTTCAGTCTGGCAATGTCGGCGTTAAGCCAGGGTTGTTGGTTTGCACGACGAGGGTGGCTGTAGATAAGAGGGCGGAGGTTAGGGTGTTGTGGTAGTGCATTGCAGAATCAGTGTTGGTGAATGTGGACAAGGTGTGAAAAGGTAGTAGAGAATCAGAAAGGTGCTGAAGGGTTGAGTGCACGCAACTTTCTACGTAGAATTGCCTCAGAGTGAGTGGCAGGAGAGGGGGAATTGAGGAGTTGTTTGGTGGCACCTGGATTGTTGGTTTTGATAGGTATGTTAAAGTCACCTAAGAATATTGCAGGGGTGGCAGTGGAGAGAAATGGGAAAAGCCAGGTTGAGAAGTGGTTGAGTTTGGCAAGGCCAGGAGTAAGATAAATGACATTGATTTTGAGGTGGAGGTAAGAGAAGTAAGAGAAGGTTATTGAGGGCAAGGCAGGGAAAGGTTAAAAGTGTATCAGTCAGAGACAAGGACAGCAACACCTCCACCATGTTTGTTGCCTGGTCTTGGAGTGTGGCTGAATTAAATTCCCCCGTATGACAGGGTGACTGGTGAAATGGTATCAGAGGTGGTCAGCCATGTTTCTGTTAAGGCCATGATGGTAAATGAATTGTTAATAAAGAAATCATGAATGGCGGCAAGTTTGCTACACACTGAGCATGCGTTCCAGAGTGCACAGGTAACAGTGGTGGGTGAGCGGCGTATCGCGTTATGTGTATGAAGTTAATTACATTTTTTAAGTTAGTTAAGTTAAAGTTATTAATAGAAAACAAAATATTTTACTCTAACAGTAAAAAAAAATCAGTATTTCTATATTTCTGGAATATGATTTTCATGTTAAAATTGCTGCATTTTCTCCCTATAAGACGCACTCATTTTCCCCAAAACTGGGGGGAAAATGTCAGTGTCTTATCTTTGTACAGCGGGTGGTTGTGGCTGACACTCAAGCAACAGCCACGCCCACCGCTGTACGGAGCTGGGGTTCGATCTGTGTGTGCTGCGGAGGAAGGGGGGAATGCCACACTGCCTATGGGAATGGAAGGGGAGAATGACACACTGCCTATGGGGAATGTGAGAGGGAATACCTCACTGCCTATGGGAATGGGAGGGGGGAAATGCCACACTGCCTATATGGGGAATAGGAGAGGGAATGACACACTGCGTGCGTGAATGCCACTCTGCCTATGGGAATGGAAGTGGGGATGCCACACTGCCTGTGGAAATGGGAGGGGGAATGCCACACTGCCTATGGGGAATAGGAGTGGGGGGTGCCACACTGCCTATATGGGGAATGGGATGGGGGCATGCCACAGTGCCTATATAGGGAAGGGGAGGGGGGAATGCCTCACTACCTATGGGAATGGGATGAGAAAATGCCACACTGCCTATGGGATGGGGGGAATGCCACAATGCCTTTAATGGGGTGTTTTAGCACAATATTTAGTTTAGAATATTTTTTTCTTATTTTCCTCCTTCAAATCCTAGGTGCGTCTTATGGGGGGCGAAAAATACGGTATATGATTGTAAACATATTTTCATAAAGATGTAGTGGGCTTTTTACTGGTTTAGATGTGTTGGATCTGCTGCAATTTTAATGATGAAAAATAAAATTTGGACATTTTAAACTTACATATCTGGAAGTTGGACAAATGTTGATTTCTATACTTTCTCACAGTTTTACTTTAAATGCTAGAAGAAATTTGATTTTGCTTAACTTGTTGCAGCAACAAGTTGTTGATTTAAAAAAAATGACACCAAACTGACCTTGGAGAACTATAGTTAAATTCCAGCTCTAGGTGGAAATAAATAGAAACTACAATCAGAAATGAGAAATGAAATGAGTCCCTCTTTAATATGTAGCAGAAGGGGCTGCCCTGGTCCGACTGCCCCACTGTGAATCGCCACTAGGGGAGCCTATCAGCGCGGCCGGCGTTGGCCATGCAAGCTCATAGGCTGCTCCAAGGCTGCTGTTAAAAGATCCCAGAAGAGGTACCCATACAGACCAGTTCTTTCTGATTATAGTTCCTGGTTAAACTCATTTCTTGACAATATGCTACAGTTATTTATCAAAAATGGTGCAGGCAAGAATAAAAAAGGATATACTCACCTCTTGTCCCCAGCAACTCCCCTGTGCAAGTTGGGTGTTTCTCGTAGCTCCTCTGTCCAGCGTCGGCATCTCCTTACTTACCAAGGACGGGGAACAAGTGATTCCATCTTCCAGTGCCGGTTGCCACTCATGGCTGCGCCTGTGGGGTCCTGTTTACATCCCCACATGCCTCTTCCATTCATTGTAATGCATTGGAGGAACTGCGGGGTGGATGGAAGGTGAGTATAGATTTTTTTTTTATTTTAATGCCTGGACAGGAACCTTAGATTATACTGGTGTTCACCTTCAAACCTTGAAAGAACTCAAGCCACCTTTTTTACCATTGGATTGAAAAACAAAAACGGCTAACATTCAATCCATAGTACATAGAGCCAGGCCAGATGCTAGTTCCTTTTATAAGAAATAATGAAAACCTTGAGACTGTCAGGAGAATGGGTAAAAAAACTGAGCACTTGTTTTGTTTGTGCAATTGGAATGTCTTTGCAATTAGTAATTGCTTCAGTATCAAGAAGCTTTAATTCATTTCATGGTAGCTCACAGACCTCCAGAGTTTTAGCCTTGGGCTCCATGGAGATTCGTCCTTAGCAAAATTCTAAAGATGCAAGTCAGTCAAGAAATTGTAAAACCTTGGTTTATTTACGGTATGTGCATGTTTGTTACAGGCAGCAGCAACCAAAATATTTAATGTTATCTATTGCCGGCTCACAAATATGTTTTTTTACCTTTGTTGTTAACCTATTTCTGTAAAAATATTTATTATAAATAGTATATTTTTTAAACAATCTTCTGTCTCCCTTATTGTACTCCGGAGATCCAGTTGGATCTATTGTAAAGGCATGCACCCAACTTTTATACAAAAAGGCTGGTCTTCCTTTTATAGATCCTCCAGTAGCACAGAAAAGTGTCTTGAAAAGCACACTGGAGACTCGACATGAGACTAGGATGAAAGAAAAGTGAGACTATACAGTGGGATGGTGGTTGCGAATCTTTTTGGTAATGCTTCCACTAGGGATGAGCGAATCGATCCGGACGAACCCAGATTCGTTCCGAATTTCATGAAAAATTCGATTCTGAACTAATCCGAATTTCCCGGCGATCGATCGAAGTTTTCCTTTAAACTCAAGGACAGACATTCTAAGATGGTGGACGGACATGTTCAGACATGTCCCCAGGGGCAAGTGACGATGGGACAGTCATATGCAGCCTATCAGCAGCCAGGAAGCCCGGTGATGTCACCGTGCTATATAAAGCAGCGGCCATTTTCCTTTTGCGCAGTTCAGACTTGCATTGCAGACAGAACGGAGCTAGCTGCAGGGAGGGACAGACAGTCATAGTTAGGTGAGAGTTAGCGATAGCTAGAGACAGTTACAGATAGGAAAAGAGAGAGACAGATAGGGAGATTTAGAGTGGTAGACAGAGCTAGGGAAAGATAGATTTAAAACCAGAACAATCCAGCAGCATACAAGTCACAGTGACAGGGTGCTTAGTGCTGCCTATAATTCATATTCCATAATAACTGGGTTACTGTTAATATATTTGGTTTGGTTTAAATACAGCTGCACACTGTGCATGCCATGCACATGCTATTTAACCCTTTCTGCTATTTAGCCCTGAACGCTATTTTAACCTTATCTGTTAAACAAAAGCATTTCTCATAATTGGATTAGTGTTAATCTTTTCTGTTCAGCTTAAAATACACCAGGCCACATGGGCATCCCAAGGCACATGCTATTTAACCCTATCTGTTAAACAAAAGCATTTCTCATAATTGGATTAGTGTTAATATTTTCTGTTCAGCTTAAAATACACCAGGCCACATGGGCAGCCCAAGGCACATGCTATTTAACCCTATCTGTTAAACAAAAGCATTTCTCATAATTGGATTAGTGTTAATATTTTCTGTTCAGCTTAAAATACACCAGGCCACACGGGCATCCCAAGGCACATACTATTTTAACCCTATCTGTTAAACAAAAGCATTTCTCATAATTGGATTAGTGTTAATATTTTCTGTTCAGCTTAAAATACACCAGGCCACATGGGCATCCCAAGGCACATGCTATTTTAACCCTACCTGTTAAACAAAAGCATTTCTCATAATTGGATTAGTGTTAATATTTTCTGTTCAGCTTACAATACACCAGGCCACATGGGCATCCCAAGGCACGTGCTATTTTAACCCTATCTGTTAAACAAAAGCATTTCTCATAATTGGATTAGTGTTAATACTTTCTGTTCAGCTTAAAATACAGCAGGCCACATGGGCATCCCAAGGCACATGCTATTTTAACCCTATCTGTTTTACAACATAAGCGTTGATCAGCATCAGCTGCTTTATTAAGCTACTTCGGTTTGCACTTGTTTTTGACTGCTTTCAATAAACCAGGCCGCAGGGCACCCCAAAGTTGCACCTTGCACCCTATCTGTTATACAACATAAGCGTTGATCAGCATCAGCTGCTTTATTAAGCTACTTCAGTTTGCACTTGCTTTTGACTGCTTTCAATAAACCAGGCCGCAGGGCACCCCAAAGCTGCACCTTGCACCCTATCTGTTATACAACATAAGTGTTGATCAGCATCAGCTTTATTAAGCTAATTCAGTTTGCACTTGTTTTTGACTGCTTTCAATAAAACAGGCCGCAGGGCACCCAAAGCTGCACCTTCCACCCTATCTGTTATACAACATAAGCGTTGATCAGCATCAGCTGCTTTATTAAGCTACTTCAGTTTGCACTTGCTTTTGACTGCTTTCAATAAACCAGGCCGCAGGGCACTCCAAAGCTGCACCTTGCACCCTATCTGTTATACAACATAAGCGTTGATCAGCATCACCTTTATTAAGCTACTTCAGTTTGCACTTGTTTTTGACTGCTTTCAATTAACCAGGCCGCAGGGCACCCCAAAGCTGCACCTTGCACCCTATCTGTTATACAACGTAAGCGTTGTTCAGCATCAGATTTATTAAGCTACTTAAGTTTGCACTTCCTTTTTGACTGCTTTCAATAAACCAGGCCGCAGGGCACCCCAAAGCTGCACCTTGCACCCTATCTGTTATACAACATAAGCGTTGATCAGCATCAGCTTTATTAAGCTACTTCAGTTTGCACTTGTTTTTGACTGCTTTCAATAAACCAGGCCGCAGGGCACCCCAAAGCTGCACCTTCCACCCAAAGCCGTCAAAAAGCAAGTGCAAACTGAAGTAGCTTAATAAAGCTGATGCTGAACAACGCTTATGTTGTATAACAGATAGGGTGCAAGGTGCAGCTTTGGGGTGCCCTGCGGCCTGGTTTATTGAAAGCAGTCAAAAAGGAAGTGAAAACTGAAGTAGCTTAATAAATCTGATGCTGAACAACGCTTACGTTGTATAACAGATAGGGTGCAAGGTGCAGCTTTGGGGTGCCCTGCGGCCTGGTTAATTCAAAGCAGTCAAAAACAAGTGCAAACTGAAGTAGCTTAATAAAGGTGATGCTGATCAACGCTTATGTTGTGTAACAGATAGGCTGCTGCTTCTGCTTGCAACTCCAGGATGTGATTCATCCAATTTTTGGGCTCCTGAAGCCAACTCCGGTGTCTCTTTAAAGTAATGTTTGGGCTCCTGCTGCTGCTTGCAACTCCAGGGTGGGATTCATCCAATTTTTGGGCTCCTGCTGCCAACTCCAGTGTATCTTTCAAGCTATGTTTGGGCTCTTGCTGCTGCTTGCAACTCCAGGGTGTGATTCATCCAATTTTTGGGCTCCTGCTGCCAACTCCAGTGTCTCTTTCAAGCTATGTTTGGGCTGCTGCTGCTCCTGCTGCCAACTCCAGGATGTCTTTCAGCCAATATTTGGGCTCCTGCTGCTGCCAGCTCCAGGGTGTGTTTTTCAGGCAATATAGGGGCCCCTCATAGTAATGCCACCTCAACTTTCTGCAATTGTGCCGCTCTGCGATTCTAATAGCGATGCCTCTGATCTGCATGTCCTAATTATTTACAGTATTATTTCACTAACCCAGCACACATCCTATGCATGTTACAGCAAGGCAGAATGGTTTACAACCCTATTGAGGCTCTAGGAAGCTCAGAAATAGCCGTTTTTAATAGCGATTCGTATTGAAGCAATTTTTGTCGGAAAATTCAGCGAATCAGTAGAATCGAATTTTTCAAAAGTTCGCTCATCTCTAGCTTCCACTAATACTTCCACTTCCACTAAGATGTGGATTTTGTTTATTTTTGTATTGTCTGATAATCGTTAAAAATTAAAAGGGGGGATACTGAAACTGGGACCCACACACCCCAGAGGGGGAAACATAACTACCTTGTCATTGTACATAAACAGGTAGGTTGTCTTGAGCACCCCTAGCTCAGAAAACCCTATAATGTTTAAAACTGGTGGCCACCAAAAAGGCCTAGTTCAAGTGAGACTTGAACCCCGTAGAAAGCTGTGGTCAGGGACTTTTCACTGGGATTTTAAATATGGATAGAACAATAGATCCTTGTAGGTACTAAGAGAAGTATTGCACCCAGACCAATCCAGGCATAAATAGGAGGTAGAGGGCACCCTGTATATTTATACCAACAGAGTATAAAATGTCTACACACCCCCAGGGTTTTGCCAAAAATTAGAGCAAGAGAATTAATTGTGCTTGTATAAATAAGCACACTTTAAAACAAATACCTTGTTGAAGTTACTCTTTGCAATTATGATGTAATTCAGTCTATTTGAGTAAGGGCTAATCTGCGTGGCACCCCAAATCTGTCAGATTGCCACAGTTTTTCAGGTTTGGGCTCTGGCTGGACTATTCCAAAACTTTGATCTTTCTCTGGCAAAGCCATTCATTTCTTGGGGTTGTCAGGCTGAAGGTGTTGTTCCAAAATTGACTGATATTTGTTTATAATTAGCTTCACCTAAACTGCCAGTATCAGCAACAGAAAAAATCATAAAGCATAATTCTGCCTCAACCTTGCTTCACTGTGACTATGATGGTCTTTGGAGTATTGGATTTGTGCCAAACATACCGTATTTTTCGCTCCAAGAAACACACTTGACCATGAGACCCACCCAGGGTTTAGAGGAGGAAAATAAGAAAAAAATATTCGGAACCAAAAAGTGTGCTAAAATACCATCTCCTAATCACCCCATTACAGACAGTGTTCAGAATCCCCCCAATTACTGCAGGATCCCTCCAATCATCACATTACAGGCAGATTGCTGCATCCCCCAATTAAAGGCAGTGGGAAGATCCCCAATTACATACAGTGGGCAAACACCCATTAGAGGCAGGGGCAAAGTCCCCATTGCAGGCAGTTGGCAGACACTCCATTATAGGCAGAGGACAGACCCCCCCCCCATAACATCATTTACATGATTCCATGGCTATTAATGCCCATGATTGCCAGAGACCTCTTCCTCAGTAATGCACTTAATAATTGCATATCTAGTAGGCATTGCTTCTACCTTCATCAGGAGGGGTCTTTTAACTTTGCTGTAGTGTGGAAAGCAGGAAAACTCACACACGTACACACACACACACACACACACACACACACACACACACACACACACCTTTCAAGCTTAGTGCCATTACCTGGTGGCTGTAGCGCTGGTTCTGGGGGCCTGGTGGGTGTGGCCTATGTCAATGGCTGGCATCCATTGTTTTCATTGGGCGCTGGCCATACAGTCCATGCCCACTGGCCCCCCGGAACCAGCGGGTAAGCACTGAAAGTGTGTGTGTGAGCACCCGCGGCAGTAACAACATCAATGCCTGCCTGCTGCTTCACTATTTTCCTGCATTCTGGGGAGGGAGGGAGGCTATTAGTTGGCTGTATTCGTAAGCGGGAAGAGCATCGGCCACGCCCACCACTGTATGAAGCCGGGTGTCTGTGTGTGCAGGTGCCACGTAGCAGGGACAGCGCAAGTGATACAGCTGCCTCCACCGCTCGCCCGCTTCTTCTCCGTGGTGCCTGCAGACACCAGGCTTCATACAGCGGTGGGCATGGCTGATGCTTGAGCGTCGGCCACGTCCACTTGTTGTACAGAGCCTGTCTGTGTGTGCAAGGCCCACGGGGAAGGCGGCAGATACAGCTAAGGCGGCGGGGGCAGCGCAAGCGGGAAGGATGGAAGGGTGAGTTGACTTTTTTTTCCACAATAACCCGATGGGGAAAAATAAGTGCGTCTTATAGGGTGAAAAAATGTGGTATAAGCAAGAAACACTTCAGTACATTTTTGCCCATTGTGCTCTATGGGATCTAAACCTACAGCACCACTATAAATGCAGCATAAACAAGAGCAATGGTCACCGCAAACTATAAGACACAGGTGATAAATTGTTGCAACACAGTGTAATAGTTGTTTACATCTATTGGAAAAATGTAAAATTAGGGGTGAAAGTATTTTAAAGTACCATTCTACTTTTACAGGGGGTTAACTGCTAACTTCTAATTGCCTATCCTCTGAGCCAGCCTGAGAGAGATCGTAGCATGAACCAGTCTAATATCTTTAAGTATAATATATGTGTAAATATGAGCCACAGGGAAGAATGTCAATAGTTTAGCTTGGAATAGAATGGACGGAATGGAAGGAACCAAAACACCATCTATTCAGAATCAGATTCTCAAATCCAATTTTAAAGATAGGGTTATGGCAGCAGCTCTTTCCACAGTCAACTTGGTTGCACCATGTCATACATGCTTCACAGAGGAGGAATGAGCAAGAGGCCAATTGTGGGGAAGTGGGGAAGGCATGAGTGGAAAGTAAGTATTACAAAATGTTTATTTCAGCTCTCTGGGGAAATCCTAAACTGGACCAAATCTGGTCAATGAGACTTAAAGAGGAACATCAGACCATTTCTGATATTCCTCTCTAAACATCCCTCCCCCTTCCTTACTGCCTTTTGGATGTCGGCGTTTTCTAAAACCGGACAGGTAATTCAAAGGTTGTTTAAAGTAAAACCGGAGGAGGTGGGGAGGGGGGCTAGCATGCCAAGTTTGGGGAGTTTTTAACTCCCCAATACCTGAAATGTTCCTCTTAAAGGCCCGGCAGGTTCCCTACTGCCCAAATTGGAATGCTCTGATGTGTGAAACCCCTGAGATTATCATGTTTACTTACCTCATCAGCAACCCACAGTTTATTACAGGATCTCTCTGGTTGCTGCGTGCACGCACACCAGGTATAAATAGCTGGCACTGGTACGCACAGTCATAAGGTAGCTGTCAACAGTCCAAATCTGGATGTCCTAGGAGCATATATCAGGCAAAATAATGGGTTTTGGTCCATTTCGGCCTTGATTCAGTCTATAATGGTGTTCCCCCGGCCCTCTCCTTGAGAGCCACCAGCTGGTCATATTTTTCAGGTCTCCTCAGAGATGCACAGGTGAAGTAATTAGAGTTACAAAGGCAGATATGTGGAGATCCACAAAACATGACCTGTTGGTGGCTCTCAAGGAGAGGGTTGGGGAACACTTCAAATATCTAATAAAAATAAGGAATGTTTCTTGCTTTGTTTTAAAATAAGACATTCATTAAATTAAGAGTAATGTGACAAATTATTACATTTGCTTTTGAAAATAATCGCACTTATTTTACCTTGGGAGAGTATAAGGCCCAGTCGCTTGGGGCAGCAGGGCCCTGTCAATAGAGAGTAACTGCTGGAATGCCAGCAGAAAGAATCCTCACACGATGGGGCCCTGAACTCATCCATGGTGGGTGCTCCCTGCTAGAAGGCCCGCCCAATCTGCAAGGCCTGGCACAATAGCTCCACTGCATCAGTTATAATCCAGCCCTAAGGAGCCTCCTACCCAGGCAGCCAATCTATACCATTAAGTTGAGAGGAGAAGGGGTGATTTCCCTAAACTAGGAGCCTCTGACCCAGGCAGCCATTATATTGCAAGGTGCCAAGTGACAGAGGAGGGGAGGTCCTAGTCGGGGGAGTGGATGTAGCACAAAAGAATGTTAAGGGATAGAGAAGGTGAAGGCTCGACACTAAAGGTTTAGGGTCAGGGAGCACTATCAAGGTTGGGGGCAGCGATAATATACATACGGCATAGGCAGTTGCTGGCTTCCAGGTTCTAACGCAACTGATTACTTGTAAATGACATATAACAAGCTCTGCCAAACAGGTTCTGGGATTCTTTCGGTTGGCAGGGTCTTCCCCGCCCACTGGGGTTTGTGTGGGCGTCAGAGGTGCAGTGACTTACTGCTCGTATGGCACTGTTCTCTCCATTTGGAGAGGGGTAGACAGCCAACAGCAGTGGAGTATGCAATAACATAACTGGTTCTTTAATTTTTTTTTACTATTTCTTTATTTATTGCTTTATTCCTTTATCACGTTCTATCCAACACACTTGCTAGGTCACATTTGTGTTTATGTGTCTGTTGGGGGGGGTGGTTGGCAATTAAGCTAGAAAGCCTAATTAGAAAGGGCAGGGTTCATGCTGCAATTTTTATTGAAAGGTAGAAGTTTCAAATAACTTAATGTGGCGTGGGGCAAGTGATGTCCTACTATGATGTTTAAAAGTAAGTGGACCATTGGACTTTCCCATGCATTTAAAGTTGAGTTTTGAAGGAAATTGAGGGGGGGCTAACATAGCAGGGCATCCCAAATATGGATGCCAGGCGATTGTCAAAATCACAGGATTTGAGAGTAAAGTGAGAGCAGCAGAAGCTGGAGAAGTGAAATCGCAAAGGAAATCGTCAAATAGCAAAGGAAAGAGGAGAAACATGGGGGGACCATTGGGAGAAGTTAGGCGCTTAGCCGGCCAAATGTGCATTGGGGCAAGACCATTTGTGCTTCAAAACAGCAATTTCTCCCGTGTGCTTGCTATTTGGTGTGATTCGTACAAGCGCCGGGGTGCACACGCAGCTATGAATCATGCGCCTAGGCATATGCAGAATCATTTGTGCCCCACCTGAGAGATTTTGCGCACCAACCATGGATCGACCCTGATCTGACTGTTGATTGGTGGAGTCCAAAGTCTCTATTGATTCAGCCTGATGAGAATCAACAATCCTGCTCCTGAGGTCCTCAGAATTCTAGTTGAAGCCATGATCCACTTCAACAAATGTGTTCAATATGTGTGTGCCTATAAGGTTATTGTTGGACGAGAAGGCACCTGAAGACAATCTTTAGGGGAAATCTATGATCATATATTTGTCCTAAAAAAAAAGATACAAGCAAGGGTGATGCTGCAACATTTAGTACATGTGTCAAATATCTGAAAATCCTAACTTGTTTGTGGCCTGCCTTAGATAGTTTTGTGACTGGTGTGATGCTGTAATCGTTGAAACTACTGTAATTGGATGAGGTAGAGTAAGCTCAAGTGGCAGGTACTTAACCTTGTAATATATACTGTTGATTAAAAGAACACGCATTGTGAGAGTTTACTGCTCACCGCTAAGCGTTGTGTCGTTCATCACGTGAATATCTCATTTCAACAATGATCGCTTGTGACACACATAGCTGCGTCCTGTTGCACGGTCTTGACAGTGTCACTAATCCTTTTTATAGAGCTTTCCCATATGTTAATTTCCCCATTGTCTCTCATATTATATACAGCTTTTCCTTTTTGTTTAACATCTCATGATTATTTTCTCAAAGAGAAAATAAGAATATTACTGGAAAGAAGAAGCCAGTTTTGTCGTTGTTTTTATGTTATCCACAACAACCACAGATTTCTCTGCTGTGAATAAAATGTAAGCCAGAACATTTTAAAGCTATTTGTCTTCCCCCCAGTATCTTATCCTTTCAATGTCTTATTGTTCTTTCTTCACAGACAATGCTCCATTTTTACAATAAAACAAATATTCTTTTGAATATTTAAAAATAAGACGGAAGAAAGACCTTGATGATGTCTTCTGATGAAAAATATGTCCATAATGCAAGATTAATAACTTCTATATTCCCTTTAATTCTTTTATATGAGATTTCTGGATATTATTTATTTATTTGCTATTGTTTGAAAAATAATGTTGCTATGTTTTCAATAAAAAATTCTCCTTTTTGTTTGCAATAAATTGTGTACTTGTATTATTCCTGGAGATAAAGAATATAGAAATTGGTTAACAAAATGTTACAGAAAGTAATTATGTACTATAATCTATTGACAGAGTTTTGGCTTAGTGTTTAACACAGTAAGTCTAGGACACTTTGTATTTTCATTTTACTAACGTCTCAACAAATTCTGTTTTGCTCAGAAAAACAAACAATTCACATACGCTTTTATTAGGGGCACAAGGTTATAAACCATTTTTTTCAACCAGACAAACAGTCAAACTGATTGGTGGACAGTCTTCTCAATGGGGTGCCAAGCCACACAGGGACAAGCCTAATCAGGATGCCCAACCATGCAACCTAAAATCAGCACCTTCCTCTGTCTAGCGCCATGACATTGACCTTCATGACTCCTCACAGGCAAACGTAATCACAAGGTCCTGCCCCCAGAGAAACATAGCAAAAACTATTTTTAATTTTCATGTTTTACATTTACAAAAACAATAGGACAATGAGCAAAATGTTGCATGGTGAGTGTATAGTCATGCCCCCTTTGATAAGTATCACATCTTGTTTTTTTATGGCCAGCCAAGCAGAAGTGCACCATTAAGTAGGTAGAGGCAGCTGTCTTGGGCAGCATAATCCAGGAAAACAATGGGGTAGCAGCAAGTCTTGCAGTAGAGTCTCAAGTGAGGAGTGTGTTTGAGTAGTGCAGAGAATGCCACTGATGCCATTTACAGCTCCTTACCTTATGCTCCACCCCAGTGTGACATTCAGTCACATGTCAGGAAGAGAGATGTAGTGAGGAGCTGTGTATGGTGGCGCCGGAAGCATGGCATCAAACAAAGTAAGTTCTCAGCTCTACTCAAATGTTTCCCTCCACTGCCACTCAACCCCCAGCCACTGCTTTAATACACTGTCAGGCCCTATAGGGATTTGTCTGGTCTGCAAAGAGCGGGGCAGAGATGGGGGTGCAAAAAAGGTACGGGGGAGCGCAGGGAGATGCCAAAAAAGCAGAGTGGAGTTGGGAGGTGCATCAAGTCAGTGCAGAGAAGGGGGAGTATGGCAGACAGTGGCGTGGTAGAGATCAGGGCAGGGAGGTAAAGAGAACCAAAATCTGAACTAGAGTCTGAAGGACTCTAGTCAGGTTTAAAGAGCATGACAAATCAGGAATCAACACAGCATAAATCCCCCCATCCACTTTTTACTCACCTGGATCCCTCAATTTATCACTGCGGTATAGAGTAGAGCACTTTGCCATGCTGCAACATCCTTGCATACTGTCAGCCCCAACTGGTCCGCCAGGCACGGATGCACATGGGATCCCAGATTAAGCTGAATGTGTGGTTGACCAGAAGGTGAGCATCACACTGCAAGTTTGAAGTTTTATACAGGCAGCAGAAAGGCTAGATTCACCCCTACATCCAAAAGTTTTTTCCTTACAAAATGCTTCCGGTTCTGTGAGATTATTGACTCGCCTTGTAAGCACAGTCTATCCACAGATTTTTCATGAAACTCAAACCAGGGGTCTGTGATGGCCATGGTAAAACCGTGAGCTTGTGCCATTTGAGGTAGTCTATTGTGGATTTGAGGTGGGTTAAAGGAGCACTATCGTGAAATTGTGTAATATTAAAAATCCATATAAACACTTTAGCTAATGAGAGGAGGGGTCACTTATACACCCAAACTGAATAAAACTCCCTCCAAGCTTGTGGTTTCCTTCCCCTGGTAGGAATAAAATCCTGGAGTTACAGGTTTAGTCTATGATGGATGACAGAGTCTGTCACCCGAGATGCCGTCTTCCTTCCATTAAAATAAAAAAACCAAGCCTGTCTGGATATTTCTCGATACCGGGTATATAAGTGACCCCTCCTCTCTCCATCCAGCATATTTATATGGATTTTTATTATTGGGCCATTTTTTCACGACAGTGCTCCTTTAAGGTCAGTATCCATTTATAGAAGCCATCCTCTTCTCAACTTCAGCCTTTTTACATTTGGTGTTATGTTTGCTTCCAGAATTTACTGGAATTGCTGAAATTTTACTGAATCTATCATTCCATCTGCATTTAAAATGTTCCCTATGCTATTGGCTGCAACACGATCCCAAAGCATGATTGATGTATGCTCAGGCTTAAAGTCCTGCCTAGGCGCATGCTAACTTTCTCCCATCTTATCCCCCTTGGGATATGATTAATAAAGATTAAACAGTGTGTGTTATATATAATTTTATGTATCTTGAAAATCATTTCATCTTTAGCTTGCTTAACTGTTCACCGGTAATAGTAGTTTCCACTGTGGTTTTTCTAGCCAGGCATCTATTTAGTTGCCTTTTCATCTATTCAACCCAAGTCATGGAACCAGTCAAAGTCCAGTGTGGTTTTGCAAGCTAGGCATGCACTGGAGTGCAAAGGATAAATGACCCACATTCAGACCATTCCAAAGACTTTAAAGTGGACCAACACCCAGGGGGGATCGGCCCGGGAATCTATAAGATTCCCGGGCCGATCAGCTACCTCCCCGCGGGGCATCCAAAATCGGGACGTCCCGCGGAGTGAAACCCCCCAGGAAGCCCACAATCCTACCTTTTCCACGTTCCAGCGGCGCATGCGCGTCCGCCTCCCGCGCGTCCCACTAGCAGGGCGCGCTCCCGCGGCGGACGTTTCTGAATGGCTGGCGCGGGTGCGCTCCCTGTAAGAGGGAAGCGTGGGAGGCGGCGGCCGACGCGCTCTGCTTGTCCGGCGCTGCCTCTCGCTTGTCCACCGGCGGGGATTGGCTGCAGCGGTCACGTGGGAGCGGGGAGAGGTGAGTTTTCGGGACTTTCTGGGGGGTTTCACACAGCGGGGCACCCCCGATCGGGGTGCCCCACCGAAGTGGACCAAAACCCAGGATAGTCAAAATCCTGGGTGTTGGTCCACTTTAAAATGGAAACACGTAAGAGACTGCAGCAGCCCTGAAACAGGGTAAAGATCTGCATGGTGACTCCTAGTCGCCCCTTATTTTAGTTTTAGGAAAATATAACCTCTGCTCTAGTATCACCAATAATCTGTGGCTAAAAAGAACAACTTCCAGGCTGAC
Organism: Gastrophryne carolinensis; assembly: GCA_027917425.1. Taxonomy (NCBI): domain Eukaryota; kingdom Metazoa; phylum Chordata; class Amphibia; order Anura; family Microhylidae; genus Gastrophryne; species Gastrophryne carolinensis. The sequence goes on along the minus strand of CM051237.1, from coordinate 115,721,278 downwards.
TCTCTAGCAATAGACTCAGAACTGAAGAAGCATCCTTCTGTTATCAGCTGTTTCACCAGGCACGCACCATGGCTTGCTCCAGCACACTCAAGACTGATCCTAGCTGACATAAGCATCCCAATGTGGCTGGTCTGGGTTGCACTCTCCTACTGCCTGTTTGCTGATGATACAAAGGTTAGTAATAGGGTGGATATTCCGGGAGGTGTCTGCAACATGGAAAATGATTTAGCTTTACTGCATAGATGGTCAAAACTAGAGTTTAATGTCTCTAAATGTAAAATCATGCACTTGGGTAGAAGGAATCCCTGCTCTGAGTACCGTATGGGCAGCACTGTGTTAGCCAGGACCTCGGAGGAGAGAGATTTAGGGGTACTGATTACTGATAGCTGCAAGATGAGTGGACAGTGTAGCCAGGCAGTGGGAAAAGCAAGCAGGATGCTCGGCTGCATAGCTCGAGGCATCACCAGTAGGAAGAGGGAGGTTGTGATGCTGCTGTATAGAGCCCTGGTAAGGCCACAGCTAGAATACTGTGTGCAGTTCTGGAGACCTTACCTGCAAAAAGACATTATTCAAATAGAACGTGTCCAAAGGCGGGCAATGAAAATGGTGGAAAGACTTAAACTTAAAACTTCAAGAGAGACTTAAAAAATTTAATTTGTACAGTCTGGAGGAAATAAGAGAGAGGTGGGGCATGATTGAGACCTTTAAATATGTGAAAGGATTCAATAAGGTTCAGGAGGGAAGTGTTTTTAAGAAGAAACTTAATGATAGAACAAGGGGGCACAACCTGAAGCTAGTCGGGGGGAAGATCAGGAGCAATGTTAGAAAATATTAATTTACAGAAAGAGTAGTAGATGCTTGGAACAAACTTCAGCAGCGGTAGTAAGTTAATTTAAACATGCCTGGGATAAGCACACATCTATCCTAAGATAAAGAGTACATACAGTATACACAGACTAGATGGACCGTATGGTCTCCTTCTGCTGTCAGCATTCTATGTTTTATGTTTCAATGAGCAAGGTAATCTGCTTTCTCGTAGCAGAAATCTGAAGGAAATGCTTCAAATAACAGGGCAGTATATGGCGTCTGAAATCAGTTTATTGCAGGGGCCAGGTGAGTATAGGCTTTTTAGCAACAGATGCACTTGAAATTTTAGTCTGGTTGATGTCCGAGGGGCAAGAGTCTTTCTTTTTATCCTTCAAGTCGATTCATCATACCCCTTCTAAAATCTCTATGAATAATGATGCATACGATTTGGTTTTTCCCATGTATGTATGCATGTTAAAGCAGTTAACTTGTCAGCTTTCAACTTGCCAGCCACACTGATGTGCTCCTCTCTCTTCTCTCTCTCTCAAATCTTTGTTAATGATTTTCTATTCCAGCGACCTGAACATTAGATCTTCACAGTGTATGAGGAAGAAAAGCCAGCAGGAAAATGTGTTAGGAACTTCATTTTGAAGATGTTTCCATTTGCTTTCTGCTCTCCATCGTGTGTTTGTGCTGTTTGATGTTGCAATATCATTGAAGTGTCAAAGGAATTAATACAACACTTTTCAAATATTTTGTAAGGAAAAGATATGCAAGAAGTCCATTTGGGCTAAAGGTGGGGTGAAAGAAGTCTTATTTCAGGGCCAGCAAAAGACTTTTAAACAATTATATGAATAGCAATTAGTCCCATATACCAATCCTTTGCAAGATGACAGAAAATAATGCTGAAAAGAACAATTCGATTTCATCCCAATTTTTGGGCCTTTAGTCTCACAGCTCTTTGTTCAGTATCGGTTTTCAAAGTGTCTAATTATGTTTCTTAATTTTACAAAATTTCTCTACTCTCTGGTACAGAACAAAGGGTACACGACACCTAGTCATGACCATAAAAGGTGCCTTGTCGTTTCTAGTATGCTTTTTAAATGGACATGGGGATGATGCCAGTGGCTAGCAAAGAACTTGCCCTAGAGGGGGTTCTGGAAACCAGGAATTTCTTTTATATTGGGACTGTGTTAAAAATCAAGCCTTCTTGTTTGGTTTCCAGAGACTTGAAATTCCTTTAAAGCAGACCTCCATGCTTGCTTTACAATTTGGGAAACCCACGTGGTTAAAAAAGAAAGGGAAACCTGAAATTTGGCAAAATGTTCTCATGCGGCTCCCACATGATCTCTGGTAGCCATTGGGTGTCAATGCTGCCATGCTGACAGTGAACTGCATGCTACCCGGCACGCCCTTTTGGATAAATGGCACCCCAGGTTTAGCCAGTTGATGCACCACAGGGGGTGTATTTTGCTTGGTCCAGGTCTTGCTGCAGTTTTTCTTCAACCAGCGGTGCAATTCAAATTAGGATGCCCCTGGGATGAACAAAAAAATGTGAACAATCATTCATAATGTCACTGGGTAAAAACATTGCGACTAGCAATAAATACAGGGTTTCCCATAGATTTTATGTTAAACTTACTTATACTTTAACTTAAACTTGGAATATTATATCTTACAGGTAGTTACACAAAATTAAGGCACCTCTAAATTTTAATATCATAATCAACAACATGGTTGCAAGAATATCTAAGTGCTTGGCTATCGCTCTACTGGAAGAAACACAGAAGAAGGGAGACACTGAGACACTGAGGAGACGCTGCACAGGGGGTTAGACAATGATACAGTATTGCTCAGGGCAGTTTCTAGGCAAAATAGTGCTCAGCGTGGGAAGGAAAATATTCTGCCCCTTCTTCACTCATCCTATCAGGGGCCTTGTGTCATAGCCAGCACCACTAATAGTGACCCTAACTCATCTGCAGAAAACAGAATAAATAAAAAGGATAAAGTGACCTCTGGTGGCCTAGACTCCCTACTCACCCTCCCCTAGAAACAGCCCTGGTATAGCAACTTTGCTATTTTGGCTTGTGAAACTGCACAATGCAATTTATTATTGAACAGTTTACTGGTATGGATAACTGTAAAGGTGCAGAAACCATAGGTGGCAGTCCACCAAAACAAAATGATCTATGGATGTAAGTAGGTAACACGGACCCAGTTTTGATGCCATTGCTGATCGGTTTTCCAATGACACATTGCTCAGTGGTGTGATGGTACAATCCATGAAATTGAGAGGTGAAGTAACAGTCATGCATCAGCAGGATTAATACTTGTGGATCTGTAGATAACAGCATGTAATGACAATCTGCTGCTTGTAAAGCTCCCAAAATATCTCCTTTAATAAAAAAAAAGAGGCATTTCGTACAATGATAGTAATAGTAATAGTATCCCTTAAAGTCCTGGTCCGGCATACAATAAAAAAGGAATACTACTTTTTATCATTGTAGTGGCCCACATCGCCACTTATGGAAACATGGAGAATGCGTGCCACTGCAACCAGACATACTCCCATAGTCTTATACAGAGAAAGTACAGTGGAGCAATATCTGCACCCAGACTCTCTTCCTCAAATGCAGAAAGAAACAGCAGAAAGCTCTCAAGTTTTCCATTTAAAACACAAGCTAGGATTATCCAGTGGATCAGATAGCCAGACTCTGACATCATCTCTCGTATTTACGTAGATTTAGGGGATTTCACACAGGTCAGGATATTCCACTGGAGAGGACCAATCAACGGTATAGTTAAACTACTGGTTATTATTCCTATTTTAAGCGGACCAACAGTCGAAAATAACTTAAACCAAAGCAGCACAACAAACAGTCTACATATGTATCCCTCCCCAGGGCAATTCAGATTGCTGCACATGATAATTAATTTACCTTTTTTGACAGCTGTAATTGGCTGGCACCACCAGCCAATCACAGGTGCTCGTTTCCTGGAGGGAAAATGACACCCGCAATTTGCAGGCAGTGCCACGTGACCTCGTCAGGCAATTTTGCAGGGGGATCCTGGAAGAAAAGGCACTGGTTTGTAGGGCAGGAAGCGATCACTCCCTGTGCCACCTGACTCTGTCGCCACTTGTCCTATGCTTTTTTTATTTTCCCCTCACTCTCTTTCCCACTTTCTTTTTTCCTTTCCATCTTTTCTTTCTTTTCTCTTCCTCCCTTCCGTCTCACTTTCTCTTTTCTCTACCACTTTCTTTTCTCTGTTCCCCGCTCTCTGCCCCTATCTCGTTCCACCCCTCTATCTTTATTACTTTCTCTTTTCTTTCTCACTCTCCTCACACTATCCATTTATTTTCTCTCTTTCTATCCCTCTTCTCCATTTTTTCCGTCTCTCTATTTTTCTTTCTCCCTCATTCTGACTATCTTGCTCTTTTTTCTGTACCACTACTCCTGTCCCTCTTTCCTATCTTCAAAAATTTGGAGGTATAATATAGGTAAGACCTTGAGACCAACAGGTTGGGAGAAGGCCAGAGCAGTCAGTCATGAGCTATCTATTGCCTGCAAATCACAGGAAAAAAATAATACAATCTTGATTTGAGGGTGCAGATGCCCTGTCGATATAGCCAAATTCAATAACACTATTTCAGATGAATGTTGAAGGTGCAACAGAACTTTGGACTGCGAAAAACCTTGAAGCGAGCACAGCAAGTCTCAGTGGTCCCACAGTGGTCCCTGGCCATAGCAGAGCATGCTTATGACTCATAAAGCAATGCCATGACATGTCCTTTCCAGCTCAGCCATGACACTGAAATTAAAGGGAAGTAAGCAGATTTGCTTAGACTAAAGTAGCTATTTACACATAATTGAAGATTTTTAGAAGCTTGAAATGGCTCATTCTGCACTGTTCCCAAGGGGGATAAGGTTAGAGGAAGTTATGAGGAAGTCGCTAACTACACACTCCATTGTGAAAGTAGCCTGTAACAGCAGGAGTGGCAGTCATTCCTCATTACTGGGGATCCCAGGTTGGGTCCAAGAAGTAGAGAATATAAGGAGAATGAAAGATGACTCTCAACATACCCAACAATATATTACCATTTGGCTTATAATTAAGGACTGTGAATTTGTTAACCTCCTAAAATAGACAGAAGATCTAGTTTGGCCTCTCTATTAAGTAGTGGGGCCTGGTTTTGACAGCAAACTTATCTTCTCAATGTTGCCCATACCTCCTTGTCTCTCCCCCCATTTCTACCTTTTTAGTTTCTCTTTTTTTTCTCTTATCGAATGACAAATATAAAGGGTGCATTGGTTTTCAACCTTCTGTACGTGTACCCCAGGGAGTGCGTGGGAAATTTTGCACCAACAACAGGGCTCTGGTATATTATTTTACCCGGTGGCTCCCTCTTTAAAGGCTCATGGGGGCAGCTACGATGGAATTACTGCGGTGTTGTCCCACTGATTTTTATTGAGAGGGGAGAGGATATTATGCATCTCAAAAAAAGTCAATGGAGCCAGCATGCTGCAGTAATCCCATCATGGCTCCTCCATGAATCACAAGAGTTATTTGGACTGGACTGTCCCTTTAAGTGGTAAATGCAATGTAACAGCTTACCTCCTACTTTAGCTGTGGTGCCCAATGGTAGGAGCTGGTACTTGTGGTACTCAAGGTCTATATATACATGAAAATTCAGTACGCACAGACCAAAAAAAAAAAAAAACGTAATATTTAATTCATGACATTATTTATGTTTGGCTTCATTTAATAGCATTAATTAAATGTTACGTTATGTTGTCAGACTCCACCATACCATATGTATTCAGAGAGCAACGGAGAGCCATTTTACTGGGGACTTTCTCGGCCTTGGCTAACCAATATTGGGTAATATTTAGAGAGCTTCTCCACTTTAACCCAAATGTTTTAAATGTTTTCTTTTTTTCAATTTTCTGCTCCTGGCTGGGTTCCAAGATGCAGAGGTATTCTCATTTAAAGACATTTCAACACAGATTATATTGTTTTCCAAAAGGAAAAAGGTAAGATAAATATTCAATTCTAGGTGGCAAAAGAATGAATTGGGCTATACAGGGACGAGAGAGCTATACAGGGAAGAGAGAGCCACGTCTTGAGTTAAGATGCCCCATTGGGTCCTGAAGTCTAGCCAGTGGCCTATAAAGAAAGCTTTGCGGGTCCTGCTGGCCAAGTAGCCCAGTCTAATCATGATCCATACAGGAAGGACAATAAAGAGGCTGACAAGCCGGAGATGGATTCTGCTGACATTGGATGGGCAGCTGTGCTGCTGTGTGAAAGCACCGGAGGTATGCAGCCAAGAGACTGTTTGGGACTACAGTGACTTTTGTTACACTGTATGAAAATAAATCATTTGGACTGCATGTCCCCATGTTTTTCCTCTCTGTAATGCCCAAAAGATCCCAGAGTCTTACTTCTATTTGCTTCACACAGTGCAATGCATCTTCCCATAGAGTTTCACTGGTTGTTGATGGTGGCCTGTGGAATGTTGATACGCTCCTCTTCAAAGGCTGTGCCAAGTTGCTGGATACTGACAGGAACTGGAACCTAGTGTCGTATACACCGATCCAGACACGTGCAATGGGTGACAGACGATACTCATGCAGATGAGCTTCCCTGAGACAGTTTCTGACAGTTAATGCAAACTTATTTGTTTATGCAAATTGATTATTTCAGTAGCTGCCCAGGAGACTGGTCTCAGATGATCTTGAAGGTGAAGATTCTGGGTATGGAGGTCCTGGGCTGGTGGAAAAGGAGAAGAAAATGGCCTTTTGTGTACACATGAAAAGTCTTGGATCTTTGAGTTCAGCTCTTGAAACTAAAAAGTGTTGCATTTATATTTTCTTTTGAGGTTTAAAAATGTCCGACTATTATTAAAGCAGTCCTACAGTCATTAACATCTTTAGGTCCCCTAGTGGCATATGAATTTGAGATGCCTCTATAGTTAAAAGATCCTTAGTAACCCATTATCTGTCTAAGATTTTTAAAATGTGGGACAATTGTGCGTGCCAGATTAGCATCTCTACTGCTGTTGATCAGCTCTAGGTTCAGCAATGTTACGTTCCCAAAGAATGAGGTCAGCTGACTATGAAATTGTACCACAGCGAATGCATGTCGTAATCAACGCTAAAGGCACTGCAACCAAATATTATACATTTTTTTTTTACTGGTAGTAGAAGGTATCACTTCCAGGGATGGCAGGCATTTGAGTGTACCATTCCACTTTTACATGAGAGAACCACTTGTTTCCTGAGCTTAACCACTTTAATGTATTTCCAGAGCACTGCATTGCATGATAGGTAAAAGTATCCACACACACCAGATTTGCAACAGAAATAGATTGCAATTTCATCAGCTCTCTCCTGTAAAAGCAGCATGTACATAACATTCTGCTTTTACAGGAGAACCTGCAAACCTGTCACTCCTAATTCTTCTTCCAGTAAAAGTAACAGATGTGCCTGGAGGGATGCAGGCTGTATATGTACCAATCTCTTCTTGCAAATTTATGTAGATGTTTAATTGGACCATTTTTTAATGGTAGTTAAATATAATTATTCCTAAATATCCCAATGCAACAAAGCACTGGTATCAGTATCATGATTGCTCCTTATTTACTGATCCTGCCATATATTTGCCAAAAGGCCACATTCACTAATGCATTATATTTCTGTTATTAGACCCAGCAAGGGTTAAACCTCATGTGCACCACCGCTGTCTTTGACACCAGAGTTAGTCGCCACTAGCTGAGAAAAACAGAGACAGAAAATGAACATACTACATAATACATACTCCTAAACTCTGACTTATAGCAATATTCTACACACACAGAGGCACACCGGCGAAAGTTTGCTGCGACAACAAGGTCATCCAGTACTGAAACACCACAATCAGCCTATTATTATTAACACAACGAGCTGATAAAAGGGGATTTCAGGATAATCTGCTTCGGGATTTCACCCTGCTCTTTGAGATTAACAAACAATATTTGCTAATTGTCTGTCACGTTTGTGAATTGCTTCATTTGTGCCTGACAAAGGCGACTGACTTGTTCTGGGCCTTGCTGTCAACACACGCTGGCTACACCAGGGCCATCCTGGCTGGACACACAGAGAACCAATGTGTATAGATAGAAGACAGTGGCGGACTGGGCCAAATATCAGTCCAGGATTTCACCTGCTCCTGATCACCGGGATGTGCACTCCATAGCTATTGTTACAACATTACAGAGACAGATAATGGACAGGGGTGGATATGGACAACACTACTAACAAAAAGAGACATTAAGGTCTAGACGAGCCTTAAGCCAAAGATAGTTAGTTTTCATAAATGCATTTTCATTGTTACTGATCATTAAAATGAAATACAAACTAGAACCAATATATATACACCTATGTAAACTCAAGTAATGCAATACCCTAGTCCCTTTTCTATATGGTGGTACTTCCAACCCTATCTAATGGATTCATATTTTGCATCTCTCTCCAATAACAGTGACACTTATGCCCTGGACTTGAACTACTTTGGGGTCCACTTATAAATACCAATTGTTGGGACCCAGTCTGATTGGCATCCTGTGCTCTTCATTTGCCGGCTTGTATGGTTGTTATGTGGTATGCTTGGATGGAGGTAAAAATGGAGAAAAATTAACAAGAGTAGACTTCTGAATAGCGCTACTTTGGTAGTTCTAGGGCGCATTTAATTGTAATGAGCAGTAACAATAAAATGTGCTTTTATTTAAAATTGCCGTCTTGTTGGCCCATTGACCCATATTAATCTCTTGAATATTAGTGTGGTGTGTAGTATGGTGAGGTCAAAAATATAGAAGGGGGTTCTCTGATCTGTTCTATCGTGTTCCATTGTCTTCTGATGTGGATATAGCCACTCCCAAATCCATGACACTGGATCTTAACTAACGTACAGACAATGTGGCATGAGTGGGTATGGACCCCCATCACCAGAATGCAGAGGCTATAGCACGGGGGGCAGAACATTTCTTGGGGCTGCTGCATACGGGGGGCTAAGGGGAGACTATGGAGGCAGGGATTGAATGGGGGTGCTAGAATCATTCCCTGTGTTGCCCACTGGGAATTCTCCCAGTCAGGCCCTCCTGATAGAAAGGTAGCATATACAGCGAGTAAAATAAGTATTGAACACCAGTCACCAATTTTCTAAGTAAATACATTTCTAAAGGTTCTATTAACATGACATTCTCACCAGATGTCAGTAACGACCCATCCAGTCCACACAAGCAACAATTATCAAACCACAGGTGTCCTTAAATTAAGTTATGTGTAATAATGACACAGGGAAAAAGTATTGAAGAACAAAAGGTAGTATATATAGTAAAGTATAGTATAGTAGTAGAGAAAAAGTGAAAAAAGAGAGGTGTAAAAAGCCATGGAAATGCATGACACAAGCTGAAATCTATCAGCATTCAGAGCAATCCTCACACATTAGTGCAAATTCATATCAGCTGGTCCAACTGGTGACCTATAAATATTTCTCATTACCAATGTGCCACTCTCATGATGGGTAAAACCAGTGAGCTCTCTCAAGTCATTCACAACATTATTGTTGCAAAACTGTTGCCAATAGTTACAAATTAATTTCTAAACTACTAAAGTTTGCAGTGAGCACTTCGGTGGCATAATTGGGAAGTGGAAAAAAAATAATTTCACCATCCGTAAACTGGCCGTGACCAGGATACGATTTCAGACAGAGAAGTGAAAGAATTAGTAGAAGAGAACATAGAAACTCAGTGGGCTCCATAGAAAGAAAGTGACGCTGTTAGAATGGCCCAGCCAATTACCTGACCTGAATCCAATTGGAATCAATGGAAGGAACTAAAGTTCATAGAAGTAACAGACGGAATGGATTTGAAGAGTGTTTGAAGGGCCAAAATCAAACCTGAGCAATGTATGCGACTATTTTCTCCATACAGGAGGCATCTTCAATCTGTCATCACCAACAATTCATTTCTGTAAGCTGTTTAATACATTTTTCCTGTGTCATTTCTCATTATTATACATCATTTAATTTATGGACATCTATGGTTTGATTTCTTTGCATGTGTAGGTTGGATGGATTGTTATAGACATCTGTTGAGAATATCATGTCAATAGCACCTTTAGAAATATATTTACTGGTGAGAGGTGTTCAATACTTATTTCACCTGCTGTGTATGATATTATGTTTTATACATCCTATCCAAATGAAGTCTACACAAACTCATATATTCTTTAATACATATAGGGAGAGCCGGAATATGGGGAGAGGGGGATAATGCAAGATGTATAGCATGCCTACATGTTAAAATGGAGAAAAGAAGAAACGAAAGTAAAAAAATAGATAAGTATGTATAAGTAGAATGGGTATATTTAGGAAATAGGTATATTTATGTGTGTGAATATGTACTTAAGTATAGTAGAAAGAGAGTAAAAAGTAAAGTTAGGTTAGTGTGTAATATATATATAGAGAGAGAGAGAAGAAGGTATAGCCAGTGGCTGGTCCTGGAACACAGGAGGTAGGTGGTAGTGATGATCTATATATACAGCAGAGGGGCAGGGGTGGGCTGCGGTCGCCCTGCCGGCAGAGTGGCAGCATTTCTTATAATAGGATCCGGGCTGGTCACCTGTAGTGGCGCTATGTGTGCATTCAGCATTTCAGGAAGAATATGGGGTCCGGGCAGCATTGTGGGGAGGTCAGTGAGGACATCGTTGTTTGAGGTTCCGCGGTGGCGCTCCTCTCAGCGGACAGCTGCTGCCCCCGACAAGGGACTCCATGAGAGGGGGACATTATTGTCTCTGCCAAGCGCTATGTCTCCCAAGGGCATGCTTTACCAAACACCCGTCCGCTTCTCGTTTACAATCTATTAGAAGAGACAACATGAATGAATAAATAAATGAATGGGAGCCGCCGGGCCGTGCGCTAAGGAGGGGGCCACCCCCACCCTTCCGTGTGAGGTTACTCTGACTCTACCGCCTATCGCGATAGAGATAGATAGATAGATAGATAGATAGATAGATAGATAGATAGATAGATAGATAGATATTAACCTTGCGAAAAAAAATTGCTACAAATAGATGGCAATTAAAAGATTTTACTGCAGATTAAAAATTAAATGTAAAATTAGGCTCTATATATACTGTAATCGAGTGTGTGTGTGTGTGTGTGTGTGTGTGTGTGTGTGTGTATAGTATCTGTATGTAGATAGATAGATAGATAGATAGATAGATAGATAGATAGATAGATAGATGTGTCAGTGTATATGTGTATATAATTATAAATATAAAAAATATATGGTTCTATATATATATATATATATATATATATATATATATATATATATATATATGCTATGAGTCAATTTATGTCTATATACATATATGTGTGTCTATATCTATATATATATATCTATATATATATATATGTGTGTCAGTATATATATATATATATATATATATATATATATATATATATATGTATGTATACAGACATACAAGCAATTTAACATAGAACAAACGTGCTACACTATTTCGTTGCATTGATTTAATTGTGAAGCTAAATCGTTGTGTTTGTTTTAATTGTGTACCTCTACCTTAGCTAGTTCAGTAAAATGCGGCGCTCGTGCACGCTATATTTACGCAAATTATTTGATAGGGTAAATGTTTCAGATATGTATATAGATTCACACACATGTAGACACATTTCAGGCGTGTATTTAGATTCACACACATTTTAGACTCATCTCAGGTGTGTATATAAATGTACACACATTTTAAACACGTTTAGTTGTGTGTAGAGATGCAAACACATTTTAGACACATCTCAGGTGTGTATACTGATATATTGATGCACACACAATTCAGGTGTGTATAAAATTGCACACACATTTTAGACACGTTTCAGGTGTGTATATGGATGCACACACATTTTACACAGGCTGCAATAGAATGAACTGTGTGCAGGTAAGACAAACTGACACACACACACACACACACACACACACACACACACACACACACACACACACACACACACTGAAGTAATGCTTGTGGCCATTGCAGCAGAGGTTGGCAGCTACCTGTACAGTGAAGGGAGTAGCTGACACAGAGCAGGAGGAGCTCTATATATGTGTGTGTGTGTGTGTGTGTGTGTGTGTGTGTGTGTGTGTGTGTCTCTGTGTGAGTGGATTAGGCTACAATAGGCTGCTGGTTAATGTGCTGTGTGTAGTGTTTCTCCTTTCTCCTGCTCGTGTCCCTGTGTGTGTTGTGTGTGGACGCTGCTTTGCTTTGGAATGACTTCTGCCTGAGCTGCACGCTGATTGGCCGTCTATGGAGGGATGGGGGGGGGGGTGTAAACCCATTTGATGAGTAGATTGCACGCTGCACTAAGCAGGGAGCAGGCTTTTGAACTTCTCCACTTTAGGCTCAGTGTATTCTTTTCAAGGCTCAGCTAAACCAAGACACCTCCAGGAGCAAGTGAAGAAGAAGACCCTCCTGTCTTGTTATTCTTGCATCTGGTCCCTTTTATCGCAGACTGGCACATACACAGCTTGGACCTCCAGCGAGAAGCGCCTGGGGTGGACCTGGAGGACATCCGCTGGATCTTCTTTTTTCCATGGTTCAGAGCTGCCCCTCCATCCAGAGGGAAGAGACAATCGCTCGGTGGGAAGGTCCGCAGTTGACTTCAGCCTCTTTTCTTTCCTCATGAGTATCTGGCATGATTAGTTAAGTCTCCATTCTTCATTTTCATAAAGACACCAAAAAAAGGAGGAGGGGAGTTGGAGTCTCTTGTAGCTGGGCTGCTGAGATTGAACGCTACCATGTCCAAGCCTGCTGACCATATCAAGAGACCCATGAATGCCTTCATGGTGTGGTCCAGAGGACAGAGGAGGAAGATGGCCCAGGAGAACCCCAAGATGCACAATTCAGAGATCAGTAAAAGACTTGGGGCCGAGTGGAAACTTCTTTCTGAAGCCGAGAAGAGACCCTACATCGACGAAGCCAAGAGACTAAGGGCGCAGCACATGAAGGAACATCCAGACTACAAGTACCGACCAAGGCGCAAGCCCAAAAATCTCCTAAAAAAGGACAGGTATGTCTTTCCGCTGCCCTACTTGGGAGACCATGACCCCCTCAAGACGGGGCTTCCCATGAGCGCCACAGAGTCCTTGTTGGGGGCTTCAGAGAAGGCAAGGGCTTTCCTGCCACCAACCTCAGCACCTTACTCCTTACTGGACCCAAGCCAGTTTAGCTCCAGCACCATCCAAAAGATGACGGAGATGCCCCATACCTTGGCCACAAGTACCCTCCCTTACGCCTCCACATTGGGATACCAAAACGGAGCATTTGGGGGTCTAAGCTGCCCGAGCCAGCACACCCACACCCACCCTTCCCCCACTAACCCTGGCTATGTGGTGCCCTGTAACTGTACAGCCTGGTCTGCCTCCAGCCTACAGCCTCCAGTAGCCTATATACTGTTTCCTGGCATGACTAAAGCTGGTTTGGACCCTTATTCTTCTGCACACACCACAGCCATGTAAGAAGGACATGTCAAGCCAACCTGTGGGCTAGTGCATGGACAGAAGATGGACTGCCACTCATAAGTGGGGAGCCATGGTGGCCACATGGACCAGCTCACCAGCTGCCCCCTCCAGCTTGACGTTGGGAGCTAATAACTAATGCTCTCCCTCAAGCCATGCGGAAGTTGCTGCCAGGACAAACTGTAAGAATTGTACAAGTCCCCCCCCCCCCCCTGTTTCTTTTTAGTTTCCATTTTAGGCACGCCCCAGTCTGGACTGTGACCATTACTTTATTGACGTCTATTTATGTTTGCTTTTCTATTTCCCTCTGCTGTTATGACTTGAATGAACTGAAAGTAAATTATTGAAGAAATTAAGAGTTCTTAGTATTATGGCTAGCCCTATTTTGCACACTTTAATTGTTGGCTGAGTGGTGGGATCGCTGTTAGGCATTTTGTTTCTGAAAAGTTTAGCACTCAGAGATTTTGAAGGAATGATCCCTAAATGTACCCCCCCCCCCCCCCACACACACACACACCGATCCCCTTACAGCAGGTGGAAGCATCCTAATGCCAACACTAATGATGCTGCCTAGAAGAATGCTAAAATATCATGGATGTGACTGACAGGCTGAGGGTACTGGGGAGCCTGCAGCTCCACTCACCCTGTTGTCTCCCTTTATCTCTTTATAAGCCATGTTCCTTTTTATGTTTCTCCGCAATCTTTTCAATAAAGGCGATCTTGTCATGAAAACGGTGCCATGTGTGATGGGATGGTGTGCCCTGCTGCTACCCACTACCCACATCCCCCAACATCATCCCTCACAGGAAAATGTCTATCGCTCCATAAGATATCATACTGCCGCTTATTAGGCTCCTGGTTTCTATCTTGCAGCTAAAGTTTTTTCCTCCTTTCCGTCATCCCTTGCTTTACATTCTGCTTGTCAATTTTATTATAATTTTATATATTTAACATAATATAAAGAATGAAACATTTATTAAGATTGTTCCTTTCTTTCTTTCTTTCTTTTTCTATCTTTCGTTCTTTCTATTGGATTGCATATCATATGATAACGACAACTAGAATTTAATATAATACATTTCCAATCTTTCTGCTTTTTATCACTTTTATACATATGTAATGCCATATTTTTCTTCTTTCTCTTCCTCTTTGTCTTAGATATATATATATATATATATATATATATATATAACTGTCATGTTGAAAAAACTTCAAAATGTTTCATGTTTGCTTTCTGTCTCTTGCTTTGATATTAGTATTTATTTAGCTTAGTCGTTCTTTACCATTCTACCCTTCTTTCTTTCTTCCTTCCTTCCTTCATTTACTTACTTTGCTCTATCTATCATCTCTTTATGTGAGGGTTTTAGCTCATATCAGAGAAAAATGTTAAACGTTTATCTCTTGCTTTTGGCCTGTTTTCTACATATTAATTGTGATTTCTCTCTTTCGATTACATTATGTCTTTCTGCTATACATCTATATTTATATGTAAGGGTTTTAGTTTACACAGTTTATTTTTTTGTATTTATTTCGATATTTATTGTGAAGTAGAAGGGTATTTATTTTCTTCCTTTCATCCTTTCTTTCCATACTATCTTTCTGTTTACCTATTGATCTATCTATCTATCTATCTATCTATCTATCTATCTATCTATCTATCTATCTATCTATCTACCTGGAGGCTATGCTGTAGTTCATATCCACATGTATGGCAGAAAAAAGTTGAAAAAGTTTATTGCTGCTGTCTTTCTTTTAGTCTGTCACTTACATTATCATTGGGATATAGAGAACGATATTTTTCTCATTATGTTCTCGCATATTAGATGCTTTTTGCGTTTTTACCAATATTTATATATATTTGTGTTATATTTATGTATTTATGCATTTTTTCTAGACACTTGCATTAATATAATATGCGTATCTATCTACTTATCTATCTAAGCATCGCCAATCATCTACTTGTGTGTTTTACACATCTATCTACCTATCTATCTATCTATCTATCTATCTATCTATCTATCTATCTATCTATCTATCTATCTATTATAAAGCTATGACGTAGTTTGTTTAAATATTTACTTTGTTATTCCATAAATCATACTATTGGTATAAAACTACCATCTTTCTTTCTTTCTCTCTCGCTCCCTTTTTAAATCTTTTGCCTTTTCCAGTCTTTTCGTTTTATGAACACAAAGCTTAGAACGACCGAAAGGGTTATCCAAATGATTTATTCAATGTTACAGACGCTGAGGTTTTAGAGCCTTTGATATATAATTAATATGTACCAAACTGTAACAATTATAAAGCTGATCAGTAGAACTGTCCCAATGTAGTGTTTGGTGGGAAAGTCTTTTAAGGGCTCCCAACACTTTTAGAGGCTTTAAGGCTTTAAAATAATTTGGATAACCCTCATAGTTTCCTTCTATACCTGTCTGTTAGTTCTTTCTGTCTATTTACCTGCTTTCATCTTTTTAGCAATGTAGGCCTGGACATAAGATAGGTGGATATGCTTTACAAAACAGTCTATAACTGTATAATGTATGCCCTTTTTTTGCTACTTTTATGTATGGTATCTAAACGTCTAGATAGATAGATAGATAGATAGATAGATAGATAGATAGATAGCTAGATAGATAGATAGATAGATAGATAGATAGATAGAGCTCTGTATGGATTGGTTTGACAGACATACTGGAGGTCGACCTGTATGCCCCCACCCACAGGTGGGTTAGTAGGTGCTAGTGGACTGGCAGCCTGGGGGGGGGGGCATCCTGTGCTATGGGAGCAGATGATGGCTGCCAGGGCTGGGGGGTGAAGTGACACAGCTGAATTGCCCTTCACTAGAAGAAGTGGATTAACATTTCGTGTCAGACAATTAGCACGAGAAGTACTTGGAATAAATTCATGGCGGGCTCATTGTGTTGAGAGGATTTTCATTAGACTATGGCTGTTCTCCATCTGCTTCCCGGGGACGGTTAAGTGATACATGATGGGTGTGTGTGTCTTGTTTGGGCACTTGTGAGGGTTAGCAGAGAGGGCAAGCTGCAATGAAACGGATGGGAATGGCCAGGATAATAGCTATACTAATTATGTCACCATCAAGAAGGCTAAAGAGCCAGAGGTTATCCTCAGTGAAGGAGACTTTGTATAGGATCACGCTGAATGGCAGATAAATAAGAGACACGACAAGAGCAAGGGAAGGCTCAGGAGCATGGAGGGGAAGTGTCCGGCATGACCCTATTGTATGCCTATGCATTCAACAGCTGCTACCCTAAGCCTCAGCTGTCAGTGACCCCAGCAGCCCCCAGACCCCACTGACTGCCATTATCGGCAGCCTAAATGGCTTTTAATGTGTCATTGCCTGGTAGCCTCAGACCTCTCCAGATCATTCACACTTATCACCTTCACCCACACTGCTAAATACAAGATACAGACCAGGGAGCCGCGACCACACGTTTTACTGCTAATTTTTATTTTATCTAAATAAGAAAACGTTACCAACTCTAAATGATGCTGGTACTAGTTTCAGCACCATGCTTTGGTCCACATCCCCCGGCTGCCTCTTGTCTCCCTAAAATGTACACACGGTTTCTTCGCTGTTTCAGATGATTTAACTTTTGTGATCTGCTTAGGCGAGGATATTAAGAATATCTCCTTTCAGGATTAATCTACTATGCATCTATCTATCTATCTATCTATCTATCTATCTATCTATCTATCTATCTATATATCTTCTTCAATTTATTTACAAACGCAAACTGCAGCCAGCCTCAGGTGTTTCGCATTTGAACCCACTAAGGTTTAACTAATATTAAAAATATAATATAAATATATATATACATTGCAGTTCAAAATCTGTCTATCTATCTGTCTATCAATCAATTCACCTGATGTTTATCTGTCTATTTATCATATTTAATTTATATACAAACACAAGCTGCACCCTTAAGTCTCGCATTTGATCTCTTTGGGGTTTCACTTGTCTTATATAGCATTGCAATTCAATCACCTTAATAAACTTTGTTACCCTTTCCTACCTATTTTTGCCTATATGGGACTTAAAATAGGAATATCCAACATAATTCTCCTTTATCTATCTATTTGTCTATCAATCAATTAATCAATCAATCAATCAAATATAATGTTTATCTATTTATCTATCTGTCTATCTATTTTTCATCTTTCATTTATTGAAGAATACAAACTGCAGCCTTAGATTTCGCATTTGAATTCGTTGAGGTTTGAATTAATATATATATATATATATATATATATATATATATATATATATATATATTTCTTGTTTTTAATTCATTCAATCCAGTCATCTTAGTGATCGGGCTGGGATCAATTTCTACTTATTTATGGCTAAACAGGGCTATATTAAGGCTATCTGACATCAGTTTCCATGATCCATTTATCATCTATCATGTTTAGCATATTTACAGACTGTAGCCTAACTCAACTTCGGATTCCAATTGTTTAATTTGTGATTATATAAATATATATATATATATATATATATATATATATATATATATATATGTAAATTCTAATTAAGATGTAAAAATAGAAAGATGAAACACAGGCGGAAAAGAAGAAAGAAGATCAGATGTGGCGAATGCTAATACAGATGAATGTAAACATAGTTTTATATATGATTTTCTCTCTCTCTCTCTCTCTCTCTCTATCTGCCTATATACATACATATATCTATATATATATAGTATGCAGATAATCTGTAATGACAGGAACAGATACTAGCCGGTGTAAAGTATGTTAAACTTTAGTCAAGTTGACTTGTTAGCTTTTTTTTCTGGTGTGTGAGAGTATTTGAGGACTGCACAAGCAGATGAAGTGAATATTCTATGTTTGATGTGTTCTGTTGGAGAGACAATATTCCCCAGAGGGCATAACTGAATCATGTCAAACCTGTTTCTCTGCAACCGGCTCCTTGACACTATGGAAGCTGCAGACACGGAGATGGCTGTCCTGAGCTAAATACCCCATAGAACGTGTGTGTGTGTGTGTGTGTGTGTGTGTGTGTTTGTGGGGGGGGGGGGGTAATAAATGATACTTGTTATGAGAGGAGGGGGGGGGGGCGGAGGTTTTTCACCTAAATCTGAAAAAGTAAATGAAACAAGAAAATGTTTTTGTCTATTTAAAATCTAAATCTTCACCTGAAATAAGGGACTTTTAGAAGTGAGAAGAGCAATTAATAACATATCTCACTCATTAAAAATTATTTGCACCACGCCTGTAGAATAATCTCAATGGCAGGTGCAGGGGATTTTGATTTTTCCTTTCAATAATTTTATTGAGGGATTTTGATTTTTAAATACAAATTTCATTGTATTGTGTGCAGTAGCTGTGGGGGAAGCTTAAAATCACTCATATATGTAAAACAGAAAAAATAGTCCTTTGTTGCATATATGTGCACATGTCTCTCTCTCTCTCTCTCTCTCTCTCTCTCTCTCTCTCTCTATATATATATATATTTATTTGAACTGAATGCTCAGAATTGTATATATATATATATATATATATATTTATTTAATTAATCCGTTGTTCCACACATGGAATACTCTAATATGTGTTGCCCAGGCACCCCTTGGCAAGATATCTACATAATTACATAAAACAGAATTTGAAGACAAGAATATGAAATGAACACTTGTACATGAATCAAGCAGGATAATGCCTATTTGCTTATTTACACACACACACACACACACACACACACACACACACACACACACACACACACTCTTCACACTGCATACGCTGTTAATTTTATTTGTTCAGCTGTTTATGGGTAAAAGAAAGTTGTGTCAGGGTTGATATCAGTTTCTATCTTTATTTCCATCCTTTTTGCTTGGGATCCTGAGGAAGGTGGGCCCTGTCCCACCAAACGTTGGAAATAGCACCTGATAGGTTCAATTTTGACATGTATCTGTCTATCTACCTATCCATCTACATATCTCTTCATCTATTTATTTAGATTCGGATATATATATATATCTCAATCCAAAGAAATGGAGGCACACTTGGGACCTGCCATGTTGAGATTATATATATAATATTATACATATAAATAATATAATTATATATTTAACTATAAAGTAAGTTTAAGTGTAAATGTAATTTAAACAATACAGTAGATACTAAATATTAATAATATTGTATTACTAAATCCTTGTTAAATATAGTGTGATGCTGGTTTTCACTTGAAGGACAGTATTTAACACTGACAAGAGCCAGCAAATAACAATCTGTGTTAGTGGGAAGTTGAATATAATGGGGAATGGCAGGAGTCAGAAGTGTGTTGGAAGAAATACTGTAGGTGGAGGGGTATATACAGGGTTTGGTACTGTAAGAAATCGGAGGCAGCATCCTCTCTGGATGTGGAGGGAAAGATAACAGTGTGGTAGCTAAGGAGGCAGCAAGGGACACAGACACCCAGGTACCTGGCAGTCTCCTCTCTCTGCCTCAGGCACAGGAGTATCTTTTTCTATTTGGGATGCAGCCAGACATTTGTCAGTCCTACCAGATCAAACACAAAGCGATCCCAGGAGGAAAGCCAGCTACTCGCTCCCTATTTGTTTCCACAACCAGCCAGGGCTTGGGAGTGAGGAGCTGAATGAGACACGCGGAGCAGGGCTCTGGCCATTCACAGAAATCAGCACAGACCAAGCAACGGAAAAAATGAAGGCAAGGCAATGCACACAAATATATAGGAAAGGAGAACCCAAAAATGTATACAAATATTACAAGAAATAAAACATTTTAGAACCTTTTTGTCAGAAGTGAACACTGTATATAGCATATATTGAATACACTTTATATTATTTGTAATATGCTAAATAATTGGGGTCATGCTAATTAATTATGTGAATTTCACCTGCATCCAAATAAGCTTTTTATTTGGAACTCATGATAAATTGTAATAAAAATGATTATTCCAGTTTCCCCCAAAAAATCACCTGCACCTCTGATGGGGCATTTTTCCAGATGAGGTACATATTTCTTTAATTGATATTGTGTGTGTTTTTTTCAAATACTTCAGAAAAAAAGCACCCTATGGGGTATGCAGAAAAAGGATGCAGGGTGTTTCTGCCTAGCTCAATGGGTGATGTTATTTCCAAACTTTTTTTTTTTTTTAAAGGCCACCTTACCTCATTGGAATATTATGCACCTCAACTGTAAAAATGCTCCCACAGGTATAGAATTAGATAAGAAATGGAATTAAAAGTTTGGAATTCTTAAACAATTGGTCATGAATTACCACAGGCTTCTGTTAATGCCAAACTTCTAAAACAATATCTAACTAATTAAAAATCCGTAGATCTGCCCCATCACAGATGCAGGAGATTTTTTTGATATTTAAATAAAAAATATACTCATTTTTGTACTTTTATTTAATGTAGAATGAGGGAAAACCTTCACAATCTCTCACTAAATTAACCCCCTAGTTATCAATATTCCAAATTGATAAATAGTATAATTGAATAAAGATAATCATGGGAAGTAAAACCGCAAAGTAAATGAAATATTTATGTAAAGTTAACATATCAATCAATAGCATGTCAATGATTATTAAAGAATTGAAGAAAGCAAATGTAGTAGAAGAAAGAAGGAAAAAGCAAAAGAAATATATATATAAAAATTAAGAAAATACATTTCGAAAGATGAAGGTGAGGAGGTGAAAGGAATAGAGGGGAATGACTACAAAAGATAAGTGTCTTTATGCAATAAAGCAATAAAAGCCATGAAAGAAAGAAAGAAAGAAAGAAAGAAAGAAAGAAAGAAAGAGAAAAAAGAAAGAATAAATTGATGTTTAGAAAAATAAAGAAAATACATTAATAAATGTAGATGAAATAGTAATGTGTCTTTATGCAATAGGGCTATAAAGGTCATGAATATAAAAGAAAGAAAGAGATAGGAATATATAGATGTATAGATATAGATGTTTAAAAAAGAATGAGGAAGATGATAAAATATAAGAGTGCCCTTATACAATGAACCAATAAAAGTCATACATATAGAAGAAAGCTATATTTAAAAAGGGAAATAGGGAAATGTTTAGGAAACAGACAAGTGACAGTAAAACCTGATAAATATACCACAACACTGTATAAAGGCAGCGTATGCGAGGTATAGAATAAAATGTAAAAGAAGAAGGTGGGGGAGGCAGAGGTACAAAAATAAAAAGGAAAGGGAAAGCAAGTTAAGAGAGATGGGACAATGGGATAAGATAATGGAAAAAGATACATTAACAGGGAGAAAATGAATAAGAGATAGTGAGAAAGAATGCAGGGCTATGCTGAGGAATGAGTCCTTTGAGGAAGAAAGGAAGATTAAAGTATCTCCTGAGGAGAGCAAGGTGAGCCAGTAAAAAACAGGAGTAAGACAAAAAGGAAAGGGATGGCAGATAAAGGAAAGCAGAGGAAAGGAGAGAGGAAGGGGGGGGGGGGGCACAAACAAGTGAAGAGATCAGCCAAGCCTTCAATCACAGGCTAACATGTAAAATAGATGTCAAATGCACAGTCAAGAAATACTAATTTAGATGTAACAAATGAGCCCCTGTGGAAATGCTCCAGTTATTCCCTGTTTGTCTTTTCCTGAAGGCGCCATGTATTATTTCATAGCGGGCTTGCTCTTGTTCTTTCGCATATCATCCTGTCTTCCATAAATTCACTGCTTTCCCATTTTAACTGTGAAATGTCTCCTGTGTATCATTGGCCTGCTCAATCTCAGGCATTTTTTTACTTGCCGTTTCGTATTGTGTGGCTTCTCTACCTTAAGCTTGCTTGCCTTCACCTGTCAAACCTGGAGCAACCAAAATACATGGTTCTCCTGAAACCGCCAATTCTGCAAGACTCTGGGATCAATGAATTTCCAGGAAATTTACAAAGAATCATTCACAGGAGCCACACATTGGGGGTCATGCTAAATTTTCGGTAAAACAAGTCATATTTTGTGAGGCCTCTATTGTTCTCTGAATACTCTATAGGCTGCTGTTATTCCCAAACATAAAATACCTCATTGAAACAATTATGAACATCACCTGTAAAAATGCTCAATGCTGGAAAAAATTAAGAAACTTCATCCCAGTCTCTACAACACAGTGATGAATGAATGTCCCTTTATCTGGGTGTACTGTTTCAGTTCTTTTCCATGGGGCTTTCTTCTCAATATCACACCACTGTGCTTGAAAGTGACTCCTCTACCATTACACAAATATATGTTCCAGACTATTGCTTGGCATCAGGGCCATACATACGATAGAGGAAGTGCAGGCACATGTCAACGCACTTTGATGGAGGCACCTGACCAGTGCAGAGTGCAGGCTGGGAAGTGTGCTCCTTTACTCACCCTGGCTCCTGCATTCCGCATTCAGGCATGCGACATAGAGGCTGATTTAACACTAGCGCCTTGTAATGCCATGTGAGTGTCTGTGTAGCGGCGCTTAGAGCGACCGCTAGTGGCACTGTACTATCCTAACCAGCATTGATAAATGTGATGTCTGGAGGGTGCTGTAGAAGCGCTCTCCCTGATTCACTGCAGAGCCAATTGCGAATGCTAGGTGGTGTCCCGAGGTCAAAGCGCCCAAGACTCTATGCTTAACTTTTACATTGGCAACACGCAATTTAAACACAACCAAATAAAACACCATTGAAATATATGGGAGAGCGCTACTGAGCGACAGGTGCTACTGAACCTAGAGCGACGATGCTATACGCTGAGCCACCTCTAGTAATACATGTGGTGCTACATGGTGCTGTTAGAGGTGCTCACCAGATTGGCTTTCTTAAATGTGGTTTTCACATACAGTGCCCAGCCTTCACCTGACGCTACATGCTACTACGTGGCACTGCCTGGCGTTATCGGTTCCTAAATAACCCCCCATAGACATTTCATGACAGATTATGTCACTATTCTGGACCATGAACGACAAGAAGCAGAGTGCAGGAGCTGGGGGGGGGGGGAGTGTGACAACATGCTTCTCAGCAACACTCAGCTATACATGCTGCTCCTCCCTTCTCAACACACTCTCTACAAAGGCATAGCAGTCAGACTAGCGCCCCCTACACTGCTCTCCCGGGCCTAGAAATGGCCCTACCGATATGAACAAGAGCAGGGAAAAGGCAGACAAGCAAAGCAGGGAGCAGCTATCCTCCCCTGCATACTCAAGCATCAGTGTGTCCCACCAAGAGAGGCGGAGAAAGGTTCACTTCTCAACACTAAGAACACAAGTATAATCCAGGGGCTGGTCTACAGGAAAGTGGTAAACAGATCAGCAGCACACCAGGATGAAGCCTTTGATTTGCAGGTAAGCAAACAATGATTTGTTCTTACAGCCTGGATAATCCCTTTTCAGTTTGCACTCCTGTCTCATCTATATTTCTTTTGGCACTTAAAGTAGCTGTGATATGGTTATAAACTTTAGAGCAGCTGTTAAGATTTGGGTTAAAGTGACTGAGCACCCAAGAAACATAAAAATGGGTCCTCACCCCCCCCCCCCCCCACAGCCAATCGGCCTAACTCTGGTGGTCAGAAACTCCCCTGATCGCATCCACAGCAGTCGGAGGTGCTTCTGTGTCCAGATTGTGCAACAGACATCAGTCACAGGAGCACTACCACTCCTTCTCTATTCACTACAATGGAAGGGGCGTGTCAGACCTCAGCACTTAGCACCTCAATTGCAATGAATGGAGAGGCTATGGCAGTTCTCATGTGACTGGTGAGGGCAAGAGCTCAACACATATTATTTCCGTCCCCTGTCTGCACCGGGATGTCGTGGGATGTGATCAAGCAATTTAGTGAATTGCTGATTACTAGAGTCAGACCGATCAGCTGTGGGGGACAAAAAGTGAATAGCTTTTGTTATTTTAAATGGGTGGCCAACTCAGTACTTGGGAACCTACCTGGGATCCAACCTGCCTGAGTAGTAAAGCAAGGACATTTTCCTGCCATTAAAGGGTCTGTCCAGACAAACAAAAAATATACTTTTGTCCCCTGCATCTGTTGCATTATTCCCCTGCAATATAAAAATGACTGATTCCTGAGATTGAGTCCCACGACGTTGACAGCCATCCCCCATTTAGTCGCCATCTTTGGGACAATGGCCTCCCAATGTAGAGGAGTAGCTAGACTTTCTGGCACCCGGGGCAAAGAATCAAAATGGCACCCCCACCTGTTCTCAGGCCCCCCTTTGGTGCCCCCCTGACCTACTGCACCCAGGGCTAGTGCTCCCCCTAGCTATGCTCCTGTCCCAATGTGTCACAGTGTCTGGAGCACACCATCTCTATTTACTGCAATGGGTGGGAGTGCCCGGCAATAAATGGAGCAGGTGTGCTATAAAATAGGCTCGTCCCTGGGCTCATGAATGAATGATGGATGGCCATGGAACAGGTAAGTATTGTACTATTGGAGTAAGATCAGTAGAGATGAGCGAACCGGTTCGGACGAACCGGAATTCGCTCCGAATTTCAGGAAATATTCGATTCGGCACGAACCCGAATATTTTGTGGTTCGTGCCGATCGAATTTTTCCTGAAATTAAAAAAAAAAAAATGCCGGCATGGTGGGAGCGGGCCGGCCGCTCTCAGCTGTCATCTGATGACGCGCCCTCAGATGACAGCTGAGAGCGGCGCCGGCCTCCACGCTCCGGACCTGCAGGTAAGTGTTTGCTTTTTTTTTAAATGCCGGCATGGTGGGAGCGGGCCGGCCGGTTCCGCTGTCCGGCCCGCTCCCACCATGCCGGCAAAAATGCTTTTTTTTTTTTTTTGTTTTTTAAATGCCGGCATGGTGGGAGCGGGCCGGACAGCGGAACCGGCCGGCCCGCTCCCACCATGCCGGCATTTATGATGGGGAACTTCGTAAAAGTTCGATTTGCCCGAACCCGAATTTCTTTGTGAAATTCGGCGAATCGGCCGAATCGAACTTTTCAAAAGTTCACTCATCTCTAAAGATCAGGGTTGGACTGGCCATACAGAACAGAGGATCCTCTAGTGGGGCACTATCAGGTCAGTGCAAGAAATTCAAGACAAAGACTAATGCAGCATTTCTAGTTTACTTGAAGTGCTCTGTAAGTATGTTATTTATTCAGTAAGTTAAATGTGATATTTCATTATTAAGTTTCAATTTAAATTATGCAATAACTTAATAGTGTTTAAATAGTGCAGATGAAGGGTGGAACTCAAGAATGATTTCTTCATGCTGGCCCCAAGAATGATTTCCTATGGTGGGCCCCAAGAATGATTTCCTATGGTGGGCCCCAAGGTTGATTTTCTCTGGTGGGCCCCAAGAATGATTTCCTATGGTGGGCCCCAAGGTTGATTTTCTCTGGTGGGTCCCGCAATAGTGGAAGATTCCTGGGGGTTTCACACAACACTGTACATCGTGATGCCCACAAGACAAGGAACAAAACCCAGGAGAGTTTTGTCAGTATTTTTGTGTGTTGCCGTGTTGTTTTTGTTTTCTGCAATGTAAAATAAACACTTGTGTTAGGATTTTGCCCCTGTGATTTACCTATCAGCATGCGGTTTCCAAGTTTATTATATTCCTGTGGCTCTGTCTTGCTTTCCTGGCCTTGAATAAGTGGCTTTCCTGGCCTAAAAACTACTTACTACAAATCCCAGAATCCTTCTCCTGTAACAGTTGAGCTCATTACCAGCCTAACGGCTAAATCAAACAGCAGTAATTACCTCCCCAGGTGAGAACACTGCTAGTAACCTTTTAGCTAATGGAACTCAAGAGCATACGAACAGTGGAGCATCCAAAAACTAGATACCCCAAGGGAAGAACAGAAGCTAGAAATGTGAAATTCTTGGGTTTTGTTCCCCTTTAATGCTACTATTATTCACAGTCTAACCGCTTAGACTGGCAGTTAGAGGGGAACAGTCCTCCCCTGTAAAAGTGGAAAGGTACATTCAAAAACTTGTGACTTATTTTTTCTTTCTTTCATGAAATGAAAACAACAAAGGTGTATAAGTAACTCCATTTGGCTATCTAGTATGTTTGTATGGATATTCACAATCCACTATTTTGTGATACAGCTCCTTTAAAGCATAGGGCATCACTAACTCCCATTTAACTTACAGACAAAGGGCTCTGCCTGAGCTGATAATTGTTTGGAGAGATAGCATTAGTTATCACCAGGCTGTTCATTGTCTATGGGTCTTATCAGCTGCTCTACCTTATATTAACAACAAAGGATACGCTATGGCTGCTTCCACACTAGAGGAGCAGTAGAATGATTGCGTATCCCGCTGGGGTTATTCATTTCCCCGCAGTGTAGTTTATGAAAAAATACATTTTATACTGTTATAAAGAAGAATGGGGCATTAGTCAGGGGTCCTTTTTAAGGAGCTATTTGCCTTTGATGTCATCTTTGGGCTAAAAAATACCAATACTCACCTAACATTCGAAAGCCCTGCATGCTTTCAAACTGGCTCCTCAGTAGTTGTTGGTCTACAGCAGACAGCAGAAGGCCAGAAGCATTTTAGGAGCTGCCATATTCAGAGATCAAGGCTACAGGAGCTTAGGGAAGTATATGTTTTTTTAAAGCATAAAGGTGTCCTTTAATACAGGGGTCCCCAACCCACCTTCTCAAGGGCCACCAACAGGCCAGGTTTTGCAGATATCCACACAGATGCACAGGTGGAGTAATAAGTGCAGCAGCAGAGTTAAGAGCTGACTAGGTGTAGATCCACAAAACATGAGCTGTTGGTGGGCATTGAGGACAGGGTTGGGGACCACTGCTTTAATATATTTTGTTATAGATACTTTAGAGTGGATCAAAATCCAGGATTTTGACAATCCTGGGTTCTGATCCTTTCCCCCGGGGCACCCTGATCGGGAGTGCCCTGCTGTGTGAAACCCCCCAGAATGCCAAAGTCAACTCACCTCTTCCCGGACCTACGGCACATGCGTGGCCGCTCGCCAAATCATTGCACTCGGAGCCACTGATGGCAAGCCGTCTAAGGCTTCGTCTAAGGAAAGTGGATCCGAGTGTGCTGACTGCCACATACGCCGCTAAGCTGTAACAGGGAGCATGCCCGCGCTGGTCACTCATGGCCACAGTGTGGATGCGGCAGAGGCTCGTGCATGCACCGTTGGACCGGTAAACAAGGTAAGTGTATGGGGCTACCTGGGGGGTTTCATACAGCGGGACATCCTGACTTTGGATGCCCCAGGGGAGGGAATTAATCAGCCCAGGAATCACGATCTCCGTGGGTTTTGGTCCACTTTAATATATGACTTCTTTAAAAATATACTAGGTAACACAGCAATATGGCAAACACATTCTATCTATCTGTTTAATGACCTGTGAAAAAGCTCAGCCTATGAAAAAAAATATCTTAAATTCAGCCCTATGTCTGTAGAAGACAATAGAATTCTTTGGGTAGCGCTGTATCACAATTATATAACCCAGTAACAAAAAAGTGTCGGGACTGAGCTGATAATGAATTATGCTTGAGAAGCAGGTGAATATGCAAAAGAGTAACAAGCTGTTTCTGCTACTGTGTCTCAAGCAAGTGGAAACAGTGGAATCCACTGGATGACTATTAGATTAAACTCTGATCCAGATAGCTCAGTTGGTAGATCATAAGTGTTATAACCTTAGGGATCTTGCCCATGCTTGGGTGATGTCATTTTTCATCATTTCATCATTTTCTCTCCATTTTCCCTCTTTGTTAATCTCTGTTTTCCCTGTTACTGTTGAGGTTTTTCCTTTTTTACCTCTATCCTGCCTTCCTTCTGTTTTCCATGTTTCCTCCTTGTATTTGCCTTTTCTTTATCTTTTAATTTTTCATTCTCACGTCTAATTTCCTCTTTTTTTTCCAAATGTGGCAGCAATGGGACCAACAGGTCATGCTGGGTATTGCTGTGCTATCGCTGAGGAGCATGGCCTATCCACTCATTGCAGAAGTTTTTGTTTTTCATTGTAGTTTCTCGAGATCAGCAATCTCAAAAATGCAGTGTGGAGGAGGGGCCTTGGCGGTGGCAAAGACAGTTTTTTAAAACCTGGGCCACTACAAAATGGGTGTAGTTCTGCAATACTACCTAGCAGTGGGTCAGTAGGACCCGGGCTGCCCCGATGTGTAGCGCTGCCGTGTGCCGTGATACTCACCAGTTTTGGGCCTCTTCTGTGGTGGCCGCAGCCCAGCCAATCAGTCTTGTGACCCACACTGATAGGCTCGCCTGCTGGCCGTGCTGATAGGCTGCTCATAGTGATGTTCCCACCTGACCGCGAGCAGCCTATCAGCGGACGAGCCTATCAGTGCTGGCCGTGATTCTGATCTCCCCTCACCTCCCATCTTTTTCAGCTTTTTTACATCTTTCTCCTTGTACCTTCTCTGCATCTCTTTTGCAGGTTCTTTTTTTTGTTCTTTCTCTCATAATTTCCTTTTCTCTATCTTTCTGCCTTCCTAATTCTTATCTTTACCTCTCTCTTAAACTCTCTTGTTTGCTCCCCAGCATCTATAGTGAGGGAGGACACAGGTCCTCCTTCCTTGGTATCCTGCCAAGCTAATCTCAGCCTGCTGGTGCAGGGAGGCTTTTATACCACAGTGGAGGCGCATCTGACTTCACTAATGATGTCACTGGTGGAAAGTGACAGGGAAGGGGGGTATCCTAGGAAATCTCTAAAGACACAATGTGAACTGGTAAGGGGTCCTGTCCTATAAAAATGGACAGCACAGTACATATTATCACATAGTGTGCCGCCCCTTCTGAAGAAGGAGGTCCCCAGGGGACCTCCCTGTTCAGGAGACCCACCAGGGAACTCCCCGGTAACCTTGATGGAGCCGGGTCTATGATTGACTGGTCTACTCACAAACCAAGGCTACAGTCCCTGCGTTTCACTGCAGGTAATTTTCTGTTAGGGGTTGGGTCATTTTTGGGGTTTCCACTATGACTTTTGCTATGGGGCCCTATAAAAGCTTTCTACTCCCCTGCCTGGGACTAATAATTCTGCTATCAGCAGATATTAATTAACAGTTATATTAATTATCAAAATAGTGAATTTATGGGGGGAAGGGGGAAAGGGGGCCAACAGGGCCAATGTGGTGTGATGTCCCATGAGCCGGGATAGCGGAATAGTATCTCCAGGACCGGCATCCAGGAGTCCCTTGTGAGGCATGTCCTCTGGGTGGGCATCCCATGGTGCATGCACCACATAGGCTTCCACAGCATAGTGCCATATAGTACACTGCATCACCTGGGTCTCAGGGTTTCCAGTCATCCACGGGGTGGGATCAAGGGGCAGCAGGTCCCCTAACAATGCTTCCAGCGATAGGGGTTGGTCAGGTGCCATCCGATCGTGAAGGCTACCAGCCTGCATAGCCATCAACAGACTGCGGGCTCTTCTGCACCCCCCTGGGCTTTGATGCAGGTAATGGGGCGAGGGTTAAAGACAAGTCATCTGCTTGCTAGCAGATGATTTGCCAGCACCTCCGGTCTCATGGACCCCTTACCCCGTTACAAAGAGTTACATTAAAAAAACACGCACACACTGGAAAAAGTATTTTATTATTATCAATATTGTTATTTTTTTACTTAGGGATCACCACCACTGCACTGACAGCTGGACGGCTGGGAACAGCATTTTATACCTGCTGAGTGAGCTGATATATTCTCACTCCTGATGTAAAAAAGCGCCTCCATGTGTCAGCTGGGAGAATGCCAGAAGCCGGCTTACGGGGCAGACTACAGGGTTCTCTGCTGCTCTGAAGGCCCCGGACCAGTGACCAGAGGCCCACCCGTGGAAGAGGAGACTCCTGGCATTTTTTTTTGACCACGCAGCTTCGAAGAATTTACGAAGCTGGCACTTAACTATTGGAGAGGCAGCTATGTAAAAATAATACATAGCTGGCACTGGAAGGGTTAAACTTTCTCTGTTTTGTTGCCTCTTTTTTCTTTCCACACTCTTTTCTTCGCTTGGGGGCAGAGTGTGGATTGGCCATCGGGAGCACAGGGAACATTTCTGGTGGGCTGTATTACTTTGGTGCCAACTGGGCTGGCATCTAACACAAACCATGTGCCAGAATTTACTTAGTCGAACTCTTCAAACACTCCTCTCAGGCCCCTGTCTCCTAAGTCTCCTGCCATACCTGGCCCCATTATATCTCCTCTAGCCAAGACACCCCAGCCCACTTCCCCCTACATGCTTATAGCCTCAGTAATTTCCTGTCATTTCCAACCCTGCTCATGGTCTTCTCCTGCAATACAATAATCTCACTCTCAGTTGATGAACATGTTTGTTGAGTGGCTCAAAAGCACCCTAAGGGGGTGGGTCTCAGCAGTTCATGGGCTGGTAATGGACAAGTCAAAAAAAGCAGTTGGTCAGCACTCCTAAAAAAGCAATACTTTAATGAAAACTCAGTAAAAGCATCTCAAAATAGAAAAAGGCAGCTTTAAAAACAAGTAATGGAACCCTGGTAGAAATGAAGATTCTCACGTGCTAACGCGTTTCGGACGAGGGAGGGTCCTTAATGCTAATGGACAAGCCAAATAAATTACAGGGCAGTTTTTTGGCTCCGGTTATGTGTAGTCTCTTTTTTCATTCCAGATTACCTCCATCTTTCTGTTGTTACCTTCCTCCTGTCTCCACTGACCTCCCATCTTTTTTGGCTTTCTCCATTTACCTTTCCTTCATCTCTTTTGCACGTTCTTTCTGTTCCTCTCTCTTTTGTTCATTCTTTTTCTCTCCTTTTCTTTCCTTTTTTCTTTCTCTTTCTTACTTTTTCTGCCTTCTTAATTTTTATTTTTACCTATTCTCTCTCAATTTCGCTCTCTTTCTCCTCCACTCTCTTACTTTTCTACATTTCTCCTCAATTATTCACCCCATCTTGCTGCCATTTCCACATCCCCTCCCTCCTCTCTCTTTTTCCCTTCTTTTCCTTTTACATTCCTTTTTCCTTCTCTCTATTTATTTTCCACATTTGCTCTTATTTCTCGCTTGTCTACCTTCAGTTTTTCTTTTTCTGCATTCTTTCCTGCACTTTTTCCATTTTTTTTATGTGTGTCTGGTGGGGGGGGGGGGGGGGGCTGCGCATTAGGGTCCCAAGCATGAAGCTTCTCGGGGGGCCTGCTCCACTACGCATCAACCCATCAGAATACATTCTAAGGTACTGCCATCTGTTTTGTATCTCTGCTTGTACTCACTTTACCTGTAAACTGTATCCCACTACTCAGAACCGCTATTTGTTTTATTTCCGCCATATCAAATGCTTGCAATAACTGTCAAGTGCGCATATCGCATTCAAATATATATATTTAACTTGAACTGTTTTTTGCCTTAACCAAGAATCTTTGTGCCCGTGACCTTGCTGGACCTTTTAGGCTGCTAGGCTGGTGAAACGGGCGGTGATTTAAGAAAGCATGTTGCGTGATCTTAGGTGCTGGGTTTTTAGCCTGATCATGTGATACGCGTTTCCCTGACATGCCGTATTTTACTGACTCAAAATTATTTAGTTCTTGTGACAATGTGCTTACCCTTAGAAACTGGTTTTAGAATCTAAAGCAATGGGAAATACCTATCCATCCCCTCCAGCCGGACAGAGACATTTTCTGTAGAGTACTCTCGGTACTGAGGAGGATCAACAACTGTAAAGTGTGTACTTTGAAGAGTGTGAAGTATTTCCAATCAATAAACCTTGTCATAGGGAATCAAAGCAACTGACTCCCATGTCTCATTTAGCTTCAGCACCAACTAAGAAAGTACCTAGGAAGACTCTGGAAAATACTGTGCATGGGACGTCTTGGTCACAGGCAGCACACTATTAAACCCATTCCAATTGCATAATAATGATGAATGATTGTTAAGAAGACAGTGTAAGCTCCACTGGCACAGTCCCTGCTTTGTATCAGCCATCTCTACATTTTGGCTTCTGAATTAGAACTTTTTGTTCCTCATTAAATGAGGAAAGGAGGAGCTTGCCTAGAGGGAAAGTATTTACACAGCGCCCAACATAAAAAATAATAGTTTTACCCACTCCTTACAGTAGGTGGAGCTGTGCATTGTGGATACAAAAGTCTTAAAGGAGCCACAGCACTCAACCCTGTTAGCTTGCAGGCCAGCCTATAATCTGTCTCTAAACTTGGTTAAAAACAGAGGACTCGGTCACACACATCTGCAGAAGTATGCTTAAGCTGCACCACTACACCAAAGTGCCTCTGTGGGGTGCAGTCCTAACTCTAATCTCTGAGAGCCCATTTGGGACATACAGTGCAATAGATAAATTGGGAGCAGGCTTACCTGAAACAAAGGGGGGGTGGCAACCGCTCAGACCATTTTATAACTAACCTGGGAGGTGCACGTTAGCAGGGCAATTAGGATACAAAAGTCTTAAAGGAGCCACAGCATTCAACCCTGTTAGCTTGCAGGCCAGCCTATAATCTGTCTCTAAACTTGGTTAAAAGGTTTAGGGCAACCTCAGGTAGGCCTGCTCCCAGTTTATCTATTGCACTGTATGTCCCAAATGAGCTCTCAGAGATTAGAGTTAGGACTGCACCCCACAGAGGCACTTTGGAGTAGTGGTGCAGCTTAAGCATACTTCTGCAGATGTGTGTGACCAAGTACTCTGTTTTTAACCAAGTTTAGATACAGATTATAGGCTGGCCTGCAAGCTAACAGGGTTGAGTGCTGTGGCTCCTTTAAGACTTTTGTATCCTAATTGCCCTGCTAACGTGCACCTCCCAGGTTAGTTATAAAATGGTCTGAGCGGCTGCCACCCCCCTTTGGAGCTGTGCATTGCATCTTTACATTTCGGTGCCCTCCAAGACACTCGTGAAGCTGATGAGTCGGATATGCCAATGATTAGCTTAAAATTTACTTGGATAGCTCCTCAAATCTGTTTTGGTACTCACCAAGTCTCACCCCCCCATACCGCCAAATATATCTAGCCTGATGAGGGCCACATGTCACAAGTGGAAGGTGTTTGGCTGTGCAAAGTTTGAGCTAACCCATGTCATTGTACACTTATCCAAGTCCTTGGACGACACCAAGACGTAAAGAGATAATTTGCTGATGATAGCTCTGCCTACTGCAAGTGGAGGACGTTTTGGTCTTTTTCGTCCTAATCTTTTTAGTCCTAACATGGGTTAAGACTAGCAACTGTGTTATTAAATGAGCAAACATTTGCCTATTTTTCTATTTTCTAACATGAAATATGGTACCCTATAAAAGCTTTGCTAGTCTTGATTTGAAGAGGGTTAACTAAGCAGCAACGTAAAAATCAGACCTTTTTGCATTTTTTGTCGTTTTCCTTGATCCTCTTAATAAACAAATCCACAGAATGCAGCCACTCTGTTGCGGTTTAATTTTACGGCCTGTTCATCCCCATAGATAATCAGGGGTCGCTGCCCTAAAGGCTTAACATATTCTTGCAGACATTATACAAGACAATGTAGACTTTACAAGAAGCGGCGAGGGATTGTGCTCCTAAGTTCTGTGAAGGGCATTGCAGATTGATCAGCAGTTATGGCATCTTCTAGCCAGGGATAAGGCTGATTCGGAGGGACAGGGCCAGGAGACAATTGAAGTTTTGTAATAAACAAGCAGAGATTAGTATTTGCTTGTTGTGCTGCTCTCCCCTCCCTCCCCTGCCATTGTCACAGCGCTCAGCGATAGGATGTGCTCACTTGAGGTGTAATGGTATTACTGCAGTAATTAACATTTTCATTCCATATTTAGATTCCTCACTTATCTCCAGGCAACATATGTTTGGAGAAGTTGGGATGCCGACATTTTCTGCAATGCTCTCAAGGTGCCGTGTAATATATCGAAGTAAGCAATGCTCTGGGGGGTTTTGCTGCAGTCATTGTTGCATTTTATGTTTTTCTTCTCTTATCTGTGTTATTTTGTCTTTAAAATGCTGAGTTTTCTGAAAATACAGGGATAGTTTTATATAGTGTGTTTAAAGTACATGCATGTTTTTACAGACATAGAGGGTTAACACTTACATTATAACTATATTATATTGTGGTTTTAATGTCTGTAATCTTGAGCCATCAGCTATATCAGGTACAGTTCTCATAGGCACGGTGTTTCACCACTGGCAAATATGGTCACATTTGAGCCTAAATCTCAAGAATTAGTTCAGAATTCGGTTAATCTATTTTCTTTGCTCATTAGGTTGCTGCTCACTTAGAGTGGATATAAAAAGTCTACGGGCCCCTGGTAAAGTGGCAGTTTTTTGTCATTTAAAAAAATCTGACTAAATAGAATAATGTTAAAACTTTTTCCTTCTTTAACTTCCCTGTCCAGGCACAAACTTTCTCCTCCCTTATGCTTGTGGGAACAGTGTAAATTTTGTTATTTCAAAGCATGTCAAAATCATTATATATTATAAATTATATGTAATAACTTTGTGTATTCTAAGTGAAGCCGGTTCCTTTGTTTAAGATTCAAGCCTGAGCTGGAAAGAGTGTGCCATGGTGTAGATTTTTGAGTGATGTATGCGCTTTGCTGTGGTTAGAGACTCCTGTGGACCACTGTGGCTTGCCAGGCTGACTGCAGCTATGATCTCCAGGGACAGAGTGGCTATTAGACATTGTTGGTCCTGTAGGAGTAACATTGAAAGGAGTTGTACACTGCCGGAAATGGAGGAGAGGAATATGGCCTTTTTATTGCTGTTGAGTGTACAGTCCATTTAATGTCACAAGCAATCTGTACAATTCAATTGCAAAACAAACTGAAATCTTTCTTTTTTCACTATTTTTGCAAATAAAAAAATACATTTTAATTTGTTTTTTAAAGCTGCATGAAAGTGGACCAAACTCATTGAACTCGGGACATTCATATAGCTTACATTTCAAGGTTCAGGGTTCAACTAATGAAACGATACCGCTGTACATCACAAGAACACCCCATCCCCACCATGACTCCTTGTGGTGGCTGCATCATGCTTTTCCTCAGCAAGGGACCGAGAAGCTGGTTGGAATTTATGGGTAGATAGGTGGAGAAAAAAAGTGCAATCCTTCAGAAAAACCAGTTAGAAAAGTCTTGATACTGGGGCATTTGTTCATCATGGAGCAGGATGACATGCCTAACCAACCCTAAAAATACAGCAAAAACTACAATGAAATTATTTAAATCAAAGCATATTCATGTGCTGAAATGGTCCAGATAGTCCAGACCTAATCCCATTCAGAATCTGTAGCAGGGCACAAATGATTCCATCCGGTATTTACCTGTACCATGAAACGTCACAGAATGATTCATAACCTGTGAAATCACAGAATGAATCACTGCCAGAGAAATCACAGAATGACCCATAACCAGAGAAATCACAGAATGACCCATAACCAGAGAAATCACAGAATGGTCCATAACCAGAGAAATCACAGCATGACCCATATTCAGAGAAATCACAGAATGACCAATAACCAGAGAAATCACAGTATGACCCATATCCAGAGAAATCACAGAATGACCCATAACCAGAGAAGTCACATAATTATTCATATCCAGAGAAATCACAGAATGACCCATATTCAGAGAAATCAAAGAATGACCCATAACCAGAGAAATCACAGAATTACCCATAACCAGAGAAATCAAAGAATGACCCATAACCAGAGAAATCACAGAATTACCCATAACCAGAGAAATCACAGAATGACCCATATTCAGAGAAATCACAGAATGACCCATATTCAGAGAAATCACAGAATGACCCATAACCAAAGAAATCACAGAATGACCCATATTCAGAGAAATCACAGAGTGACCCATAACCAAAGAAATCACAGAATGACCCATATTCAGAGAAATCACAGAATGACCCATAACCAGAGAAATCACAGAATGACCCATAACCAGAGAAATCACAGAATGACCCATAACCAGAGAAATCACAGAATGACCCATATTCAGAGAAATCACAGAATGACCCATAACCAAAGAAATCACAGAGAAATCACAGAATGACCCATAACCAGAGAAATCACAGAATGATCCATAACCAGAGAAATCACAGAATTACCCATATTCAGAGAAATCACAGAATGACCCATAACCAAAGAAATCACAGAATGACCCATGGCTAGAGAAATCACAGAATGACCCATATCCAGAGAAATCACAGAATGACCCATATTCAGAGAAATCATAGAATGACCCATATTCAGAGAAATCACAGAATGACCCATAACCAAAGAAATCACAGAATGACCCATATTCAGAGAAATCACAGAATGACCCATAACCAAAGAAATCACAGAATGACCCATAACCAGAGAAATCACAGAATGACCCATAACCAGAGAAATCACAGAATGACCCATAACCAGAGAAATCACAGAATGACCCATAACCAGAGAAATCACAGAATGACCCATAACCAGAGAAATCACAGAATGACCCATAACCAGAGAAATCACAGAATGAATCACTGCCAGAGAAATCACAGAATGACCCATAACCAGAGAAGTCACATAATTATTCATATCCAGAGAAATCACAGAATGACCCATAACCAGAGAAGTCACATAATTATTCATATCCAGAGAAATCACAGAATGATGCATAACCAGAGAAGTCACATAATTATTCATATCCAGAGAAATCACAGAATGACCCATAAACAGGGAAATCACAGAATGACCCATGTCCAGAGAGATCACAGAATGATCCATATCCAGAGAAATCACAGAATGATCCATAACCAGAGAAATCACAGAATGACCTATATTCAGAGAAATCACAGAATGACCCATAACCAGAGAAATCACAGAATGATCCATAACCAGAGAAATCACAGAATGACCAATAACCAGAGAAATCACAGAATGACCCATAACCAGAGAAATCACAGAATGACCCATATCCAGAGAAATCACAGAATGACCCATAACCAGAGAAATCACAGAATGACCCATATCCAGAGAAATCACAGAATGACCCATAACCAGAGAAATCACAGAATGACCCATAACCAGAGAAATCACAGAATGACCCATATCCAGAGAAATCACAGAATGACCCATAACCAGAGAAATCACAGAATGACCCATATTCAGAGAAATCACAGGATGACCAATATTCAGAGAAATCACAGAATGACCCATAACCAGAGAAATCACAGAATGACCCATATGCAGAGAAATCACAGAATGATCCATATCCGGAGAAATCACAGAATGATCCATATCCGGAGAAATCACAGAATGACCCATATCCAGAAAAATCACAGAAAGACCAATAACCAGAGAAATCACAGAATGACACATATCCAGAGAAATCACGGAATGACCCATAACCAGAGAAATCACAGAATGACCCATAACCAGAGAAATCACAGAATGACCCATAACCAAAGAAATCACAGAATGACCCACATCCAGAAAAATCACAGAAAGACCCATAACCAGAGAAATCACAGAATGACCCATATTCAGAGAAATCACAGAATGACCCATAACCAGAGAAATCACAGAATGACCCATAACCAGAGAAATCACATAATGACCCATATTCAGAGAAATCACAGAATGACCCATAACCAAAGAAATCACAGAATGACCCATATCCAGAGAAATCACGGAATGACCCATAACCAGAGAAATCACAGAATGACCCATATTCAGAGAAATCACAGAATGACCCATAACGAGAAAAATAACAGAATGACCCATATTCAGAGAAATCACAGAATGACCCATAACCAAAGAAATCACAGAATGACCCATGGCCAGAGAAATCACAGAATGACCCATAATCAGAGAAATCACAGAATGACCCATAACCAGAGAAATCACGGAATGACCCATAACCAGAGAAATCACAGAATGACCCATAACCAGAGAAATCACAGAATGACCCATAACCAGAGAAATCACAGAATGACCCATATACAGAGAAATCACAGAATGACCCATAACCAGAGAAATCACAGAATGACCCATAACCAAAGAAATCACAGAATGACCCATATTCAGAGAAATCACAGAATGACCCATAACCAAAGAAATCACAGAATGACCCATATTCAGAGAAATCACAGAATGACCCATAACCAAGGAAATCACAGAATGACCCATGGCCAGAGAAATCACAGAATGACCCATAATCAGAGAAATCACAGAATGACCCATATCCAGAGAAATCACAGAATGACCCATATTCAGAGAAATCACAGAATGACCCATATTCAGAGAAATCACAGAATGACCCATAACCAAAGAAATCACAGAATGACCCATATTCAGAGAAATCACAGAATGACCCATAACCAAAGAAATCACAGAATGACCCATAACTAGAGAAATCACAGAATGACCCATAACCAGAGAAATCACAGAATTACCCATATTCAGAGAAATCACAGAACGACCCATAACCAGAGAAATCACTGAATGACCCATAACCAGAGAAATCACGGAATGACCCATACCCAGAGAAATCACAGAATGACCCATATTCAGAGAAATCACAGAATGACCCATGGCTAGAGAAATCACAGGAAGACCCATAACCAAAGAAATCACAGAATGACCCATATTCAGAGAAATCACAGAATGACCCATAACCAGAGAAATCACAGAATGACCCATATTCAGAGAAATCAAAGAATGACCCATGGCTAGAGAAATCACAGGAAGACCCATAACCAAAGAAATCACAGAATGACCCATGGCCAGAGAAATCACAGAATGACCCATAATCAGAGAAATCACAGAATGACCCATATCCAGAGAAATCACAGAATGACCCGTATTCAGAGAAATCACAGAATGACCCATATTCAGAGAAATCACAGAATGACCCATAATCAAAGAAATCACAGAATGACCCATATTCAGAGAAATCACAGAATGACCCATAACCAAAGAAATCACAGAATGACCCATAACTAGAGAAATCACAGAATGACCCATATTCAGAGAAATCACAGAACGACCCATAACCAGAGAAATCACAGAATGACCCATAACCAGAGAAATCACGGAATGACCCATACCCAGAGAAATCACAGAATGACCCATATTCAGAGAAATCACAGAATGACCCATATACAGAGAAATCACAGAATGACCCATAACCAAAGAAATCACAGAATGACCCATAACCAGAGAAATCACAGAATGACCCATAACCAGAGAAATCACAGAATGACGCATATTCAGAGAAATCACAGGATGACCAATATTCAGAGAAATCACAGAATGACCCATAACCAGAGAAATCACAGAATGACCCATATGCAGAGAAATCACAGAATGATCCATATCCGGAGAAATCACAAAATGACCCATATCCAGAAAAATCACAGAAAGACCCATAACCAGAGAAATCACAGAATGACACATATCCAGAGAAATCACGGAATGACCCTTAACCAGTGAAATCACAGAATGACCCATAACCAGAAAAATCACAGAATGACCCATAACCAAAGAAATCACAGAATGACCCATAACCAGAGAAATCACAGAATGACCCATATTCAGAGAAATCACAGAATGACCCATAACCAGAGAAATCACAGAATGACCCATATTCAGAGAAATCACAGAATGACCCATAACCAAAGAAATCACAGAATGACCCATAACCAGAGAAATCACAGAATGACCCATATTCAGAGAAATCACAGAATGACCCATAACCAGAAAAATCACAGAATGACCCATATTCAGAGAAATCACAGAATGACCCATATTCAGAGAAATCACAGAATGACCCATGGCCAGAGAAATCACAGAATGACCCATATTCAGAGAAATCACAGAATGACCCATAACCAAAGAAATCACAGAATGACCCATAACTAGAGAAATCACAGAATGACCCATATTCAGAGAAATCACAGAACGACCCATAACCAGAGAAATCACAGAATGACCCATAACCAGAGAAATCACGGAATGACCCATACCCAGAGAAATCACAGAATGACCCATATTCAGAGAAATCACAGAATGACCCATATACAGAGAAATCACAGAATGACCCATAACCAAAGAAATCACAGAATGACCCATAACCAGAGAAATCACAGAATGACCCATAACCAGAGAAATCACAGAATGACCCATATTCAGAGAAATCACAGGATGACCAATATTCAGAGAAATCACAGAATGACTCATAACCAGAGAAATCACAGAATGACCCATATGCAGAGAAATCACAGAATGATCCATATCCGGAGAAATCACAAAATGACCCATAACCAGAGAAATCACGGAATGACCCATACCCAGAGAAATCACAGAATGACCCATATTCAGAGAAATCACAGAATGACCCATGGCTAGAGAAATCACAGGAAGACCCATAACCAAAGAAATCACAGAATGACCCATATTCAGAGAAATCACAGAATGACCCATAACCAGAGAAATCACAGAATGACCCATATTCAGAGAAATCACAGAATGACCCATGGCTAGAGAAATCACAGGAAGACCCATAACCAAAGAAATCACAGAATGACCCATGGCCAGAGAAATCACAGAATGACCCATAATCAGAAAAATCACAGAATGACCCATATCCAGAGAAATCACAGAATGACCCGTATTCAGAGAAATCACAGAATGACCCATATTCAGAGAAATCACAGAATGACCCATAATCAAAGAAATC
This sequence comes from Gastrophryne carolinensis, assembly GCA_027917425.1. Lineage (NCBI taxonomy): Eukaryota > Metazoa > Chordata > Amphibia > Anura > Microhylidae > Gastrophryne > Gastrophryne carolinensis. The sequence goes on along the minus strand of CM051237.1, from coordinate 115,680,297 downwards.
ACAGAATGACCCATATTCAGAGAAATCACAGAATGACCCATAACCAAAGAAATCACAGAATGACCCATAACTAGAGAAATCACAGAATGACCCATATTCAGAGAAATCACAGAACGACCCATAACCAGAGAAATCACAGAATGACCCATAACCAGAGAAATCACGGAATGACCCATACCCAGAGAAATCACAGAATGACCCATATTCAGAGAAATCACAGAATGACCCATATACAGAGAAATCACAGAATGACCCATAACCAAAGAAATCACAGAATGACCCATAACCAGAGAAATCACAGAATGACCCATAACCAGAGAAATCACAGAATGACGCATATTCAGAGAAATCACAGGATGACCAATATTCAGAGAAATCACAGAATGACCCATAACCAGAGAAATCACAGAATGACCCATATGCAGAGAAATCACAGAATGATCCATATCCGGAGAAATCACAAAATGACCCATATCCAGAAAAATCACAGAAAGACCCATAACCAGAGAAATCACAGAATGACACATATCCAGAGAAATCACGGAATGACCCTTAACCAGTGAAATCACAGAATGACCCATAACCAGAAAAATCACAGAATGACCCATAACCAAAGAAATCACAGAATGACCCATAACCAGAGAAATCACAGAATGACCCATATTCAGAGAAATCACAGAATGACCCATAACCAGAGAAATCACAGAATGACCCATATTCAGAGAAATCACAGAATGACCCATAACCAAAGAAATCACAGAATGACCCATAACCAGAGAAATCACAGAATGACCCATATTCAGAGAAATCACAGAATGACCCATAACCAGAAAAATAACAGAATGACCCATATTCAGAGAAATCACAGAATGACCCATATTCAGAGAAATCACAGAATGACCCATGGCCAGAGAAATCACAGAATGACCCATATTCAGAGAAATCACAGAATGACCCATAACCAAAGAAATCACAGAATGACCCATAACTAGAGAAATCACAGAATGACCCATATTCAGAGAAATCACAGAACGACCCATAACCAGAGAAATCACAGAATGACCCATAACCAGAGAAATCACGGAATGACCCATACCCAGAGAAATCACAGAATGACCCATATTCAGAGAAATCACAGAATGACCCATATACAGAGAAATCACAGAATGACCCATAACCAAAGAAATCACAGAATGACCCATAACCAGAGAAATCACAGAATGACCCATAACCAGAGAAATCACAGAATGACCCATATTCAGAGAAATCACAGGATGACCAATATTCAGAGAAATCACAGAATGACCCATAACCAGAGAAATCACAGAATGACCCATATGCAGAGAAATCACAGAATGATCCATATCCGGAGAAATCACAAAATGACCCATATCCAGAAAAATCACAGAAAGAGCCATAACCAGAGAAATCACAGAATGACACATATCCAGAGAAATCACGGAATGACCCTTAACCAGTGAAATCACAGAATGACCCATAACCAGAAAAATCACAGAATGACCCATAACCAAAGAAATCACAGAATGACCCATAACCAGAGAAATCACAGAATGACCCATATTCAGAGAAATCACAGAATGACCCATAACCAGAGAAATCACAGAATGACCCATATTCAGAGAAATCACAGAATGACCCATAACCAAAGAAATCACAGAATGACCCATAACCAGAGAAATCACAGAATGACCCATATTCAGAGAAATCACAGAATGACCCATAACCAGAAAAATAACAGAATGACCCATATTCAGAGAAATCACAGAATGACCCATATTCAGAGAAATCACAGAATGACCCATGGCCAGAGAAATCACAGAATGACCCATAACCAGAGAAATCACGGAATGACCCATAACCAGAGAAATCACAGAATTACCCATAACCAGAGAAATCACAGAATGACCCATATTCAGAGAAATCACAGAATGACCCATAAGCAGAGAAATCACAGAATGACCCATAACCAAAGAAATCACAGAATGACCCATATTCAGAGAAATCACAGAATGACCCATAACCAGAGAAATCACAGAATGACCCATATTCAGAGAAATCACAGAATGACCCATAACCAAAGAAATCACAGAATGGCCCATGGCCAGAGAAATCACAGAATGACCCATAATCAGAGAAATCACAGAATGACCCATATCCAGAGAAATCACAGAATGACCCATAACCAAAGAAATCACAGAATGACCCATAACCAGAGAAATCACAGAATGACCCATATTCAGAGAAATCACAGAATGACCCATAACCAGAGAAATCACAGAATGACCCAGAAGCAGAGAAATTACTGCATGACCCAGAAGCAGAGAAATTACTGCATGACCCATCACTAGAGAAATCACAGAATGACCCATAACCAGAGAAATCACAGAATGACCCATAACCAGAGAAATCACAGAATGACCCATACCCAGAGAAATCACAGAGTGACCCATAACCAGAGAAATCACAGAATGACCCATAACCAAAGAAATCACAGAAGGACCCATAACCAGAGAACCAGAGAAAAATGGTGTTGTTTCAAGTGCAGAGGGCATCCCGATTTTAGATGCCACGCTGTATGAAACCCCCTGGATTGTCCTACTGGCCCCAAGGTGCATGTGCACACTCTCACCCAATCAGTGCTGTATACCATGCTATATGAGTAGCGGCATAGAGAAATAGGAGCAGACGCACCCCTGGCCTCTCTGTGATTTGCGGCCCGCGAACATGTTGTGGAATCACCGGAGAGGCGGGTGTTTCTGGGGTGATCCCAGGGTCGTCAGACAGCTGGTACTCAATCAGTCGGCCTGGAATTCTTTTTTTCTAATTTTTTTTTCTAATAGTCTTTTTGTGCCTCTTTAAAGTGAACCAAAACTCATAATTGCCACTATCCTGGGTTTTGATCCATTCCCCTGGGGCATCCAAATTTGGGAGGCGCCGCTGTGTGAAGTCCCCCCAGACTTACATGCACATGCTCTAGTGCAATCAGTGCTGCCTGCCATGCTTATTAATGCACAGCACATTGTGCTGTTTCAGCCACAGCTCTGACATAGGGAGCAGAAGCACGCCTCAGCTGTAGCCTGCAAGCCTGGTGTGGCAGTGCCAAAAAGGTAAGCGATTGTGGGGGAGATACGGGGTTCACACAAAAGGGCATTGAGATGCTTTTAGACTTCAGGGCCACTATTAAAGATGGTATGGTAGGACTATAGAGATGCAGGGATAGTGACCGCAACAGGGCCCATAAGGTCAGGTTTATCAGATTTGTGCTCTCATGGCATAAGATACAGGAAAAAGTAACCAGAAGTGAGTGAGTCTTTAGTTGTATCTAAGTGAGTTAAAATTACGGGAAAAAGGTTACTCTATGAGCCATAAAGGATCCCCATTTAATGTTTGCACCAGGACCCAGGGAAATTTAATTACGCCTCTACCCCTCTGTCTGAAAACCCCCAGATCCAAAGTAAAACTTACCTGACCACCAATCCAATGGCACATGCGCGGACACACAGCCTATCAGTGCTTAGCTTCATTTGGCTTCTCTTAGCCGTGAGAGGCGTAATCTACTTATAGAACCATGCAGGGGAATGGCATACTGGAGCACAGATTAGCAGACTTTAATCCAACAATGGTAAACTAATACAGCACCCAGAATCATTAAAATTCATACCAATCACTAACATTATATACATTGTCATTTGGGTGCACACACATTTTAGTATAAAAGACCACTGTACCACATGACTTCTGTAATGGATCTCCTGAACCTCCCTGAACTAACTCCAGGGTTGTGTGTGCGCAACACCCCCATATCATATTTACCTAGATCATGGATGATTGGGAAGCCTTTTGGTAGACTAACCTCTAAGACAGTTGGATAGTGCCATTTTTGGTTCTAATGTTGCAGATTTGGTTTGGTTCAACCTGAACATCACATAGCAAGATTCTGGTAAAATTCCACCATGTCTTAAATTAAAATAAATATTCTGCTGGTAATTTATCTGGAGTTGTTAGAGGGCCTCATTGACTCCTGGTCCACTGTCCAGTTCCCTAATGGGTATCTAATTCTAGGATGCCCTAGAATCAGTTCCTCTAGAGAAAGCCCAAGATTGCTTTGTTGCATGGCATGTTTATAGTGTACATAATAAGTGATAAGGAAATATAGGTAAAAAATGTGACCAATCCAGTTTTAATTCAATTCAATCTGATCTATATAATTTCTTTTCAGTGGAGTCATACCTTAAAGCTTAAAACTGTCCTTGGAGCTAAATGTATATATAGCTTGTCTCGGCTTACACAGTAGCAGAACAGCTGTCATGCATCTATCACAAGTACATAGGCTGATGTATAGAAATGTAAAAAGCATTATGACATTTGTACTTTAAGGTTTCTACTCTGTGATTGGTGATTGTGACTATGGCCTTGATTCAATAAGAGTTGAAAACAAATCTCATGGCAGTAAAAAATTCAATTCATGAGAAAAAAGCCTGAGAATGTCACTGTTGCTGAATCACCAGCTAGGATAACAATGAAAGTCAATGGCACTTTTTAGTAAAGTAGAGAACTGTTGACTCCTTTCTACACTGTAGTAAAAGCTGCCATTGACTTTCATTGTATTTCTATCTGGTGATTCAGTAACAGTTACATTCTCATGCTTTTTTCTCATGAATTGAATTTTTACTACTGTGAGAATTTTTTTCAACTCTTATTGAATCAAGGCCTATTTGTCCAAAAAGTTTTAATCTGTTTTACTATAATAAACCTTCAGGACGCATACGGACAAACGCCCTTTGAGAAGTATGGTACCGCATGTGGTGTCTGTGTGATGGTGTTCTGAATGACGTAATTATGGAAACAATTTTCTCGACACTGAGTTTGTGTGGTGTGTTGCTTTCTAATAGAAATGTTGCTTTTTGGATGTATTGCCATCCATTGTAAAAATGATTGGGATGGTAAGTTAACACAGGCTCTAATGGAAGAGCAACAGAGCTGTGCAAATGGTATGGGAGGGGGCAAGCTGGCAGAGCTAAGGGCCGGCCAATCAGACACTGAGCCCTGGTTTCCAGCCCCTATAACGAGCTGCGATGGTTGGCTCAAGGAGTGAAAAGTAAAAAAAAAACCAAAAAGTAAGAGTTTCTATCATTCTAGCAGTACCCAGGCTGCCAAAAACTGGTGCCGGCATAAAAATGAAAAGTTTGCATGCACCTCTAACATTTGCATTACCTATCACATGCCAGTATAATGTTTGGGTGTGACTCTGAATCACCTTAAAACCCACACATGTGAGCCTGTAATCTAAAGATCGCAGGCGGCATAAAATGCTCTCTCCTTTATTTGCATATAAACACTACCACCACAACAGAGATTTGTTTGCATACTGCATTTAAAGCCACAGTGCAGAAAGACTAACCTATTAAGTGTATGCAATAAGCAAAACAGTCAAAAGTAGTGAAAAGCATGAAACTGTTACTGCCCCCATGTTACCTTAAAGTGTAGATTTTCAAGGATAATATATAGCCCTATATACAATAGCTGGGTGATTCAAGGTATAATTATGTATTAGCAGTTGAATAGGGCTAAACACCAAATGGAACTGTGCACCAATACTATCTTTGCACGCAAGAAGTGCCACAAATAAACAATGTGTACAAGGTGTACCTATTTACTGACAAGGATTTCAGTTCACTAACTAATTATGCCACTTGGGAAGGCCAAGAGTGTGCAAAGCTGTCAATAAAGCAAATGGAGCTATTTGAAAATAAAAGACATATTCTGGTTTTCTTTAACATTTTTGTTTACCTTATTACACTTGTGTTACTTTATTATTTTCATGTCTCCAATATAAATCTGAAATGTAGAAAATGCTTCGGAGGTAATGGCAATTAAAAAAATCAGCCCCTGGACCAGTGTAGGGTTTTTTCATATTCCACATGTGCTTCTTATTTTGTTGCATATATATGTAGTGCTGCTATTTATTGTAGCACTTTACATATATAGAAGCCTTTTATCACCTCATGCTCTTAGAGGGAGCTCACAATCTTTGAACCAACATTCTATGAACAACATTGTAAGACTCACGCTAACCTGCCAGCATTGTGAGATCTAGTCTTTTAATAACAATGAGCTTCACTAATAACAGGTCCATTCTATTATTCCAGACTGTACATTTCAGTGTGATGGCTGAATACATAACCCCACTTGACATTTGTTATAGTCTCATCTCACACCAATACTTGTATAGTAAGTACCGTATTTGCCGGCGTATAAGACTACTTTCTGCCTCTGAAAAACATGCTTCCAACATGCTTCCAAGTGGGGGGGGGGTCGTCTTATACGCCGGGTGCACAGGTGACCAGGGCCGTATTTGCAGCAATTTGGGGCTCCTCCACCAGCAGCGCCGCTCGCCTCCCCCCCAATCATCTATAATTAAGTTACGGGCACACGCGCGCGTGCCCCCCGGCGCGCTGATCGGCACCCTGCCGCCCATCACCCCCCCCCGATCACCTGTCAAGGGGCTCTCACGTGCGTGCCCGGGGTCTCCATGCTGATCTCGGAAGCCGCCCGCCCTTACCGCCTCCCCTCCAATCAGCTGCTTCGGTGCCTGCCCCCTCCAGGAAGCAATGCCAGCGCGGGACTAGAGAGAGGCAATTAGGCTCCGCCCACCTGCTGATTCAGACTCGTGACTGCAGCAGAGACCTGAGGACTGCAGAGGAAAAGGTAAGGAGGGAATATAAATATATTTTGTTATATATTTAAAAATTTGGCCGTGGGGCTCCAGTGCGCATGCCCGCATGGCCAGCTGGCATCCTTCCCCAGGGGCATCCCGCATGGGCGCCGATCAAACTCCTCAGTGCCACCCCCCATCATCTGTGATTTGGTCGCAGGCACCGAGCGTGCACCGTCCATGACTGCAGAAACCAGGGGTGGTGTTTCTGGAGGAGGAGTTTGATCGGCGCCCGTGCGGGATGCCCCTGGGGAAAGATGCCAGCTGGCCAGATTTACTTGTTGGTCGCGGGGCATGCGCGGGAGCCCCATGGCCAAACTGGGGAGGCGGCCGTCCATGACTGCAAAAACCAAGAAAACATTTTTTGTCCAGTTCAGCCGTGGGGCTCCCGTGCGCATGCCTGTGTGGGCGCACTTGCCCCGCGACCAACAAGTAAATCTGGCCGGCTTACCCAGGGGCATCCCGATTTGGAATGTCCGGGGGGGGGAGATCAGAGGCCAGCCCCCACAATACCCAAAGACACTCACCTCTTCCAGGTCCAACGGTGCATGCACAGGCTCTGGTCCAATGAGAGCGACCACTGTCACCGTGTAATTGGGCAGGTGGCTCTCATTAGAACTAATGGGGATCCCAGCCTGTTGAATTACGCAGTGACGGTGAGCGGCTTTCATTGGACCAGAGCCCGCGCATGCACCATTGAAGCCAGGTAAGGTAAGTGTTTACTGGACTTTCTGTGGGGTTATACACAGCGGGGTATCCTGAACTGGGATGCCCCGCTGTGTAAACCGCCCTCCCAGAAGCCCCATTAAAAATGTAAGCTAAAGCAAATCTGATGTTCTTTCACGTTTTATTTGGTGTGTGGAAAGGGTGCGGAAGAGGGAGTAGTCTTATACGGCGAGTATATAACAAACTCTATATTTTAAGTGGAAATGTTGGTGCGGTCGTCTTATACGCCCAGTCGTTTTATACGCCGGCAAATACGGTATATATTGTAAAAATAATATCTTTAGAATCAGGTTAAGTCTATAAATTGAAGATAGCTTGAAGAGGAACATCAGATCTCTATAAACATCCCTCCCCCCCCTCGCTGCCTTTTGGACGTTGGCGTTATCTAAGACACAGACATCCAGCAGCATTCCTGGCCCCTTTGCACCCTCTCCTCCTCTTAGCCATCTCAGAGTAAAGGCTGCTAAGCCTTAGCCGTACTCACCCTTTCCGCCCCTCTTCAAATCTTGCCGAGCAAGCCAGGTTTGGGGAGTTTCTAATGACTCCTCAATACCTGCAATGTTCCTCTTTAATCTTAAATAATCACAACACTCATAAATAAGCATTCAGTAATATTTATATTTATTTTGCAGAGAGGAATAGGAGGTTAGTGCAATGCATTTGTGAATGTAAATGATTTATTGCATATTTTTTATTGTATATCAGCTGATAGCAGCCAATGAACACTGGGGCAGGTGAATGTATTAAAACAGTTTAATTTTCCTAAAAGAAAATTTAAACCTATTTTGGCTGGCCCCAGTGTCTAAAAGACTGTAGGGCTGGTGGATTCTCTATTCTAGGGGCAACTCTATGGCATGCTCTCTTCATAACCAGACACATGACTTGAAAATTGACAGTTAAAACGTTTGTCTTTAGTACTTCTTACTTTTCTAGTCTTTGTTAACAACTTTTTTGAAATGTCTAAATGAATAGTTTCAAGTGAAATTGAAAAAAATGTTTAACTTTCAACTTCTTATATGTGTTCTATGTACTATTGTGAATAAATAATAATATGAGATTTCCAGATAATTGAAATGTTGTTTTCTTTACATTTTACATAGTAACTCAACTTCATTGGAATTGGGTTTGCACATTGTAACAAATTAATCTAGAGATTCTGGTTGGTTGTATCAGTCTCACAAACAGCTGAAGATTTAGTAGGGGCCAAAACGGCTAATGATGCAAAACTAAGAGGCTGATTTATTAATAGCGCCAGGTAGCGACAGTTGAGCGACTGTAGCGGTATTTTCAAAGCGCCCGCTAGTAGTCGCTGTGCTTGGCCGTTGTTCGGTTGTTGATAGCGACTCAGTCGGTGTGCAGTAATGTTGAATACAAGTTGATGAGTCGCTATTTGACAGGTTCCGCGCTGTATGGGAGCGCATGATAGCGAATGGCCATAGCGACCGGCTCCCACCATATTCATTAACAAATCATGCTCCAAAATTTCTCGCGCTGTGAAATGCATGCTTAAACCCCAGAGCGCTGGCGGCGATGGGTTAAAAGTAGTTTTTTAACCCCCAAACAACCATATTTTGGGAAACCAAAAAAAAACAAGTTTATTAAAACATTTTGGAATATGAATACATTAATATCAGACCTGTAATATCAATTCTGCACAATTTTTTTTTTTATTTTTTTCTTACCTTAAAAAAAATATCTAACATGGCAGAAGTGGTAACAGATATTTTCACATTAAAAAAAAAAAAAATATATTAACAATTAATTATTATTATTTAAAGATTGTCCCATTGAAATGCATTGGAGAGCGCCAGGTAGCGAGAGGTCATACCTGTCGCTGTTCAAGGTCGCTCGCTGGCGCTGTGGGGTGAGGCTGGAATAATGATGAATGAGTTGCTATATGGCGCTATCTCAGTCGCCAAGCTTGATAAATGTGTGATTGTGGTGGGGAGCCGGCGTTCTCGTGGTGGTGACCGTCATTACCGTTCGCTCACCAGTCGCTACCTGTCGCTATTCCTTGTTAAATAAGGGCCTAAGTTAGCCAAGGTCCCCCCTGGGAGTAGAAAAATAAATTGCTATTCTTGCCTTAGTAGTCTTCGCTGCCCTCAGTGATTTCTCAGTCCCTGCTGTCAGCAGACCAAAGCTCTAGTGGGAACCTGGGGCAAATGGTCCAAGGACAAGCCAGATAAAAAGAGGGCCAACAATAACTGAAAAGCAAGTAAGATTTAAGAATAACGTTAAGGGACTATAGACTTGACAATGACAATGACATGACAATAATAAGCCGGAAAGCAGCTGACCCGATGCCTTTCCCATGTACCTCCCCTCCAAAGATAAGCTGTGGGGGGCTTTGCCACTCTGAAAGCCTGTGATTTTAGCTTACGTCTCTAGTACAGCCAATGCACCATGATAAAGGAAGACTGGGTTCATATCTGAGAACAGTCACCACCAGTTAACAAAGTTTCTCTGTAATCCCATCGTCCCCCTGAGAAGAGATCCCCAGTGAGGAAAACCCTATGGAGTCCACAGCATAACTGTTTATGCAGCATCTGACTGCCCTAAACATTGCAGCCTACAAGGGGTTAGCTGTGAGAACTGTGCATCCAATGAGAAGTGGCAACCAGTGACCACAGTTTCAAAGTTATCAGAAGTAATGAGAAGGGTGCACTGGATTACCTTGATTGGTTCAATATATAATATAATATATAATAGCTTAGAGACGCTAACATATGATGGCACACAAATTGTATGACCAACAAGGGTCCGAAAGGCATCATCACCAGCATATGGATGCTTTTTGTTTTACATGGGTGTGTTTAAAATATTTGAAATGAAAGTGAAGTTTTATATGCCGGCAAGGTGCTGCCCTCTTTTGGGACTCTGGCAAGAATTATTCAGTAGCATGTCAGCATTAACTGTTTACTCTACACCAGGGGTACTCAACCACTTCTTGTAAAGGTCCATTTACAGGCATCTGGTGAGAGGCGGAGGTCCGAATGGGGCGCTGTCAGGGGGGATGGATAGTTAGAAATCAGCACATTGGGGGTGGGCTGGGGGTGGATTATACCTTGCAATGCCACTTCCTGTCCGTGCAGTACTTCATATTGCAATGCTAGGTGCCAGGGAGTCATGACACTGGCAGGGAGACAAACAACTAAAACGCCAATCTGTAAAGGGGCAGCGCTGAGCATGGCAACACAGAAGCAACTAACTGCAGGGCTGTCAAGTCAGGGGTCCAGAAATTTGGCACCGAGGTCCGCATTCGGACCCCGGTCCGCCAGTTGAGTACCGCTGCTCTACACCAATCACAGCCAATGGATTCTGACCCTGAGTCAGTCAAATGTCCTATTTTTGAGGTGTACAGTCTGTGCTTTCCTATATAGTGCTGATAAAGGAACTGAGAAACCTGATTTGGAGTTAGTTGTAGTGAAGATCTGGTTGCCCTTGGATTATAAGCTATAGTTTATTAATATATATATATATATATATATATATATGATCATAGTCAGGAGCCACTTTTGGGAGAGTCCCGTAGCTTGCCATATAGAGGGATTAAAGTGAATGCTTTCTTATAACAGGCATATTTACATTGTGTATGCATATTAAAGAAGAACTATCGCAAAACGGTGTAATATTAATAATCTATATAAACACGACGGCTAATGAGAGAAGGGCTAATTTATACACTGAACTGAAAAAAACTCCTGCCAAAATTGTGGTTTATTCTCTGATTGTAGAAATAAAATCCAGGCGTGAGAGGTTTAGTGAATTAGGGGCGACAGAATGTTCACCCCTAATTTCCTCTTCTTTCTAGGGAACAAGCCTGGCTGGATATTTCTTGATGCTGAATGTATAAGTGACCCCTACTCCCCCAATCAGGCATATTTTTATGGATTTTTATCATCAACCCATTTTTTTGCTAAGACCCTCCTTTAGGGATAAAGGGAGTTTTCTTATAATGCTTTCCAGTAGGAGGGGCAGTGCAAATTTTCTCTTTAAATCTCATACTAATCTCAAAGTTCCCACCAGGGAATGCAATGCTTGCTCGTACTTTGATATATACAGAAAAAGACTGGAAGTCCCACACCTTCCAAATCCACCCACCGTAATGTATGGCACCACTGCTCAATTTATTATCACAAATAAATGTTTATTTACAAAAATTATAAAAAATATATACTCACTAAGAACTCTGTTAGGGCGAGCGCTGCACGCCCGTCTCACAGCATTTCACCTACCTCCATGGCTGCATGCAGCCGTCATCCATCTTCCCTCAGGGCTGCTTCCAGCTGCCGCCCTTCCCCCAATGCTTCCTCCTTGCATGGTCAGGTGTGCACACGTCTCCGTCCACTAGAGGGCGAGCGCACAGGATCCCTGAGATTTAAAGGGCCTTTACAGCACTGATTGGTGTTTATGTCATCCAATCCTGCATCATCTTCCCCTATTTAAACAGGCACTTCCTTCCTTCAGTGCCGGATCTTGGTCTCTCCATGCTTGTTGAAAGTCAGACATTCTTGGATTGCTCACCCATGTACCGACCTCTGCCTGTCCCCGACTCTGAACCTTTGCTGCCTGCCCCGACCTCGGCTACTCACCTTTACCGCGAACCTGTGCTGCCAGCCCCGATCTCTGCCTGTACTTACTACGCCTTTTTGCCTGCCACTTGTGTACCTCACTGAACCTCGGCTGACTGTGGGACTGGGCCGCTGTTAGGGGGTAGCGACCTGGGGGTCACTCGCCGCACAAGACCAACCTGCCTTGCGGTGGGCTCTGGTGAATACCGGTGGCCTCTTAGACTCCGCTCCCCTGACACGGTACCCGCCATCGGTTCCACAGTTAAAGTGGATCCACACCGAGTCCGCTCCACCCGGTCCGTGACAGTAAGATCCGGCCATGGATCCCGCTGAGGTACCGCTGCCGGATTAATCAACTCTCTGCCATGATGCAGCAATTTTTAACGATTCGGCAACAGCAAGTTCCATCACCGGCTCCAGCATTACCGCCACAGCCCCCGGTAACATCTTCTGCCAGAATCCGTCTCTCCTTGCCGGCTAAATATGATGGGGATGCCAAGTTATGCCGAGGGTTCCTTGCCCAATGTTCCCTGCACTTGGAGTTGTTGGCGGATCAATTTCCCACTGAACGAGCTAAGGTGGCCTTTGTCATCAGTTTGCTTTCTGGAAAGGCTTTGGCCTGGGCCACTCCCTTGTGGGATCGCAATGACCCTGTCTCTTCCAGTATTAACACCTTTGTCTCAGAGTTTCGCCAGGTCTTTGAGGAACCTGCCCGGGCTTCATCTGCTGAATCGTCCCTTTTGAACTTGGTCCAGGGCGAGTTGTCCGTTGGTGAATACGCCATTCGGTTCCGCACTCTTGCCTCCGAATTGTCTTGGAACAATGAGGCCTTGTGTGCCTGCTTCAAGAAAGGACTTTCTAGTAAAATTAAGGATGCTCTTGCGGCTCGTGACTTGCCTTCATCTCTCACTGAACTCATCCATCTGGCCACACGCATTGATGTGCGCTTTGCTGAGAGGCGTGAAGAATTCCGCCAAGAAAGAGACTCTCAGCGCCCTAGGAGGGCATCCCGTTTGGCTCCAGTATTTCAAAACCCTTTGTCTGCACATGTACCTCCCAGTGAGGAGGCCATGCAGGTCGATCGATTCCGTTTGACCCAATTGGAGAGAACTTGCAGAAGGAACGAGAACCTTTGTCTGTACTGCGGTGGTTCTGAGCATTTTTTGAAGGACTGTCCTATTCGCCCTCCACGTCAGGGAAACGGGCGCACCTAGTGGCGGTAGGAGAGGCGTCCCTGGGTGTATGTGCTTCCTCTCCACGGCTCACTGTTCCTGTTCAACTTTCCATCTCACCTTCCACCTCCCTGAATTTAACCGCCTTTTTGGACTCTGGTTCTGCAGGGAACTTTATAGAGGCTGCCTTGATCAATAAACATAATATCCCTGTGAATCGCCTTGCTACACCCTTATTTATCGCCTCAGTCAATGGTGATAGGCTGGACTGTACTGTGCGCTATCGCACCGTTCCCCTCCAATTAAAAATTGGACTCTTCCATCAAGAGAATGTTGAGTTCTACGTCCTCCCTAATTGCACCTCTCAGATTCTTCTAGGCCTTCCTTGGCTCCAACGTCATGATCCCACGCTTGACTGGACCACCGGTGATATCAAGACTTGGGGTGCAGCGTGCTTTAAGAGGTGCTTGAAGTCTGTTCCTGTTCGACCTATTCCTGCTTCAGCACCATTACCTGGCTTGCCTGAGATCTACCAGACCTATGCTGATGTATTCTGCAAGAAACAAGCGGAGGTACTTCCGCCTCATCGCCCCTACGATTGCCCTATAGACCTCCTACCGGGTACCACTCCTCCTCGTGGCCGAATTTACCCTCTCTCGGCTCCTGAGACTCAAGCCATGTAGGAGTATATTCGAGAAAATCTTCATAAAGGGTTCATACGGAAGTCTTCCTCTCCGGCAGGCGCGGGGTTCTTCTTTGTGGCGAAAAAAGATGGGTCTCTTCGCCCTTGTATTGATTACCGCGGCCTCAATAAGATTACCGTTAAAAATCGATACCCTTTGCCCTTGATTGCCGAATTATTTGACCGACTGCGTGGGGCCAGGGTCTTCACCAAGCTTGACCTGAGGGGAGCCTATAATTTGATACGTATACGCGAGGGCGATGAATGGAAGACCGCCTTCAATACCCACGATGGACACTTCGAATATTTAGTGATGCCCTTTGGTCTCTGCAATGCACCCGCTGTATTCCAGGAATACGTAAATGACATTTTTCGGGACTTGCTTTACTCCTGTGTTGTTGTATGTTTGGATGATATACTCATCTTTTCATCTAATCTAGAAGAACATCACCGTCATGTCCGGCAAGTCCTGTCTCGTCTCCGTCAACACCATCTTTACGCCAAGCTGGAGAAGTGTCTATTTGATCAAACCGCCTTACCCTTTCTTGGATATATTGTCTCAGCTCGTGGCCTTCAGATGGACCCCAGCAAGTTGAAAGCAGTTCTGGATTGGCCCCGTCCTATTGGCCTGCGAGCTATTCAACGTTTTCTGGGCTTCGCCAATTACTATCGGCAGTTTATTCCTCACTTTTCCACTGTAGTGGCGCCTATTGTGACCCTCACAAAGAAGAGCGCCAATTCGAAGTCTTGGCCTCCTCAGGCTGAAGAGGCCTTCATTGCTCTAAAAAAGGCCTTCTCCTCTGCACCAGTGTTGTCTAGGCCAGATCCATCTCGGCCTTTCGTCCTAGAAGTAGATGCCTCCTCCATTGGAGCCGGAGCGGTGCTCACTCAAAAATCGTCTACTGGCAGAATTCTCACCTGCGGGTTCTTTTCGAAGACCTTTTCGCCAGCGGAGAGGAATTACTCCATCGGAGATCGGGAGTTACTCGCCATCAAGTTGGCGTTGGAGGAGTGGAGACACCTCTTAGAAGGTTCTGCCCATCAAGTATCCATCTATAATGATCACAAAAATCTATCTTATTTAGAAACTGCCCAGCGATTGAATCCACGACAAGCTCGTTGGTCGTTGTTTTTCGCTCGATTTGATTTTCAAATCTACTTCCGGCCAGCCGCTAAGAACATCAGGGCAGACGCCCTTTCTCGCTCCTCTGACATCTCTGGTGTTGAATCCACTCCACAACATATCATCCCGCCTGAACGCCTTGTCCACTCTGCCCCCGCTACTCTTGTACAAGCACCGCCGGGAAAGACCTTTGTGCCAGCCCGCCAACGTCGCAAAATATTAGAATGGGGGCATTCTTCCCATGTAGCCGGCCATGCCGGTATCAGGAAGTCTTGTTCTATCATTTCTCGATATTATTGGTGGCCTTCTTTTGAAAAGGATGTGACCGAATTCGTTCAGGCCTGTACCACCTGCGCTCGCGACAAAACCCCTCGCCAAAGACCTGCTGGCCTACTCCACCCACTTCCTATTCCGGATACCCCATGGACACACATTGCTATGGACTTTATTACCGACCTCCCTTCTTCGCATAGCAATACTGTAATTTGGGTGGTAGTGGATAGGTTTTCTAAGATGGCGCATTTTGTTCCTTTGCCCGGCCTCCCGTCAGCTCCTCTGTTGGCAAAATACTTCCTGAAGCATATCTTTCGACTTCATGGTCTACCTACACATATTGTGTCTGACAGAGGTGTGCAGTTTGTGTCCAAGTTCTGGAGAGCTCTTTGTAAACAAATGAAAATTAAACTGGACTTTTCCTCCACTTATCATCCCCAGTCTAACGGCCAGGTGGAAAGAGTCAACCAGATTCTCGGGCATTATCTTCGCCATTTTGTTTCAGCGCGTCAAGACGATTGGGTCGATCTGTTGCCTTGGGCGGAATTCTCGTATAATTTTAAGGATTCTGAGTCCACAAGGAAATCCCCGTTTTTGGTGGTGTACGGCCGTCAACTCCTTCCGCCTTTGCCTTTATCCACGTCCTCCGGAGTGCCCGCCGTGGACAATCTCACACAGGATTTCTCCACCATCTGGCAAGAAACACAGCGTTCCCTTTGTCAAGCTTCCGCCCGCATGAAGGTTAGCGCTGATAAAAGGAGAAGAGCTCCGCCTGTTTATTCTCCAGGAGATAAGGTGTGGCTGTCGGCAAAATACATCCGCTTCAAAATTCCTAGCTACAAATTGGGCCCCCGTTACTTGGGGCCATACAAGATCAAACAACAGATCAATCCAGTTTGCTATAAGCTTCACCTACCGACTTCACTGCGAATTCCCAATTCTTTTCACGTCTCTCTGTTGAAGCCAGTTATTGTCAATCGATTCTCTCCTAAAACTTTGGTGCCTGCCCCAATCTCGGGCACCGAGGATACCTTTTCAGTGAAGGAGATTCTGGCTTCTAAGCTCTCCAGAGGAAAAAGATATTTCTTGGTCAACTGGGAAGGCTGTGGACCTGAAGAAAGATCTTGGGAGCCCGAAGAGAATATTCTAGACCGTAGTCTCATCTCAGATTTTCTTGGTCCCAAGAAGAAGGGGAGGCCCAAGGGGGGGGTACTGTTAGGGCGAGCGCTGCACGCCCGTCTCACAGCATTTCACCTACCTCCATGGCTGCATGCAGCCGTCATCCATCTTCCCTCAGGGCTGCTTCCAGCTGCCGCCCTTCCCCCAATGCTTCCTCCTTGCATGGTCAGGTGCGCACACGTCTCTGTCCACTAGAGGGCGAGCGCACAGGATCCCTGAGATTTAAAGGGCCTTTACAGCACTGATTGGTGTTTATGTCATCCAATCCTGCATCATCTTCCCCTATTTAAACAGGCACTTCCTTCCTTCAGTGCCGGATCTTGGTCTCTCCATGCTTGTTGAAAGTCAGACATTCTTGGATTGCTCACCCGTGTACCGACCTCTGCCTGTCCCCGACTCTGAACCTTTGCTGCCTGCCCCGACCTCGGCTACTCACCTTTACCGCGAACCTGTGCTGCCAGCCCCGATCTCTGCCTGTACTTACTACGCCTTTTTGCCTGCCACTTGTGTACCTCACTGAACCTCGGCTGACTGTGGGACTGGGCCGCTGTTAGGGGGTAGCGACCTGGGGGTCACTCGCCGCACAAGACCAACCTGCCTTGCGGTGGGCTCTGGTGAATACCGGTGGCCTCTTAGACTCCGCTCCCCTGACACGGTACCCGCCATCGGTTCCACAGTTAAAGCGGATCCACACCCGAGTCCGCTCCACCCGGTCCGTGACAAACTCATTAAAAAACACAAAAAACACATAACAAGTCAATAAGGAAGGAAGAAAAAGAAAGGGGGAGGAGGGGGCTGATAGATGGTACAATGTTAATTCATGGTCATAATAATAATACACTTTATAAATATACATTAATTATGCTACCTGGCTGATAAAAGTGAAAGTGCTACAGTGCATATAACAAAAATTGTTTAAAAACATCAAACTAGACAATATCTCAATACATTATAAACTATAATAAAAGTGCAAGTGCTAGCATACAATACCCTCCTACTCTATACAAGCTGCCATATGCATACTATTTAAACAGTGAGGACCAGCCGGGTAAAACAAATGAAATGCAATTGCCAAAAACAGCGACCAACAGCCCACCGCCCCAACGTCTACGCGTTGCGTGACGTCACAGGCGTCACTTCCTCAGGACGTACTTTGAGCTGTAGGTCCAGCCTTGGGTTTTGGGCAGTAGTTTTCTGCCTGCAGTGATACCTTGGTCGCCGCTGTCAGCAGACCAAAGCTTTAGTGGAAACCTAGTGGAAAAGGTCCAAGGACAAACCATATTGTTAAAAGAAGGCTGACAACAATTGAAAAGCAAGTAAAATATAAGAATCCTGTTTAAGAATTAAAGGGACTATAAACTAAATGGCAATAATTAGCCAGCAAGCAGCTTACCTGATGCCTTTCCCATGTACCTCTCCTCTATTTCCAGCAGTGCAGGGTAGAAGCAGTAGCAGGACTCCAAAGTTTGGCCTTTTTTTAATTATATTCCTCCGTAACACCCAAAAAAGTGGTTCTACAGTCACCTCACCCCTTGGTGCTCTCAGTGTGTGCGAGCACAGTAAGCCACAGTGGTCCCACAGCTGTGTCTGACTACAAGAAACATGCTCAAGGCTTAAAAAAAATGTACCATGACTTGCTTTTCCCAGCTTAGCATTGACCCAGAGGCAAAGAAATCGGTTTCAACTAGGGAGGGATTTACATATAATCACAGCTTTTCAGGTGCTTTGAAATGACTTACTCTTTACAGTTTCGAAGGGGGAGAAGATGGGAGAAATTTAGGGCCTTAAATGTCCATGTCCAATGTACCATGTATTGTCAGGTGAACGCCAGGCACAGCATGTGACAACCATACATATGAAAGTCAAACTGGTGAGCACCTCTAAAAGCGTCTTGTAGCGTCACATGTATTACTAGCGGCAGCTCAGTGTAAAGTGCCGGGGCTGTATTTTTTCAGCGCCTCGTAGCGCCTGTCACTCAGTTGCGTTCTCCCATGCATTTCAATGGTGTATATTTTTGATGTGTAGAAATCATGTTTGGATTACATTTTTCAGTTTTTTTTCACATTAAATGAGTGTGTTGACTCCTGGGCAACAACAGAAGACTTTAGCATTGTTCCTTGCAATTTAGGATTAGGCTGCAGAATTGTATTTTGTGTTCCGCCATTGCAGTGCCAGTGCTCCAGTGTGTTAACAATGTCATTCCACGTGGTTTCGCTCTGTGGCTGGGGTTTTTATTGTGAGAAACTTTTTTGGAAACTTACTTTTTTGGAAGTCCAGCACTCTGCGCCAGAGCCGCCAGTTTTAGAGCGCCAACGCTAGCGTTTCTAAAGCATAGGCTTCAGCGCTAAGCGTTGGCCGTTGGCGCTACCTATCATTCACTGCAGCGTTGTTCTGTTGTTATATGTGCCACTGCAGTGAATCAGGCAGAGTGCTTCTATAGCTCCCTCTGGACATCACATTTATCATTGCTGGACAGGATACTACAGCATCACTTGTCCAGCGGCGAAGCTAGGTCATAGCGCCAGACACCCGTTTGCAGCGCTTACTTCCAGACGCGCAGCTACATAGACGCACAAATGGCAATACAGGGCACTAGATTTAACTCAGCCAACAGTAGAAGGCAGGTTCAGACGTGCGACTGCATGCACACGCATATCTTAAGTAAAGTGTAAGTATGTGCCGTTACCAGGGTATTTTTTATATTAGCTGTACAAAAAACAGTAAATTAACAACATAAATACAATTATAAATCCATGAACACTAATAATAATAATAATAACAACAACAATAATAATAATAATACAAAAGAATATGCATTTTCAGTAATAAAACAAGAAAGGTATATGTTGGCTTAATTTTGGGTTTCAAATGGATATTAATAATGGAGGACAATATATGCAAATAGCAGCTCTGTGTCTATCTGTAATTGAATCTTAGTGACTATTTTCAGGCAAGAGAAGGCGTTCCTCACTTGTGTTCCACATCTTGGAATTTGGAAAGTGGGGTGGGTGTCAGGATGAGAGAAGAATTCATACAATTTCATTTAAAAATGTAATGGTGGATACACTGATAAGCAAATAGAGGAGGGGGGAGGCTTTTGCTTAAAAAGGATAAAAAATGCTGCATGGTTTTAATATCATTCTAGATAGTAAGAGAATGATATATCCATGCTGACTGATTTCATATATCCTGATAGGAGAGTATTACTGATACAAAAAACCAATGATCTATAAAATAGAATAAACTAACAAAGAAGAGGGAAATGTTATTTTTCCTAAGACGTTATCAGCTAATTTATATTCATTTAAGCATATATCCCATCAGTTCAGCTTCCTAATCTAGGTATATTCTTTCTCTACACTGTATAACCTTCCTGTAAAAGCTTTTTGACCACGCTCAGCTGACTGGTGTATGGATTGAAGACTACAGCTTAGACAGGGAGACATTAATAGTTGAACAGACATTAAGGTGAATCTTCAGTACCTCTCTTCTATCATGGTGGCTTTTATATAGATATAATCCTTTAAGACAGGTTTATACTAAATTTACTTTTCCTGTTTAAACTTGGAGTAAAAAAAAATGTGTACAACTGTTAAGTCCTCTCTAGTGATATTGGGACAATCCAGGCAATGGCAATAATAGGGCAGATAGCTGCTCACCTGAAGCCTGTCCCACATGCCTCTCCTTCATTTCCTTCAGCACACTGTAGATACTGTAGCATTTCCAAAGCCTGCCCCTCCTTTCCTATACATTTTTTCCACAACCACACGAATGTGGTCACAAATGTGGGCAGCCCATGTGGTTTCATAAAATGAAAGGGGAGGGGGCAAAATGTAAAGGCCTGCTACAGCATTTAACCAGCAGTACCCATTGCGGTTGTATACTGTGTCCATCAGAAGCAAGCCTGGGTCCAAATATCTAGGTTCTCGGTCTGAGCTTTTCATTCCACTGTGCACCAACTGTTACCCTGCCCAGCTGCCAGGGGCATACAGGGTGCACCTGGGCCCAGAAGGTAAGAGGGGCCCTATCATTGTTGCTCCTCCACTTTATTTACCATATTTGTGCTCACTTCATTTAGAGAAAGGAAGTATCCTTTGTCTCTGCTGTTTCAGTCTTTAGTTGTATAGCTGGTGGGAACATTAATGGGTGGCACATTCACAACTCATACAGTAACCTTTTTCTTTTAACTCAGTTGGATGCAGCTAGACAACTAATTACTGAAACATAGATATATGCTGCTTCCTTTTTCTAAATGATGCCAAGTGACCACCAATATGATAAATATGGTGGAGGAGCAACAATGCTGGAGCCCCCCGACCGTCTGGGACCCGGTGCAGTCGCACCCCCTGGCTCACTGTACGTGCTATCAGCCAGTGGGTGGAGCTATGTAAAAATTCATTCAGAGCGTCCAAGAATCCCCTTAAAAGAAGAATGCTCAGAAATGTCTTTTGCATTTTCACTTGCCTACATGTGGAACAGGCTATGTGGCCCTGGTCAGCATAATCTAAGGCATTAATGAATCCATGGCGCCACGCTTGTAGTAGCAAGGGTAGGAAGTCATGGTAAATTAATATAAATATGGTGGTAGGGTATGACATTGATCCCCAGGCCATTATGACAGTAGGCACACATAATTTTGGAAATAATGGCAAGAAAAATGATTAAACCTCAGGGTTCCCTGTGTTATACAATGTTGGTAATGTAAAGAACTTACCTGCAGGCCGTTCCCACGGCGCAGCTCCGGGCGTCCGGCGGCCGCGTAGGGCAGCCGCCTTTCTCCCTTCTGTCCTCGCTGGAGCTCCGGCTTCCGCCTCCTCTCCTGCGGCGGCTGGGGCTTCCGGCGGTGCGTCCTCCCCTCCTCCTCCTCGGGGGGCTCGTCTGGCAGGGACTCCCGTGCTCGTACGCGCGCGCGAGCACGTGTCAATTATGTCCCCCGGCGGTGCTGCTCCCAGCGCATTCGTCGGGGGCAGGTTTGAGTGGACCTATCTGGTCCGGGGGGGTCCTCTGGGGGTTATGAGTCCAGGGACTGGACAGCCTGGCTGGTAAGGGCGGTCCAGTCCCTGGGGGGCTCCTATCAGTAGCAGGTTCATATGTTGCACCAATCACACACACACCCCTTCCTCCCTGCCCATTGGCCAATTCCCCTTTAAAATTGTCCTTGCCCTGACCATCAGTGCCCGTTATAGCCATTATTGCTTGGGTGTGCTGTTGGAATTGCGTCTAGTTAGTGTTTTATCTGGTCTTTGACCACTCCTGTCCGCTGCTCGCACCGACCATCCGCCTGTCCGACCTTGTCCCTGCTTTACCCCTTGGATACCGCGCTTCTGTCACCACCCGGCTTTTGACCCCTGCCTGTCTCAACTACTCTCCGTCTAACCCCTTGGATACTGTGCCCTGTGACCACCCAGCTCTGACCCCTGCTTGTCTTGACCATTCTCTGCCTAACCCTCTGGATTTGACCTTTCGGGACTCTGCTCGCTTGAACTCCTGATTTGGGATACTCCGCTGTTCACTCGTCTTTACCATAAGCCAGAAATCTTTGCGCCAGTAAGACCTGGGGGCAACCGAGTCTGGAGAGGCATAGCCCATGTCTCCAGCAAGCGGGGGCTTGACTATAGGCACAAGAGGCGGTGGAGATTGGGGATTGTTGGCTTATGTAAGAAGGGTGTCCGGCGATCCCTGACAGGTAAGTTCCAAGCTGCAGGCCACTTGTACATCAAATAGCATACACTATTATTAATAAGGGAGAGCATTTATATTATAATTACTAATCACAGTGGATATAAAAAGTCTACACACCCTGATATACCCGCAGGTTTTTGTCATGTAAAAAAATCAGACCAAGAATCTTTTTCCACTTTCAGCGTGACCCATAATCTGTACAATTCTATTGAAAAACAAACTGAAATAATTTAACAGGAAAATAAAAATAAGACTTGAATAATGTGATTGTGTAAGTGTGAACATTATCTCATAATTGGAGATGTCACTGTGTTCAGATTTATCCACATTTAATCACATTTAAACCCATGTTAAATAGTAGTCAGCACAAATATGCCATCGTTTAATGTGATGCTGATTAGCCCCATATAAAGTTCAACTGTTCTAATAATTTTCCTGACCTTTTTGTAGTTGCATTTTACAGAATAGCCATGGTCTGTAAACTGCTTACAACACGCTGAAAGGATCTCATTGCTAATAGGTATTAGGAAAAAGATATAAGAAAATTCCAAGACATCGGATATACCATGGAACACAGTGAAGAAGTTCATCAAAACAGTGACTTAAACTGGACATCCCTCAAAAACTGATGAAAAATCAAAAAGAAAATGGGTCCGGGAGTGTTGGAATATGTTTAATGCAACATTGCTGTCTATAGGGTTGATTCATGGTCGGTGAATCAGGAGGATTATTTGCGCAGGTGGAGCGCAAACAATTACGCATGTGCCTAGACGTATGATTCTTGACTGCGTGCGCACCCTGGGCACGCGTCCGAAGCGAACCCAATGGCAAGCGCTCGGGAGAAGCGCAATTTAGCTCTCCGCAAGGTAAATCAGCTATTTTGAAACGACAATGGCAATGCCCCATGTGCATTTGGCTAGCTCAGCGCTTAACTGCTCCCAATGGTCCCCCATGTTTCTTCCCTTTCCTTTACTTTTTCTCATGTGTTTTATGTAAAAATTGCCATTTTTATTAACTGGAGAACCTGTGTTCTCAATTTTTTGGGTTTGTTTTTTTTTGGGAGGGAGGGGAATGTTTTGTCCTAGATATTCTCTTTAACCCTCTCTGTTTGTTTTGCATATTAATGCTTAATAATTTAACTATAGCTTTTATTATTATTTTTGCTAAACTTTGGGGCACAATATCCACATTTCTTTGTAGGAACCCAAACCAAAAAAGCGGTTCAATTCCTAAAAAGCACTTGCAGCTGATACTTTCATTGTTCATAAATATGCAGGATGCTGCTGGCATGTGTTTTTGGAAAGAAATAAGCTTGTTACTTATTGGAATTGGCAGTTTCTGTCACGGACCGGGTGGAGCGGACTCGGGTGTGGATCCGCTTTAACTGTGGGACCCATGGCGGGTACCGCGTCAGGGGAGCGGAGTCTAAGGGGCCACCGGTATTCACCAGAGCCCACCGCAAGGCAGGTTGGTCTTGTGCGGCGAGTGACCCCCAGGTCGCTACCCCCCAACAGCGGCCCAGTCCCACAGTCAGCCGAGGTTCAGCGGGGTACACAAGTGGCAGGCAAAAGGCGTAATAAGTACAGGCAGAGATCGGGGCTGGCAGCACTGGTTCGCGGTAAAGGTGAGTAGCCGAGGTCAGGGCAGGCAGCAAAGGTTCAGAGTCAGGGACAGGCAGAGGTCGGTACACGGGTGAGCAATCCAAGAATGTCTGACTTTCAACAAGCATGGAGAGACCAAGATCCGGCACTGAAGGAAGGAAGTGCCTCTTTAAATAGGAGAAATGGATGCAGGCTTGGATGACCAAGCACCAATCAGTGCTGTACAGGCCCTTTAAATCTCAGGAATCCAGTGCGCTCGCGCTCTAGTGGACGGAGACGTGCGCGCACCTGAGCATGTGAGAAGGAAGCATGGGGGGAAGGCAGACAGCTGGGAACAGCCATGAGGGAAGTGCTGCAAAATGGATGACGGCTGGATGCAGCCATGGAGGTAAGTGAAGTGCTGCTAGATGGGCGTGCAGCGGTCGCCCTAACAGTTTCCTTCCCCAATTTGCTGGAGGAAATTCACTCTTCAAATTTCCACATTTATGCATGCTTTGCCACCCTTTAAACATACCATTAAGGTGCCAGAGACAGTTTGGTGAGCAAAAAGAATGCTGGCGGAAAATGTCAGGTATAAATTGGTGAAATGGCGAATGCCAGTGTGCAAATTGACGCTAAAATCAAGGAGCACAAACCAGTGGACCAGGACAAGCATGCAGTACAATGTGGGACAGAAGTAAGCAGATTAGAAAATTCTGTTTCATTTACAATATTGAATGTGCTTTATGTCATGTCTTTTCATTTAGTCCAGGGGACCCATGTATCAGTTCTTATATCAGGTGGCATGACACTACCACACTGCCCTATTATCTGCCCTATCACCACATCAGCTGTTTGGAAGAGCCTAGCTCCCTTTGATATGGGCACGGTGTTCTTCCCTATACCAAAGGCAGGTAGGCTGCAACGTTCCTGCTTGGGATTACTGAGCACATTTGTACATTGCTAGGCAAGTAAACATTTCATCTTTCGCCCAATCTATGCTTGTTTGTTATGCTGTTAATAAAATTAGAACAAAAAAAAACCATGAAGTCAAAGGCAGACCATGTGACTAGAAACACAATGTGTGCAGTTTGTGCATGACAAGGAGTTATTGCGCTTTATAAGTAAATAAATAACAATAATAATATGATGTATTGCTTATATTTTAAACTCAGTTACTGCTGCACCTAACAGTTTACTGCCAACAGGGAGGCTCCAGCAACATTGATGGAGCTGAAGTGATTTCTGGCAAATACTGGTTGTGTACTGAAAGTGAAAACAATCTCCCATATGTGAGGTAGTGTGGCAAGATAGAAGCCTTTTCTTACAAAGGAAACCATCCAAGCCTGGCTATGTTTTACCAGAATCTATATCAAGTCTTCCAAAGACAAAGAGACTAATGTTGAAATTGGGTATGTTTGGTATAATGCTAACGCTTTGCATCACCAAAAGCACACCATACCCACTGTAAAGCACAGTGAAGGTCGCTTTTTCTGTAGCTGAAACTGGGGCCTTATTCAAGGTAAAGGCATTAAGGAACAGAAATCCAGTCTTTTGCCCAAAACCTTTTAGGCCTCTGCTAAAATGCAGATTATAAAGGAATTTAACATTTCAGCATGAGCTTTGGAATGGCTATCCAGAGCCCACACCTAAATCCAATTAATAATCCGTTGGTTGACCCTAAGAGGGCTGTAAACTGAAGATGTCCTCGCAATTTGGAGCGCTTTTGCAAAGAAGAGTGGGCAACGATTGCTGTGGATATTCCATGCTGATAGACAAAGGGTCATTCAACAAAGTATTAGTTTAAGTATTAATGTAATAATTAAATTAATGCAACAACATTATTTTACTTCTTTTTCTTTTTGTATTACCACCCCCAATTTGTTTTTCAACTAACATGTACAGATTATAGGTGGAAAAAATGTATGTAATAACAAGCAAATACAAATGAATGTTAAACATGCCCATATTAAATTATTCAAGCATGTCAACATTGTTAGTACTTACTGTACACATTTCCTACCCATAGGGAGATGAGATGTCTGTCCCAGCAAAAAAGACATTTAAAGTATTATAATCGGCATGAAATTAGCTAAGCAAGATAGTTTGTCACTACCAGTAACATTGCTTATCTTGTAATCTCTAGCTGTTTGCAAAATGCAGCACATATCGACTGGCAGATATTCTGCATTCAGCATAGAGTGATAAAGGAACCTGCACTTGTTTTTGCTAGATCACAAAAAATGTGTGATCGTCATGCCATGCAGTTTTCTTTCTTGTTTTTTTACAAATATGTAAAATGTCACTTAGATCCAGATTGCATTGTCCATGGGGACACAGCTATTGTGGCTTTGACTGTAAAGCAAAAGGTTTTGCCTTGGATTTTACTTAATTTACCTTTGAGTAGCTGGCTGCATTTCTACACAATAAGCTTGATTCAGAGGCGTTGGTGAGAAACTCGGCCAGGTTCTTGCAGAAGGAAGCGAGAATTCATGGTGAGAATTCACACTATCATTCAAGATTTTATAACTCACATGGCATGTCAGTCAGTTGTACAAGTCCTCATTAACAAAAAAACATGGCGCTATAGCCAGCATGATTTTTATCAATGAAAATGACAGCCGGCACATTTTTTTTTGTCTATTGTGATTTTTTAATTAAAAATAAGAGTGCCCCCCAAAAGCCAACCAGCCTCGGCACTAGGCTTACGTGCTTGTAACCCAGGGCACAAATACTGTGCTGTGTGCCCCCGGCCCTGCAGGTTGCCTGCTCTGTTTCCTTCAATATGGGTTCAGGGCTCTTCCAGGGGTGCCCATACTGAAGGGCACCAGGCTCCTCCACACCCCAAGCATTCCAAATGAGGGTGTGGGTAATTGGCCGGGGTAGCAGCATATCACCTGCCGATGCCGGCAGATGACATGCCTGCTTCCCCACCCCTCTTTCCCTGTAGCATGCAGCATCCTCCTTCGGTCCAGAAGCTCATCCTCTTTCAAGCAACAGGTCTCCTTTATCTTCAGGGATCTTCTCTGCCCCTCCGGCATTTACTTTACTTTGGAACGTGCCTGGGGGCAGTACTTATGCCAGGCACGGCCTAGAGAACGGGGGACAAAATGTCCCCCTTTCTATCATCCTTGTTACCAGTGGGGGGTGCATGAGTTTGGGGTGGGCAGGACTGCCTTTTATACTAAGAGAAGAGCCTCTCTCGGATTTTCCCTACATGACTACATATGCCACAGAAGGAAACTCCCCTCCGTGCCCTTCCCTCTTGTGATGTGTAAGTCACGTGGGGGAGATCCCAGAGAGGGCCTATCTCTCAATATAAAAGGCTGCTCACTGTGGCACATTATGAAGTCCCTGGCCAGGAGACATGATGATAGGAAGGCAACCTATGTTCCTCTCCATACCAAATGCTGGTGAGGCTTTAATAGATGCCCCGTCGGCATAAATTCAACTGATGCAGCGTTGGACAGAAGCATTGGGAAGGTAAATAAGTTAATTAACAATAATAAAATTAATGTAAAAACCTGTGTTTTTTTCCACTGCACTTTTGAGCTGGTAAGGGGTTCCACACATTAAAAAAAACTGACACATGTAGGGACCAATTTTCAAAAACATATTTGTGGGGTGGACCCATGTCTCTGGCCATTACAAGCCCTTATGCTCTATAGCACAGGTCCAGTGCCCTGCATGCTATGGACTGCCGGACTCATTCGCTCCACCATGGGAAATAGACAGGGACCCCCCAGGTTCAAAGGTTCCGTGAAAAAAAAAACACAAAACAGTTTTTAAAACACAAAATTTGAAAAATGATTTTATTAGTCTTAATAAACTTATACTTACCTTTCAAATGCCTCTGCCCATTGCTGTATCAGTTAAATATACACAGGTTCCCTCCTTGCCGAGGAAAATAAAATGGTGAGTGGCATTTTATGATGAGAAGCTCTCTGGGATCTCCCCCACTTGACTTACACGTCACAGGAGGGGAGGGGGGGAAAACCCCCTCCATGCCTCTCCCCTCCAATCCTGTGATGATCTTGTCACTTGGGGGGAATCCAGTGAGTGCCGGCGGCCGTCACCAGAGGGGTACAGAACAGACCTGAATATAGAGCAGAGACCAGGATGGGACACATTGAATTAATTGAGGGTAGCTGCTTTAGTAGGGGTGTTCAGGGGGCATTTTTTACCCCGGTATCCCACCCCGGTATAACCGCCCCTTGGGAGTCTCCCCCATGTGTTATTGTGGACAGACATGGAGTGGAAATGAAAATTTACCCTGCTTGAGATGAAAGCAACCTGGGTCCTCGCCTGACCAGAACCTAATCTCTGGCTTACCTTGAGCAGATAATTAAAGTGGGATATTTGTGGGATAAAAAGAAAAAAGTCCACTTTGGTGAACTTTTCCCAAAACCTTAGGCCCAGGGCCCAGGCATTGGGTAGTGTTGGGGGGTAGACGGTTTGCTAATATAACAGTTCCTGATGCCCACGGAAGACCTGCTAGGGGCACTGGTGACCAGGAATGTCCAGGAAGTCCAGCTGGTATGGTTAGTATGAAAATTCAAATCACCTACCCTATAATGGTATACTACATGCAGTACAGAGCCCAGACATTCCAGTTTGGATGCCTGCCCTCTGAATAACCCCGGGAAATGCCTAAAAATCAGCCATTATAATTTAACATCTATATTTCTGCACCAATTCACAATGGACACTGCAAATAACTGAAATCCAGCTTTAAAAAAGACCAACACCCACTTTAAACCAAATGGGGGTTGGCCTCTATACAGGGGGCCATCCTAATTGGTGATGTCCCTCCTCACATTCACCACTACTACTACTCGTATGCCCTTGCAAGATATCCACCGATCATCCATCACATGACCGTTCGTGGCCAATCTCAAGGCAGCATTTTTCCGGGGGAAATGAGGAGCAGGTAAGACTCACTCAGGATATCCCCCCCCCCCCATTCCACTCAGAGCTGGACTGTGGATTTGTAGAAAATAGGTACTAGATTGCTTTAAGGTGACCCTACACCCTAAGAGGGTCGTGCTAATTATAGAAAAAATGATGTAGCTCATCAGTAAAATTGCCCTATCACAGGTATGGCTGTTTTTTTGGGGGAAAAAAGTAAACATAGAAAAACCATAGCTTTTTCTTATGTGTAAAAATTAAAAAGCTCATCGAGATGCAGGTTGCAGTTCACACCACAAAGTACACTTACAGTGCACCTTGCTTTACCAACTCATTACCATGATCCTTAAAGTGGACCAACACCCAGGATTTTGACTATCCTGGGTCTTGGTCCACTTCGGTGGGGCACCCCCGATCGGGGTGCCCCGCTGTGTGAAACCCCCCCGAACCCCCCGAACAACTCACCTCTCCCCGCTCCCAGCGCCGACGGACAAGCCGCGGACAAGCGGCTCCTCCGCCGCCGCCTCCCGCACGTCCCTCTTGACGCGCGCGTGCCCGCGCCGGCCATTCACAGACGGCCGGCGCGCGCACGTCTAGAGGGGCGCGAGGGAGGCGGCGGCGGAGTTTGGGGTGTTTGGGGGGGTTTCACCCCGCGGGACATCCTGATCTCGGATGTCCCGCGGGGAGGGAGGTGATCAGCCCGGGAATCTTATAGATTCCCGGGCCGATCACCCGTGGGTGTTGGTCCACTTTAAGTACAAAATACGCAGAGTCTTCTGTAGCCAGGGCACTGGATCACAAGTGTATGTGGCCCAGTGCTCCCCTGCTGCCGAAAACCAATGATCCTGCCTGGGATTGCTGAGCAGTTTTGAACATTGATAGGCAAGTAAAGATTTTTCCTTTAAAGTCCCTGTCCAGACACACACTAACTTTTTCCCACCTTCTTTTCTTTGGGAACAGTGTAAAATAGGACATATTAAAGCATCTCTATATCTACAATTTCAAGGTTGTGTCTGAGTTGGGCAAGGTGTGTCATGGTGCAGCTTTATGAGTCATGAGCACACCCTGCTATACATGCTATGGCTTCTACCCTGTGCTGCAGGAAATGGAGAGACACAGGGGACAGGCATTAGGTAAGCTGCCTGCTGCCTTATTATTGCCATAGCCTTTAACATGTATGTAGTGGTCTATACGGGGAGGCTGATTCACTACTAGTGCCACTACTATTGCCATGTGAGCGTCTGTATAGCGACGCTTAGAGCAACCGCTAGTAGACGCTGTAAGCGGGTGTGGGGCGCTGTAACCTAGCGTAATGGTCGCTGTAGTATCCTGGTTGGCATTGATGAATGTGATGTGTGGTGGGCGCTGTAGAAGCGCTCTCGCTGATTCACTGCAGAGCTAATGGAGAATGCTAGGTGGTGTCCTAAGGTCAAAGTGCCCAAGACTACACCACATCTAACAAGAGGACAATGCTGCAGCGAGAAATTAGTAGCGCCAGCTCAGTGAGTCCGGCACTTGGCGCTCCACACCATATTTAAGAAAAAACGACACACATAGCGTTGGAGCTCTAAAGCTGGGCGCTGTAGCATAGAGCACCAGACGCTGTGTGAAAAAAGTCTGTTTCTAAGCACATATACACCAGTAAGAAAGAACACATGGAATGACATTGTTGTCACTGTGACAATGACATTTTTATTGCCCAATATATATATATATATATATATATATATATATATATATATATATATACAAAACTAATGAAACCCTATTGAAATGTATGGAAGAGCGCTACAGAGTGACAGGTACTACATGGCGCTCCTGAACCTAGAGCATCTGGTGCTATACACTGAGCCGCCTCTAATAATACATGTGACGCTACGTGATGCTGTTAGAGGCGCTCACCAGATTCGCTTCCTTAAATGTGGTTTCACATACAGCGCCCAGCGTTTACCCAACACTGCCTGCTGCTAGGTAGCATTACCTACATAGTAACATAGTAACATAGTATGTAAGGCTGAATAAAGACTTTAGTCCATCCAGTTCAGCCTGTTTATCTCCTTCCTGTGGTCTAGTAGCCATAGCTGGAAATGTTTTTAACATTTTTACTGTATCCATCATTACTACCTCCTCTGGCAGCGAGTTCCATAGTCTCACTGCTCTTACAGAGAAGAATTCCCATCTTATATCGGTGGAGAAAGCACCTTTCCTCTAACCTTAGTGGATGCTCTCGGGTTATGGTTACACTCCGGGGTATAAATAGATTGTGGGACAGATCTTTGTATTGACACGAATATATTTATACATAGTTATTAGATCACCCCTCAGGTGTCGTTTTTCTAAACTAAATAAACCTAACTTTGACAATCTTTCAGGGTACTCTAGCCCCTGCACTCCTTTTGTTAACTTTGTTGCCCTTCTTTGAATGTGCTCCAGTTCTGATATGTCCTTTTTAAGCACAGGTGCCCAGAACTGTACACAGTATTCCATATGGGGTCTGACCAGTGACTTGTACAGGGGTAAAATGATGCTCTGGTCATGAGCACCTATGCCCCTCCTGATGCACCCCATGATCCTATTTGCTTTGGCAGCTGCTGCCTGCCATTGATTACTACAGTTGAGCTTATTGTTAACTAAAACCCCTAGGTCCTTGTTTTTTTACCAAGTGTTTCTTTATTTAGTATGCAATCATGACACAGATTTCTCCTTCCCATGTGCATAACCTTACATTTATCTGTGTTAAACTTCATTTGCCATTGAACTGCCCAAGCTTCCAATTTATCTAAATCTGTTTGTAGCTGCCTGCTGTCCTCTTTTGTTTTACTTGCTTTGCACAGCTTAGTATCATCTGCAAAGATTGAGACTTTACTGTTTAATCCATACCCAATGTCATTTATATATATATACTGAAGAGAATGGGTCCCAGAACTGACCCTTGTGGTACTCCACTAGTTACAGTGACCCAATCTGAGTGTGTACCATTGATAACCACCCTCTGTTTCCGATCATTAAGCCAATTTCCCACCCATCTGCACACGTTTTCCCCCAGTCCAAGCATTCTCATCTTTTGTACCAGCCTTTTATGTGGCACAGTATCAAATGGTTTAGAAAAGTCAAGGTATATGATATCCAATGACTCCCCCTGATCCAATCTTGAACTTACCTCCTCATAAAAGCTGATTAGGTTTGTTTGGCAGGAGCGATTCCTCATAAATCCATGCTGATATGGAGTAATAAGGTAATTTTCCCCAAGATACTCCAGGATAGCATCCCTTAAGAAACCTTCAAACAGCTTGCCCACCACAGATGTTATGCTTACCGATCTGTAGTTCCCAGGTTCCCCCTAGATCCCTTTTTGAATATTGGCACCACATTTGCCAAGCGCCAATCCCTCGGGAACAGCCCCTGTAGTTATTGAATCCACAAATATTAGAAATAATGGCTTGTCTATTACTTTACATAACTCCCTTAAAACACGAGGATGTATTTCATCTGGTCCTGGTGATTTATCGATTTTTATCTGCTTGAGACGGTGCTGGACTTCTTCCTTGGTTAGACCAGTGACATTTAATAGAGGGTTTCGGTTATTCCCCTGCGAAATGCAGGGGAATAACCGAAACTCGGTATGTCACATTCTTTTCTGAATATAGAAGCAAATAAGTTGTTTAGTAAATTTGCTTTCTCCTCATTCCCCTCTATAAGGGTCGCCCTCAGGTTTGTACCTTTTACGGTTTATGTAGCTAAAGAATAATTTGGGGTTAGTTTTACTCTCTCTTTCGCGATCAGTCTTTCTGTCTCCAGCTTAGCTGCCCTTATCTGTTGTTTACATTGTTTATTTTCTTCTTCATCATTTTTGTGGCTCCTTCATAAGGCACCCTAGTGGCTGCTAAGTGGAAATTAACGATATTATGAGGTGTCCCCCAACCTGTACCTTTATTACTTTGTCTGGTACATTGGTTAGTATTAGGTCCAATATGGCTTTCCCACTTGTTGGAGCTTGTACTTGTTGGGAAAGATAGCCATCTTTTGTTTTAGATAAAAACAATTACTTTTATGAGATCCACATGTTTCAGCGTCCCAGTCTATATCTGGGTAGTTAAAGTCCCCCATAATCACTACCTCATTTAGTTTAGCAGCTATATCTATTTGCCTTAGCATCACATTTTCTGTGGATTCGGATATATCTGGAGATTTGTAGCAAACCCCCATCAGTATTTTAATCTTATTTCTCCCTCCATGTTTTTCTACCCATACAGACTCCACATGGTCATTCCACTCACATATATCCTCCCGCAGAGTGGGTTGTAGAGAGGATTTTACAATTAAGCAGACTCCCTCCCTTTGCGTTTGTTACGGTCCCTCCTAAACACACAGTAGCCCTGTAGATTTACTGCCCAGTCATAGCTTTCATCCAGCCAGATCTCTGTTACCCCCACTATGTCATATTGTTCTTCTGTTATTATCCGTTCTAGTTCATCCATTTTATTAGTCAAGTTTCTAGCATTCGTCAGTGTCAGAAACCGCTTACCTGGTCCCCGTTCCAGCGTCGTCTCTGGGCGGCCAGCCGCCACAGCTGTCTCTGTGCGGCGGCCGCGCCGGGCGGCGGCGGCTCGGGCAGCGTCGGCTCGAGCGGCGCCCAGCTCAGCCACGCCCCCCACTCTCTCCTCCAGTAGACGTGCCTGTTATGCTCTCCGGCGGCGCTGTTCTGTGCGCGCCCGCCGGAGGATCAATTAAAGGGCCAATGAGCCCTAGGGGATATGAGGACATCGCCCTCCTCAGTTGTCCAGCCAATCAGCCATTGTTGCCGACCTCTGCCTGTACTGACGCCTCTCGATCCTGAATCCTTGTTGCCAACCTCTGCCTGTACTGACGCCTCTCGATCCAGAACCTCAGTTGCCGACCTTGCCTGTACCCCGACTACGTCTTGCCTGACCCTTGGTGCCGCTATTATCTATTATATAGCCTTCCCGTTATTGACCTCTTGCCTGTCTCTGGACTTCCGTCACTCGCGCTCTAGCTATTGGTTCTCCAGACCTCTCACACATAAGCTTGCATCCTTTGAGCCATTAAGTCCTGGGGGCAACCGATCCCGGGTAGGCGTATCTTGCGTCCCGGCAAGCGGGGGCTCCTACAGGTGAAGCTGGCTGTGGAGATTGGGGGTTGTAAGCTCATCAAGAGGTCTGGAGTTACCCCCAAGCGTGACAGTCAGCATGCATTTCAAATGCTTATGATAATTTTGATAATTTTGTATATTGCCCTTATTCCTCCCCCCTCTCCACCCCCAATTTCATGTCTACACCCATTGTCACTTTCTTTCCTCCCTTCCCCTTTGTAACTGCTTATACCCTCCCCTCCAGTGCTTAGTTTAAACACTTCTCCAACCTTTTAGCCATCCTCTCCCCCAGAATAGATGCAAGTCGGCCCAGTTCTCTAAGAACCCAAACCCCTCCCTTTTTACTCCAATTTTTGAGCCACCTTTTTACCTCTCTAATCTCCCGCTGCCTCTCTGGTGTGGCTCTTAGTACTAGTAGTATTTCTGAGAATACTACAGTTGAGGTCCTTGCCTTAATCTTACGGCCTAAGTCCCTGAAATCATTTTAAGGACCTTTCACCTACTTCTTCCTATGTCATTTGTGCCAATATGCACCATGACCGCTGGATTCACGCCAGCCCCTCCCAATAATCTGTCAGCCCGCTCCGCTATATGCCGTACTCTTGCACCAGGAAGGCAACACACTGTTCGGCAATCCCGGTCTTTGTGACAGATTGCTCTGTCTGTTCCCCTAATAATAGAGTTACCCACTACCTTGCCTGCCCTGTTCTTCCATTTCCCCTCCCTTTCTTACTGGAGCCGAGAGATGTGTCTTGCTGCAGCTGTGCCATCCCTGAGCTAACATCCTCCTCATCTGCCAACCGGGCAAACTTGTTTGGAGGTGCCTGTTCAGGGCTAGCCTCCCTGTAACTTTTTCCCCTACCCCGCCTTCTAACTGTTATTCAGCTAGCTGCCTCATTTTCCTGCTTTTCCTCACCCCCCATCCTAACACCCTCCCCTGACCCAGAGAGTACAAGCTCAATGAGCTGTTTTCCATGATACCATAGTCTCTCAGTGTTGCCAATTCCTTCTTTAGATTGTGAATGACGGCTTCCAAATCAGCAATTCGCACACATCCGGGGCATAAGTATCCACCATCGACCGATTGAAAAAGTGCATACATAGCACAACATGTACACTGGACAGCATTGTTAGGCATGGAACCCATTGTATCAATTTGTTGGAACACCAATCCCTTTATCAAGTGAAGAATTTACAACACTTAAATAACACTCTGAATTCAAAGGTAGATACAGCTTCAGCACTTCTGCTTGTAACTTCTGCTTTTAACTCCTGCTTTAACTCAACACTTACCAAGCAGCCACTTACAGAGTTCTACAGAGCAACTAAATGTTGCTCTGTAGAACCATCCCAGCAAAGTGACTACCTTTGTGTAAAGCCTTTCTGTAATGAGCACATAATAGTTTGTAAAACATAGAATATAAATGTTAGAATTGCAGTTGACGTTGGAATAATAGGGATAATAGAGGATGTTTGTATGCAGAAGAATTGCCAGTTGAATGGGACCAGGAAATACACTTGGTGCCAACATACGGGAGAGATGCCAGTTAGCAAACAAAGAATAAAGGTATCTTCCTTCCACTGTGATCTTCAAAAGGTTGTTTAATCATTGCAGTGTTTTTGTTCAAGACAAAACCCCACAGGGAAACTTGAAGGAACACACATTGGGAACTGCCAGTTTATACCACCGGTGTTCTATGTTCACGAGAAAACCTTATGCCATGCGCCAGCATCATGACACAATACAGCTCCATGATATAGGGCTCACATTAAAAAAAAAAAAAGATCTTTGAAAAAACTCCCACCAGATTTTTCTTACCTACAGGGGATATTTTATAACTCACTAGAGGTCTTTCTGACTCACAGCAGAAATTTTCTCACTTGCTGGAGATCTTTCTTACCCACACTCACACCCTAGCTCATGCGATTTTTTTACGGTTTTCACTTTTACATTAAACTTTTACACTTTTATAATTCTTCAGCATACAATTTCACTCACACAAGTGTGACAGTATTTTTAGAGTTATTCCCTAAAGTCATGGGTAATGGTAACAAGACTACAGGGTTTTTAAATAATGAAACTTTTTCTGACTCACAGGAGCAATATCCAAATTTGCAGAATCCTTGATTATGAGGAACTAAAGTCAAAATGCCATGAGGAATAGTCACAGAACCCTCCATGACCTAGAGCATGGAATCTAAGGGCAAACCTTGTCTTCACTAGAGCTCCCTGGAGTGGAGAATAGGCTAGGCTACAGAGAAGCCCCAGGTCATGCAAAACGAGTCACAGGGATTTCCTGACACCAGTTGATTAGCAGAAACTGGAATGCTACTGGAAGGATACTAAGATCTTCTGACATCATCTTGACGCCTGCTTCCTATTCATAGAACTGCAAAACGTGAAGTCATAATATAAGTCAGACACATAATGCCCCTGATTTATGAAGCACTATGACAATGTGTGTCACATCGGCGTACAGCGCCATAGGTGAAGAACACCATTTTTTTTTTACATTAGCACATATCAGCCTACCTTAAAACTGACATTTACTAAACTCTTGTCAGTGCACCTGTCAGTGTCAGTGCACCAGTTTCCATGTTGGACCTTATTTATCAAGCACTTCTGCCAAATTACTCCACATCATTGCAAAGTATTACAAAATATAATTTATATATTTTTAAATTTTTTTGCATGTTTTTGCACCGCTGTTTTAGTAAATGTGTTTTTTTCAGTGTAGAAACATGCACCAGTATAAAATAAAAGTGTTAAATTATATTTTACACCACACATTTGTACTGTTGTGGCATAGTATGGCAGAAGTGCTTGATAAATCTGGGCAATTGTGTATGTTACATGACATGTTATTTTTTTTTCAATAAAAAATTCTCCAAGGCTTTAGGAAGATTTAAGGGGCACAATAATATGTCACCTTTTAACTGCCAGCCTACCTAGAGTTTTTGTGACCCTCTTTTGCCAGACAATTTTTCACAATTTTGCCCGACACGTGTGCAACTGTGATTTTTGAAGGGATTTCCCAGGGAAATTATATATTGTTTTAAGAGCAGAGTCTTGGATTTAACATGAAATGTCTTGTTATTAATTTCTAAGTGTATTCTTAATACTTTGGGTGCAATATTTTTTGTAATTAAAAATGCAAGCTCTTCAATGAAAACTTATTGCATGTAAAATCCCAATTTCTCTTGGTTAC
The DNA here is from genome assembly GCA_027917425.1 of Gastrophryne carolinensis. Classification (NCBI taxonomy): domain Eukaryota; kingdom Metazoa; phylum Chordata; class Amphibia; order Anura; family Microhylidae; genus Gastrophryne; species Gastrophryne carolinensis. The sequence goes on along the minus strand of CM051237.1, from coordinate 115,643,346 downwards.
CACGGTACCACATATGTATTGGTAGACACCCTTTCCTGTCCAGGAGACTCCCCCAAACTGAAACAGCACTTTAGGTTTTTTAGATTTTCAGATAAAATACAACCGCTATGCACACCTTGCAGTTTTTCAAAAGAAACAACCTTTTACATTTGGAATACCCCCCACAAACCATATATTCCCTGAAAGAATACATGTTAAGATTTCTAGGCATACCAAGCTTGTTGTAGTGGGCTCATCTTTCTGGAAATAATCCCATGAATAATTCTTAGTTGCAAAGGGTTTCCCTGAAAAACATTTTCCTAAAATGTCAATATGCAGACAAGAAAAAATAAGCTAAATCTAAAAGCACAAGGTCACTTGAGCAGAACAATATGCATAGGTACTTTTAATCCGTTTAACTGCCAACCTACTTGAGATTTTGTAACCCACTGTTGACAGGTCATTTTTCACCATTTTGCTTTGTTTATTGCAAAATTTCTGGTTTGTAATGTTTCCGCTTTTTAAAAAAATACTTCTGAGTAAAAAAAGTAAAAAAAAAAAAAAAAAAAAAAAAAAAAATATATATATATATATTAAAAAATCATTTAGTTTAAATAAAACATTTATTTTATTAAAGAAAACATGTACATTGCATGTGAAATTCCTATTTCTGCCGATTACAACAGTACCACATATGTATCGGTAGCCCCCTGTTCCTGCCTAGGAGACCACCCAAACTGAAAAGAGCACTTTATAACAGTTACAAATAAAATAACAACTATCCACACTATAAAAGTTTAAATTAAAAAATGGCACGGTGTTCTGCTTTTTTCCTTTACCCACCTTCGTCAGCTCCTCTGTCCCTCGACGATCTCAATGATAGATGCGATGATCGCTGAAGGGGGAGGGGGGAGGTGGGGAATCAGAGGATCCCATGCCCCTCCCATCTGCTCTTCAGTGATCACCGCATCTGACAGACTGTGAGACAGGGAGCATGATGACGAGCTTGGCAGGGGATTCCGGGGACCCTTCGATGAAGAGAAGACCCCGAGCGGGGGGGGGGGGGTCGAGCATGAAAGTAAGCAAATGTCATTTTTTTTCTGACTGTCACCGGCAATTGGGGAAGTGCGGGAGGGCTATTCCTGGCCCTCTCCTGAAGACAAAAGAGCCAGGGAGGTGGGATCGGAGGCCCCAGGGTGAAGAGGAGACCCGGCCAGATCGATTGAGGGGTCAGGTGAGTGGCTTTTTTTTGGCCCACGAGCAGGGGGTAAAGCCAGGTACTTAAAATGTACTTATCAGGTAGGCGAAGGCAGCTACCTAATTTTAGTAGCTGGCGTTAGAAGGGTTAAGTTTATTAGGAGTTTTTCATTTTTTTTTCAATCAGTATTGTTAAATACGTTTTTCATATGCCCTCCGGAGGCGCTGCTCTCAGCGCGTCCGCCGGAGGCAGCTGTGTTAGAGCCTGCGGGCTCAGCCTGGGGAGGAACTCCTCCCTCTCTCCTGTTGTGGGCCAATGAGCCCAGCTAGGGACAGGTCAGGCCAATCCTGGCTTGGATCCTAAGTGCACCAATCATTCACACCTTCCCTCTCTGTCTGCCCCTATAAAGGGTTTCCTCCCTCAGTTGCCCATTGCCTGTGATAGCGCTCAGAACCCTGTGTTACCTTTTCCTGTGAAGTCTAGCCCGTTGCAGATTTGATTGTCCGACCATTCTCGATCCTGAATCCTTGTTGCCGACCTCTGCCTGTATTGACGCCTCTTGATCCTGTACCCTTGTTGCTGACCCTTGCCTGAACTGACGCTTCTAGATCCTGAACCCCAGTTGCTGACCTCTGCCTGACCCCTGGTGCCGCTACGATCTCTGCCTTCCCGTTATCGACCTATTGCCTGTCTCTGGACTTCCGTCACTCACGCTCCAGTTATTGGTTCTCCAGATCTCTCCATTTAAGCTTGCATCCTTTGAGCCAATAAGTCCTGGGGGCAACCGATCCCGGGTAGGCGTAACTTGCGTCCCGGCAAGCGGGGGCTCCTACAGGTGAAGCTGGCTGTGGAGATTGGGGGTTGCGAGCTCATCAAGAGGTCAGTTACCCCCCAAGCATGACATTATCACAGGCCCAAAAGAATGGATGACCTGGTACAGCAGGTGCAAGCTATGGCCACAGCGATCAACCAACTCGCTCAAAGAGTGGCCACTCAGGAGTGGCCACTCAGGAGTCTCGTCAAGTGCCGACTTCCTCTGTACCACCTCACATCTCCGAACCTAAGATTCCACTGCCTGAGAAATTTTTTGGAGAACGGGCAAAATTTTCCAATTTCAAGACCTATCTCCTCTGGCACAGAGGTCCAGCGAGTAGGCCTAGTCATTTCCTTGCTTCAAGGAGACCCACAGTCCTGGGCCTTTAGTTTACCGTCTCATGACATTGCCCTACAATCTGTGACTGCCTTCTTCAATGCTATGGGCGTTTTATACGCCGATCCAGATATACAGTCTACCGCAGAGAATAGGCTTCGGGCCTTAAAACAAGGACGGAATTCGGCTGAAGACTACAGTGCTGAATTCCGCCGCTGGGCTATCAAAGCTAGCTGGAACGATCCAGCTTTGTGTAGTCAATTCAGGGTGGGGCTGTTGGATAGCATCAAGGATGCCTTAGTCAATTTTCCCCCGCCAGCGGACCTAGATCAATTAATGCAGGTCTCCATTAAAATAGGCCGACGTCTTAGAGAAAGGGCCAGGGAGAGAGTCAGGGCTCCCACGTCCTTCAGACCAGTCCAGAGTCATAGATCCCCGATTCCCCGTGGAGAAACATCTTCCCAGGAAGAACCTATGCAATTAGGAAGAACCCGCTTGTCCCAAGAGGAGAAGCAGCGTAGGCGTTCCGAGGGGTTATGCCTGTATTGCGGGAATTCTGGTCATTTTGCAGGGTCCTGTCCCAACAAGGGGAAACCGGCAGAAAACTTCCGCACCCAGACCAGGTAGAGAGTACTGACCTGGGTGAGTCAGTTTGTAACTCTCGCCAGAATAAGATGCTTGTACCTATTGGTTTGTTTTGGGGGTCCTCTAAGCAGACAGTTTCCGCCTTTATTGACAGTGGTGCGGCTGGAAACTTTTTGGACAGGAGCATGATCTCCACCTTAGGGATCCCTGTAGTTCCTCTTGAAAGATCCCTACAAGTTTTAGCTATCAATGGGGAGGCTATCCAGGGAAGTCCTATAAATACCAAGACCCCACCTCTAAGACTAATTGTCGGCTCTTCCCACTCTGAATTCTTAGAATTCTTTATTTTTGGTTGTCCGGAAACTCCGGTGATTTTGGGATACCCCTGGTTGCAACTCCATAACCCGGTGCTAGATTGGCGGGCTGGGGAGTTAGTCAAATGGAGTGACCACTGTAAAGGTCACTGTTTTAACCCTTTGAGTGCCGGCCTACCGAGATTTTTTGTCACAATCTGTTGCCAGACGACTTTTCACGTTTTTGCGCTACACGTGTGCAACCTTGATTTTTGAAGGGATTTCCAGGGATTTCGATGAAAATTATATATTGTTTTTTTCAGCAGAGTCTGGGCTTCAACATGAAATGTCTTGTTTGGCCTTTTTTTAGTGTATTATCAAAACTTTTGGGTGAAATATGTGGAAAAAAATGAAAAAAACCTATTTTTTACAATTTGTAGTGTTTTTTTTGTAATATAAAATGTAAGTTTGTTAATAAAATATTATTGCATGTGAAAGCCCTATTTCTCCCGGTTACAATGGTACCACATATGTATAGGTATACCCCCTTTCCTGAAACAGCAGTTTAGGAGATTCCAGATAGGATACAACTATGCAATATGATTGCATAGTTGTAAGGGGTTAATAAAAAAAAAAAATGACATAGGGTTCCCCCTCCCGGGGGGGGGGGGGGGGGGGAGGGGGACCTCATTTCTTTTTTGGAATTCTAAGGGTTAAAAACCCTTAAAATCCCCCCCAAAAAATGACATAGGGTCCCCCTTACCCAGCATTACTGACCCGGACCAGCTATGGGGGCTTGTAGAACAGGGCGCAGGGGCCAGCGTTGGTGGCCCATGGCCCTGCAGGCTACTAGCCCACATAGCCACGTGGCCCGGGCCCTTCTGCCCCCCCCTGGCCGTTGGGGAGGCAGGTAATGGGGGGCTGGGGGTTATGGCAAGTCACCCGCTTGCCGCAGGTGACCTGCCATACCCAGAGCCTTGTGAACTGGTATAAGGGGTCTCATGGACCCCTTACCAGTTCACAAAGGGTTAAGTTAAAAATAAGACACCAGACAAGTTCTTTATTATTCTATTTTCACTTATACTTACCTCCCATCCAGTGTCCCACGCTGCTGCAGATGACAGTTGTCGGTAGTGATCAGAGCAGGGAGGGTGGCAGGCAGGGAGATCAGAGCCACCCTGCCTGCCACCCTCCCTGCTCCGATCGCTGCTGACAACTGACAGATCGGAGCCCGGGTGGCAGTAACCCGAGGAGCGGGATGACGTCATCAAGTGGGCGGAGTTAGGGGCGGAGCTAGGGGCTGGGGCAGCGCCGGCCGAAGAGGATGGTGATGGCCCGTTTCTGGGCCCTCACAAGCAGCGTGGAAAGCCCAGGGGGGGGGGATCGGAGCCCCCCTGGTGAAGAGAAGACCCGGGGAGAGCCATCGCGCTGCCAGGTGAGTAAATGTCATTTACTGTTTTTTTTTTTTTTTCAGATGTCGGCGCCGGCGGGTGGGGGCCTATTCCGGGCCCCCTCCTGAAGATCAGAGGCGGGGGCGGAAATCTAACAGCGGATTCTTGTACAGAATCGCTGGCCCTTTCAAATGAGGGGTAAGGTAAGTCTGTATGTTTTTTACTTTTTGTTTTATGGGCCTCTAAAGTCAGCTACGTGACTCTCACGTAGCTGGCACTTAACGGTTGGAGAGGCAGCTACGTGAGAGTCACGTAGCTGGCACTAGAAGGGTTAATACAGGCCTCAGAAGCATTCAAGTCTTACCACAGGAATTACCTCAGCCATATGCTGAGGTAATTCCTGTATGCTGATTGGATCGATGTATTCTCTGAACGCTCTGCAGATACTCTTCCTCCACATTGGTCCTATGACTGCCCCATTGACTTGCTGCCTGGCACTATTCCCCTGAGGGGAAAGAACTATAACCTTACCCTGCCCGAGGAGCAAGCAATGAGGGAGTATATTACCGAAAATCTTAGGAAAGGATTTATCCGTCCCTCTACCTCGCCTGCTGGGGCCGGGTTCTTTTTTGTAGAGAAGAAAGATGGTGGCCTAAGACCGTGCATAGATTATCGAGCTTTGAATAAGATCACTGTAAAAAACCGATACCCCTTACCCCTGATCGGGGATCTGTTCAATGAAGTCACGGGAGCCCGAATTTTTTCCAAATTGGATTTAAGAGGGGCATACAATTTGATTCGCATCCGGCAGGGGGATGAGTGGAAAACTGCATTTAATGTGAAAGATGGGCATTACAAATACCTGGTCATGCCCTTCGGTCTTTGTAATGCGCCAGCTGTTTTCCAAGACTTATCTATCTCGGTAGATTTGTGGTCATCTACTTGGATGATATTCTCATTTTTTCAAACTCTTTATTGGAGCAAAGACGCCATGTTAAGTTGGTACTACAAAAGTTAAGAGAGAACAACTTATTTGCTAAACTCGCTAAGTGTGTGTTTGAAGTCACCACAGTTCCCTTTCTAGGGTATGTTATTACTAACAAGGGGTTGGAGATGGATGCGGGGAAGGTTTCAGCGGTTCAGGATTGGATTCAACCCAAGACTCTCAAGGAATTGCAACGTTTTCTAGGTTTTGCTAATTTTTATCGGCGTTTCATCAAAGGCTTTTCCCATGTTGTAGCACCTCTTACCAACCTTACCCGCAAGGGGGCTTTTACTGCTGACTGGTCCCCCTCTGTCTGTGAGGCCTTCCTGACCTTGAAACGGGCCTTCACTTCGGCACCTGTGTTAGTGCATCCTGATATTCATAAAGCCTTCATTATTGAAGTGGATGCTTCAAAGCTGGGAGTGGGTGCAGTTTTGTCACAATATTCTGGTAACCCTGAGCGTCTCCATCCATGCGCTTATTTTTCACGTAAATTCAGTACCGCGGAACAAAATTATGATGTTGGTTATAGGGAATTATTAGCTATTAAACTGGCATTTGATGAATGGCGACACTGGTTGGAGGGTTCATTACATCCTATAACTGTGTATACCGATCACAAAAATCTCGAGTACATAGGTTCCGCCAAGAGGCTGAACTCTCGTCAGGCACGTTGGGCATTGTTCTTCTCGCGCTTTAATTTTATTATTACTTTCAAGCCGGGTGTAAAAAATACTAAAGCTGATGCTTTATCTCGCATGTTCGGTGAATGTAAGGATCGGGGTGATTCTGGTGAACCAATTCTACCCACAGGTTGTGTGGTCGGGGCGTTACTTCCTGATCTCTCCAATACCTTGGCGCCGTTTCAAGATGAATCTCCTAGTGATGTACCCTTGGGGTGCCAGTTTGTACCGCCGCACCTGCGTTCGGATGTAATTCGCGAGTTTCATGATGCTAAAACTGCTGGTCATTTGGGTAACCGTAAGATGTTTATGCTTGCCCGTCGTCATGTTTGGTGGCCTACCATGAGACGCGATGTTACTGTCTTTATCGACGCTTGTGCTATTTGTGCTCGTAGTAAAGGGGTTCACAAGGCTCCTAGTGGTGGTTTGGTTCCTCTTGAAATTCCTGCTGAACCATGGACTCATATTTCTATGGATTTTATTGTAGATTTGCCTCTCTCACTTGGTAATACTGTAATTTGGGTAGTAGTAGATCGTTTCAGTAAAATGGCACATTTCATTCCGTTGACCAAGCTTCCGTCAGCTCACGGCTATTTACTTCGCATATTTTTCGTATTCATGGTATTCCGTCTAATATAGTCACCGATCGGGGTGTCCAATTACTTCCCGTTTTTGGAAACACTTCTGTTCACGGTTGGGAATACAGATCTCTCTTTCCTCTGCCTACCATCCCCAGTCTAATGGGCAGACGGAAAGAACAAATCAAACTTTGGAACAATACTTAAGATGTTATGTCTCTGATGCCCAAGAACAATGGGCGGATTTTATCGATTTTGTTGAGTATGCTTACAATAATGCGCCTAGTGAGAGTACTAAGGTATCTCCTTTCTTTTTTAATTTAGGGAAAAATCCAAGAGCTTCTTCCCTTTCAGGGTCTCCTTCCAATTTGCCGGCATTGGAAGAGTGGCTTCAGGAATGGAGGAATATCTGGAATCGCGTTCTAGAGTTTCTTAAAACTACTGGTTTGAGGTATAAGAAATTTGCCGATCGTCGTAGGTCACGCGAACCGGTTCTTCAGGTGGGTGATCTAGTTTGGGTTTCCACTAAAAATATTGCGCTCCGTCAACCCTCTAGTAAATTAGGTCCAAAATTCATTGGTCCTTTCCCTATTATTAAGAAGTTGAATAATGTGTCTTTTAAAGTTCAACTTCCGCCGACTATGAAAATACCAAATTCTTTCCATGTTTCGCTGTTAAAACCAGCTAAGAATGCTTCTCCTGCTGGTCCTTCGCCTATTCGCGTTGATAATGAGCCAGAATATGAAGTGAATAAGATCCTAGATTCACGTAAAGTGCGTAATTCTTTACAGTATTTGGTGGACTGGGTGGGCTACGGTCCCGAGGAAAGGTGCTGGGTAGCAGCTAAGGATGTGCACGCCAGTGCTCTTGTAAAGAAGTTTCATGGTGACAATCCAGGAGAACCCGGTAAGGGTCCGGAGGCCCCTAGTGAAGGGGGGGGTAGTGTCAGGAATCGGCACTTACCTGGACCCCGTTCCAGCGTTGTCCCCGGGCGGCTGGCCGCAGCAGCAGTTCCCGCTCGGCGGCCATGCCGAGTGGCGGCGGCGGCCGGCGCGTCCACGAGCACGGCCGTGCTCCCTCCTCGTCCCCGCCTCTCTCTGCCTCGTGCTCGCGCGCGAGCACGTTTTTCATATGCCCTCCGGCGGCGCTGCTCTCTGCGCGTCCCCCGGAGGCAGCTGTGTTAGAGCCTGTGGGCTCAGCCTGGGGAGGAACTCCTCCCTCTCTACTGTTGTGGGCCAATGAGCCCAGCTAGGGACAGGTCAGGCCAATCCTGGCTTGGATCCTAAGTGCACCAATCATTCACACCTTCCCTCTCTGTCTGCCCCTATAAAGGGTTTACTCCCGCAGTTGCCCATTGCCTGTGATAGTGCTCAGAACCCTGTGTTACCTTTTCCTGTGAAGTCTAGCCCGTTGCCGATTTGATTGTCCGACCATTCTCGATCCTGAATCCTTGTTGCCGACCTCTGCCTGTATTGACGCCTCTTGATCCTGTACCCTTGTTGCCGACCCTTGCCTGAACTGACGCTTCTAGATCCTGAACCCCAGTTGCTGACCTCTGCCTGTACCCCGACTCCGTCTTGCCTGACCCCTGGTGCCGCTACGATCTCTGCCTTCCCGTTATCAACCTATTGCCTGTCTCTGGACTTCCGTCACTCACGCTCCAGTTATTGGTTCTCCAGATCTCTCCATTTAAGCTTGCATCCTTTGAGCCAATAAGTCCTGGGGGCAACCGATCCCGGGTAGGCGTAACTTGCGTCCCGGCAAGCGGGGGCTCCTACAGGTGAAGCTGGCTGTGGAGATTGGGGGGTTGCGAGCTCATCAAGAGGTCTGGAGTTACCCCCCAAGCGTGACATTTATACTTTTTCAAGATTGGTTGGAAAAATAAGATTAAAATTGCTCTTTACTTTTGTTTTTTCACTTCAATAAATCTTGGTCACTCTTAGGACATAAAATAGGCATGTGGTTCATGTGTAAAAAAATGCTTTTCATTTACAGAAAAGAGAATATAGGAGAATTAATGACCCAACACCTTTGAATTGAATTTTGGCTTCGAACATCCAGCTGGATAAAAGGCATCATGAGCTGCTACACATAAGTGTTGCCGTGACTGCACATGATACTGCGGATTAGAATTCAATAGGCTGCCCCACTCCTGATGGCCACACTGGTGTAGGTCAGGGGGCCCCTCTGCCCAGGAAAGGGACCAGCTTTCACCCTGGGCACTGTTTGGTCTAAGCTGCCGTAATGAAATCCGTGCACTGCTATTCTTTCCTGGCAAAGTTATCTGAACATTTGTAGAATATTTTCTGCAGCCAAAAAAAGTTGTATTAACTAAACGGTAACTTATACTTTTACTCTGCAATGCATTTTAGTATTTATGTCTTGCTTGTCTGAAAAACCTATTAAATGATATATTCTTTTTTGCCACTCTATGCAAAAATGTTGTTTGCAGAAATATATATTTTTTCTCTGAGTACATTAGGAATAAAAGTTTATTGCAAGTGCAATTTACAACCAAATGCATATTCTAAAGTTCGAGTTTTTATGGTGATGAATGGATCCAAGCAGTATATTCACTAACTAAAACTCCAGCAGCAAAACCTCAAATTGCAATAGGGCTAGACTTTCTAAGCAGGACTCGAGGCAACTTATGGTCCATTCAAGCTTCCACTAGTCGCATTTATTTATTCAGGGCTTTTACTGCCATGTATATCAAGATGACACTGGCTGGTATGAAAATCTGCTTTACAGCACATTTGCATTGCAGTTAAATAAATGTACCTTGCATTTTGAGAAATGAACATTTTTTGGGATTACCGAAGTTTGGTTAATACAATACAAGTAGCACAATGAAAATTACAGCGCAGTTCTTTACTTTAAAAACAGCAACACTGATCTTTTGAAGGGCCAGTGTGGCATAGGCTTTGAAAAAACTTTCCTGAAAGTGGACCAAAAAAAAGACTTGTGAACTGCTCATCCATCCTTCGGGCATTCAAAATTAAAGCCTGTTTTAGGAAGCGGTCCACTTTTTAAAAGTGGACCAGAACCCACCCTGGAGTCTACTTTAGTATGGCATGCAGCATGACAAGTTCACCATGTGAGAAGGCAAATAAAACACAGCGCTATACTAGAACATAAATCCATTACTGAGTATTTTGCAGAGTTATGGAGTATTATATTGAACTACAGTATTTCTAATATAATTACTAAAACAAATAATTATTTATGTTTCAGTTTAAACTGCAATTGTGTTTACTTAAAGAAGGCCAATCACGTACGACACTGGCCCTGCGATGGGAGGCCAGGGATGTGGCTGCTTCCGTTTCGCTATGCCGATGCTCTGTTCTGTTCTGAATGCACAACATACAGTCCTGATTGGATGAGAGCCCACTCATGCGCCTTTGGTATGTTTTTGGGGAGATCCAGGGGGTTTTACAAAATTGGGATGCTCCAGGAAGGCAGACCAAATCCCAGGAAGGTCAAAGGGGTTTATTTAGGGAGCGCTAGTGCCACTTAGTGCCAGATAAATGTCAGGTGAATATCAGGTCCCAGTGCAAAATGTATCAAGTCAAAAATCCAGAGTGCGTCTGATTTGATTTAATTTTTTCTGTTTGGAATTGTTTTGTATCCATTTTTTGTCCTTTTGGGTTGTGCTGCAAACCATTGATTTTGGCCATGCAAAACCTTTCTTTCAAGTCTCCCCAATGCAATTCTCATTTAAAAATATAATGTGCTGCCGTCACCCCCCCAAAAAAATAAACGGGGATTGCAACAGGTGCTGAAAGCCTAGAATCCCCTTTTCACAGCGCCTGTATGGGCGCTGTGCATTTTCCTAATGAGTGTGCTTGTTTTCTAGCACTCCCAGTCAGCACTAGGGGTCGCTAGCCGATCAGCTTTTAAACGCAGAGCACTTCCTGTCTCCAAGGCGGCTCTGCAGTGCGGGTGCAGAGAGCATCTCACAAGAAACGGATAAAAAATAATAAATTAGGCTTATATTCCCTGGTTTTGGTCTATTTTTAAGAGCCATATTCTTGTTTGTTTGGCGATCTGAGGCAACCCAACGGCCCAATCAAGAGCATTTTGTTTAGCTATGTACTGGCTATGTATGGATAGCCAACACCCAGTCTTCTGGGTCATCGATGGTCACAGGAGTCATTGGCGTGACACACAGAAACACAAAACTGAGGTTTGCTGCACAATAAAGTTTTCAAGGCAAATAGATACTTTAAATCAAAGTGCTTTTATGATGAATTTTAATATTAATTGTTCTATATACTATTTTTGCACAGGGTGCCTAATTTACCAAGATTTCCATGCAGCGCTGTTTTAAATAAGCACCGCAGTAAACACAATGTGCAACAGTATGCTTGTTTTTCATAGCACCGCAGTATAATATCTTTGGCATAGTGAGGCCAGCTGGTAGCAAGCAGGCATTTAATACATCCACTGCATAGGCTACAACAGGGTGAGCCTATATTGCCAAATGATACTCGTTCCTATTCATGGAAATATGCAAAAACAATAATGTTACATACGCTACATATGAAATACAACTAGCACTTCATTTATTTACAGAGAATTTTAAAAGAAAAAACTTAAATGCACATATTTTTGTGCTCTTCTCATATTCCCTAAGCCATGGAATATAATTGAATTAAAAAAGTAAAATAACATGCTGTGCACTTGTTCATTATACTCCAAAGCAATGTACCACCCGAACCAGGCATACTGTCCACTGCTGCGCCCCTGTATGCTGATGATTAATGAATGCCTGTTTTTACAGTGCACGGACACGTGGTGACTTCAAAGATTTAGATAAAGGCTGTTTGCATGCATGTCAATGTGCCGTTACATCCCGGCATAGCACTTGGTAAATGAAGCCCAAAGTGTAATATAGCAAGTAATGTAGTGGAAGGACTTCTATAGCGCTCTTCTTTATTAAATTGATTTTTATTTGCTTGTGGGTCTTGAGTTCCATTTGTAACTATGCAACGCCATGTAGTAGTTTTCTTGTTTTTACATGAGAAACTAAAAGCGAATAAACAGATGAGAAATCAAACCAATATTTAGGCCTTGATTCAATAAGTGTAGAAGAAAATAGTGGTAAAAACTTTTCTTTATGAGAAAAAAAGCATGATAATTTCAATGAATCAAGCCTTAGTGTGACTGCTCTTTGCCTTCAAAACCCAAATACCTTTACCTCCATCTGGCACACTTGGGGTGCAGAAGAGCCAGGTGCCAGTTAGACCTGTGCCAAAGGGCATAGGCACTGGTATGCCATCACAACTGGAGGTCTCTGAGACCTGATGGAGGGTAAACCGTTGTTTCCTTTTTTACTTGTTTAAAGCAAATATTAAAAAGCTGAAAAAAGTTAAGCCATTTGGCTGAATAGTAGGGCGATTTCCATCTTCAAGCTAATGAGTGCCCTGTTTGGTCCTTCCCTAGTGACTATTTAAGATGAGCTGTTTAGGATCACAGTGGAGTTTTTTTTATCCACATTGGGCATTTAATTACAGTAAGATTAAAGTGTGTGTCTAGTCATTAACACACAAGAAATATACTAGCCTTTTTATCCTTTGCTGCTCATTTGTGCAGTGCCACCAACCTTCCTACTTACCAATAAGGGAGAATGGGCTCGATTCAACAAAGGTAGAAATAAATTCGTTTCGCTCGAAAAATCGTATCGCATGCGTACATTTTTAACTTTTTCGAGTGTTTCAGAAAAGGGGTTGAATTAAATATGTGCACTCGAAAATGCAATCGTAAAATGTTTTAATCACTCGTAAAATTTTCAAAATGCTCGTAAAAAGGCTGTCGCAAGCGAAAATTATTGGAAAATATTGTTCTATTGTTTAGTATAGTTTTCTGACTGCTGCATGGTGTTGTTTTTATGGGTAAATGTAAATGCATAATTTTTTTCAACGTTTTACGTTTACGTATGTACATGGCTAACATTGTGGATACATGTAATAAAGAGGCAAGGTATGCTGTCGTGGAAGTACTAATTAAACAGTAATATTCCTAAGAGGCATGTATGTTGTTTTTTTTGGTGGGGGGGGGGGGGGGGGTGGTTGGATTGCCAGGGACCTGTATTAAAAAAGTTTCCTTTAATGCAGAAATGTGGCCATTGTTTTCTATACAAAGCTTGCTCACATAGCACCACGTGTCCTTGGGTGCAGGGTGCAGCTCTTTGCTAGATTTAACCTCATGGTACGCCATTCTTAAGCTTACACTATAACGTGGACCAAAACCCAGGATTTTGACTATTCTGGGTTTTGGTGCCCCGCAGTGTAAAAACCCAAAGGTTGACCACTCCCATGTACCTTCCCCTGTTATTATGGAACTTTTTACTACTAGTGAAAAGGGGTAAAAAGTTCAATATTTCTTTCAGGAGTAAAAAAGTGCCATTGACTTTCATTGTCTTCCTAACTAGTGATTCACAAACAGTGGAATTCTCAGGCTTTTTTCATATGAATTGAATTTTTTACTACCGTTAGAGTTTACTACCATTGCAAAGAAGTAGAAGGGCTCCATTGTGAGAAAGAGCAAAATGAGTTTTCTCCTGCTGAAAGCTGCATCAAAAAACTAGTGTGAAACACTCTAATGTATATCATGTGTGTGGCTCATCAAGTCCACCTGAATCAGTAGTAACATTTTCGAATCGCAAAATGCAGTAGTAAATTTTTCGATCCACTATTTTATTTTGCACTTTTACAATCGCAATCGTGAATTTAATTTGAGTGACTCGTGTTTTACAATGGTTCCAGGTTGCTGAATCACTCGTAAAAATAACAATAATAATAATAATAATCACAAAATCGCAACTTTTTAGGCACAAAACACACGAAAAATTAATTTTCTACCGTTGTTGAATCGAGCCAATGAGTGATTGTAATGAATGGAGTAGGCATGTTGGGGGTGTGAACAAGTCTTAATGGATGCCACCATGTGAGGGCGCTGGAATCACTAACTGCCTGCCATTGGTGAGTATGAAGCCAGCAGAACAGCATGGGGGAGTTGCAGGGGGAACACAAGGTGCGTGTAGACATTTAACTGTCATTTCAATGTGGAGCACGCTGTTATCTACTAAAGTCTTGGATTGAAACAGCAAATGTGTAGGAAGTAGCACTTATTCAGTGCCACTTGATATATGCTTATTTTCTACATGGTCCTATTGTTTTGCACTGCCTATTTCCGAGAAGGCTCAATTGATGATCAGGTGACCCAAAACTCTCATATGTGATTATCACTAATGTTACTAATGTTAGACTGATTTGTCCTTTGACAGGGAGACAGCATTCAGTGAATATTCTTATTTACATGCCAAACCGCCTTAAGGTATAAACTGTGGAGTGATAGTTTATGTTCATGTTAATTCATGGTAATTTGCCTAAAGCCCTGTGCTGCTGAAAGAAAGTCTTTTTGTAATTGTTAAACTTTATGTAAAAACACAATGACATGCCAATATGCAAGAAATACTATACATTTAGAATTGATAGAAATTAGTTTAAGCGTAAATATATATTAAAACGAAATTATGCAAACAGTACTGGAGATCCAGTTTCCAGCCGTGTCTGAGTCAGCCATGCTGTTTTGGTCCTGCGGGAGTTCCTCACTTAACAATTAATGGTATCCCAGCTTATTATTTTTTGTGCTTGAGTTTTATGATCAAACGTTAAAGTGGACCAACATCCTCCTTGATAGGCCGATCCAATCCCTCCCTGCAGGGCATCCAAGCTCGGGATGCCCCACTGTGTGAAACCCCCAGGACGCCCTCTAACCTTACCTTACTCCCTGTCCAACGGCGCATGCGCGGGCCGCGGTCACATCTCACGCCTCTCTCTAGCGGGGCGAGTGTCCGCGGCTGTTAGAGGAAAGCGCGAGATGCGGCCGCCAGCATGCTCGGAGCCACTGTGGTTGTACGTCGCTTGGACACGCATACCACAGTGGCTCCGTGCACGCTGATTGGACGAGTGCCCGCACATGCGCCGTAGGAGCGGGGTGAGGTGAGTTTTATCGGGGCATTCTAGGGGGTTTCACGCAGCGGGGCACCCCCGATCGGGGTGCCCCGCGGAAGTGGACGAAAACCCAGGATAGTGAAAATCCTGGGTGTTGGTCCACTTTAAACAAGATGACATCACAAAATCAGTATCTACAGGACCAGTAGGAGCCATTTATTCTCAAAGAGTATCTTACTGAATTGAGGCCTGTTTTCATTAATGAAACATAAAATAAATCCTATTCTCACCATTTTGCACTTGTAGAAGCTCCCTCCTAGTATGCTGATATAAAATTTACCAGTCCAGTAAATGGTGTCATCTTGTTCAACTTTTGATCAGAAAACACCCAGCTATGTAGTTTATTGACATATAGCACAAAAGAGCACATAAATAAATGTACATAAGTAAATGTTTTGTACTTATTGAGCAAATTAGACTTGAGTAAAGTTTAGATGGCAGCAGATACAGGTCAGTCTGCAGCACCTACCGTCTGCTTAACCTGTGGCCCGGGGGCCATATGTGGCCCTCCAAGCCATCTGATGTTGCCCTACTCTGTTGTGGGGAAAGTGGGAGAGTTTAATTGACCTGGCGTTTAAATGTAAATAGAGGCTCAGTAAGGATGAAAGGTTGCAAAGAGAGGATCCAACACAAAAAAGGGGTGGCAGCGGTGGCTTGGAAGAACATGGTGACAGTGCAACACCATCCCTGGGTGAAATCTCTGGCACTATAACAAGATAGGCAATATAGGCAATGTATATGTATATAGGCAATGTAAGCGGGTATCGGACGCTGTAACAGAGCGTCTCGGTCACTCTAGTAACCTGGCCGGCATTTATGAATATGATGTGTGTTAGGCGCTCTAACATCAGTACAGCGCTGCAGCGAGTGAGAGGTAGCGCCAGCTCAGTTCGTCCAGCACTCGGCTCTCCACACCATATTTAACAAAAAACTACACACATACAGCAGTGGTGCTCTACAGCCAGTTTACTGCCTGATTAAAGCCTGTTTTTGAACACATATCCACCTGTAACAAAGCGAAAACACATGGAATGACATTGTTTTAACACTGTGACATTAACACTTTATTGCCAGACCTGTAAATACAAAAAAAAAAATTCCAAAATGTATAAAAGTGTTTGTTTGCAGCCAGGAGAGGTCACACAATGATTTGAGCAAAAAAAAAAAATTAAATTGCCAAACATTTATACACAAGTAAGGAAACCCCATCGAAATGTATGGGAGAGCGCTACAGAGCGACAGGTACTACATGGCGCTCCTGAGCCTAGAGCGCCGGCGCTATAAACTGAGCCGCCTGGATTAATACATGTGACACTACATGGCGCTGTTAGAAGTGCTCACCAGATTCGCTTTCTTAAATCTGGTTTTGCGTACAGCGCCCAGCGTTCACCAGATGCTGCCTGCCGCTACGAAGCACTACCTATTCTTAAATAACCCCCTATATTTAATTATGTTTAGCATTAATAGGCTTTTAGATGGGTTGAGTATGGGAATACATTTATGAATGGGGATTGATGGGGGATGCGTTCTACATAAGGGTCCCATATATTTTGAGAGGCAAGGCAATCAGCATGTGTATTGGTAGCATGTGGGGATTGATTGATAAATGTGGTAATGGGGTGGTATGGAGTATGTGGAGACAGTAGGTATCCTGATTGTTGTAGAAAATCTTTTTTATTCTATTTAAAATAGAAAACAATTCTGAACCTATTCATTGTGGCCTGTGACCAATTTCCAAATCGCTTATATGGCCCACACTCTTCAAAAGGTTGAGCGCCCCCTGGTCTGCAGTCTTGCCACATACCACCTGATACAATCTCACTTACCCCCAGTTGGGAACCCGGGTCTACCGTATTTATCTACTTATCCATCTTTATTTATTGTTTTCTCATGGTTTTTGTTGTTTTGTGTATATTATTAGGGATGAGCGAACCGGTTCGGACGAACCGGAATTTGCTCGGAATTTCAGGGAAAATTCGATTCGACACGAACCCGAATTTTTTTGGGTTCGTGGCGATCGAATTTTCCCTGAAATAAAAAAAAAAAATGCCGGCATGGTGGGAGCGGGCAGGCCGGCTGCGCTGTCAGCGGGCCGGCGCCGGCCCGCTGACAGGCGTAGCCGGCCTGCCCGCTCCCACCATGCCGGCATTTTTTTTTTCAGATGAGCGATCGGCGAATCGCCCGAATCGAACTTTCAAGAAGTTCGCTCATCTCTATATATTATGCTATGACCAGAATTTAATGAGGGTATTTGTGAAAGCTGCCATTCAGATATTTTCAATATTTCTTCACTATTTCAAAGCTTTCTCTGTCTAACACAGTACAACAAGATTGGTGGCAAAAAAACGATCAGATGTAGGCTGCCTATTAGAGGAATGACCCTGAGCCACAGAATAGGTAAATGTGAAATGAAAAGCATTTTCTTTGTAAATAGAAGAATTAACATTTTTGGTTTAGTTTTAAAGAAATGACGCATATCCTGGATTTCCAAACATTTTTTGCAACCAAAAAATATATATATAAAATTAAGAGAATAGAGAAATGATTGTTTTCTTTTACTTGTGTATTCAATACAACAGAATGTAGTTGGTTCCTTGAAATCACATTTGCTTTACACAATAAGATTTTTTATGACAAAAGAGAAAGTTAAAAGCCTCAGTTTGTTTTTCGCTACCTCTACCTTGAAAATATGCATTTACATTTTGGTATGCAGCTGTAAACATTGATGTTTGCCCTTGCTGCAACCGGACAACAAACGACCTGTAAAAAAAAGGAAATTGACAACAAAGAAAAGAAAAAATATTTCCATTTATGAGATATAAAATAATAAATCAATATTAATGGCAAATAAAAAAGTCTGAATAGAAAGCATTCAAGTGTGAAAAGCCCCAACTGGAGTAAGGATATTCGGAATATTCATATAGATGTGACCTTGTGAACTTCCAAAGTGGAATTTGTAAGTATGTATTAATAATTGAAAGTAGGTAAAGCTTTGGTGTCTCATGGATCAGCAAGTTTGTATGTTCGCCTAAACTACAGATTACATTTAAATTAACCCTCGCTTACCTCTAAAATTCTTGATGTTTTTAGGTGAATGCACTTGCTTTCAGTGTGATGGCTAAATATCTTCAGACTGCCAAACTCGTTTGCAATGGAACTTTATACATGCAAGATGGGGGGTCCCACACACCCACCCAGCCCTAGCACAGAAGCACCACTGAACGATAATACCAATATAACCAATTTTATTATTACATATAGACAAAAAATCTACTGGACAATGTTAAAAACATACACTATTTTAAAAAACATATATGACAACTAGCACCGAGGAAGGGGCATAATATAATAAAAAGGAGAAAAGGGGGGGGGGGGGGGGGGACCAGGAAGGGCCAATCAAAAAAGAAAACACTAGTGTACACACCTCTCCACTACCAAAGGATAATGCCTCAAGCCTATTATGAAATAATGTGCTAAATGCACCTGTGAATAGGAATGTGGGTAAATACTCAACCTCAAATAACTACAATAAATATTGGACCTAAAAAAATATGTGCACATAAACCTATGGATGACGTGACAATAATAGTAAGTGAACCAATGAAACACCTGCCTAGTTAAATATGAAGTGAGGACCCGCCGAACGGGCAAGTACCAAGAAACAAACAATAAACCTAACAACCACAGCAACTGAAAGGACAAAGCCCACCCCCTTGTCTCCTTACCTGCCCTCACTACCTCTCCACCAACGCGTTTCGTGACGTCACCGCGTCACTTTGTCCAGGTGAATGATGCCTGAGCTCCTAGTACCTCTGTTTAAATAGCTGGAACTTCTCTTTGAACTCACCGCACCTGCGCTCCCCCGCACAGATATAAATCATCAGAGCCATCAGCGCACGCCGGCCGGAAGTGCGCAGGCGGAAATGACGTCATATCAGGGCAGTGAAGCTGGACGGGAGGACTCACAGCCCACACACTCAATCCACAGGCCCTCGCATGCGCAATATACGCTAAGCCAGCGGCGCTACTGCGCCTATATAGAGCAGCGGAACCAGGTTAGGTGAGTACAGCCAGAGGCCACCAGGATAAACAATAACAACGTAACATATAACAAACACTACCTACACCTATTTATCTTTAATAATAACCCATATCTAAGATGATTACTAAATAAACGCTATCTACTACTACCTATTGCCACATTGACTTCTAATGTATAAACCCAGAGCAACATGGGTATAGTAATAACGGGAAATATAAAAACTGCCCACACCCCGTCGGGCAAAATCTGGATGAAACTACCTGGTTATATGCCCCTATTTGGACATCACAATGGATATATGGGTGTTCCTCGGTTCCTAAATGGGGCCAAGGTATTCTGTTGATCAATGGTGTGCACATACCTAATGTCCAGCCCAAGTTCCAAAACAAATGGGAAGGGAAAAAGGAGGGGGGAAAAAAACCCCACCAACCAATTTACACTTTTCAGCTGTAATCCACTAGGCAGACATAGAATGATTGGATTAGCATTTGCATGATAATTACACATAAAGAATATACAAACTATAATTGATTAGATTGTATTGATATCAAGACAACCCAGCTCATGTGGCCAGCTGGCAAGACACTATGTATATTTTAAATCTCTGATTTTGTGCTATACCATGATGAACCTTCACTGAGCCTTATTGCAAACATGGAGAAAAAAACTAATGCTGCCATCTAATGGTCAAAAAATAGAAGGCAGCAAAAACATCCATCCTGCAAAAGGTCAGTGGAGGAGGGGGGGGGGGGGGGGAAACAATAAATGAATAAACTGGATGGGAATGAAGAAGAGAAAGAAGAACCCAGCAAAGGCGACATGACCAAACTAATATATATTTGAATGACCATCTTGTACAGCGCAGACTTCTGTTATCCACTTCATAAGAGGTATACTCTCGTTTGATGGTGGCAACTCCATTTGTTGTCCTTATTTGTGTCTTTTCTCTCTCTCTTTGTCGCGCTCTTTCCTGTCTGAAAAACTTCTCCATCTTCATCTGTCCCACCAAGGAGCCAACTTTCCAACTGCATATCAAAAAGTAATCGTGCACTACAAAAAAGCACAAACTCAATAACACTCAATAATAAGATAAAGTGATAAACACACAATACTGCTTATGGTCTACCCGGGCAAACCCATCTATCCCGGCAAAGCATATACCATAACCCCCCACAACTACCTATACATCCCACAACCCACAGTGACCCCATACAGACCACATAAAACACAGCCCGCACCGGGCGACCAACCAGACGAAGAAAAGGTCAGAAATCAAGGCTAATCACTACCAATGCCAAATTACCATAAGAACCTGTCTATGGCCATCCAACCCCTCCATAGCTGCCACCCACCACCAATGGCCAATGTATCCCCAATCAAGGCATGACTTTATTCACCTAAAAAGGGGGTAAAGGCTAAGTCTTCGTTAAGACCAATCGGAGCCTGGGAGCTGAGATTATAAATCCAGCGCAATTCATGTTGCTGAAGTAATCTCTTGACATTCCCGCCCCGTGGTCCAACATTGACTTTTTCAATGCCAGTGACAGTGAGTTCCTTATAATCACTGTTGTGCATGTGCAAAAAATGGAGTGCCACTGGGGGGACCACTTTACCAAGTCTAACATTTCTCTCAGCCAGACGTATATTAGAGATATGCCCCTGAATCCTGGCCTTTAGACTATTCTTGGTCTCCCCCACATATAGTTTAGGGCAACTACATTTTAACACATACACAACCCCCACCGTTTTGCAGTTCACAAATTGACGAATGTGGAAAATTTTTCCACTTTTCGGATTCCGCACTGTCTTATCTTTAGTCATCAATGGGCAAATGGAACAGCCCCCACACGGGTGACTGCCCACTGTTGTATTTTGGTCACGCAGCCAATTAGAGGCCGGAGCAAAATGACTGGAGCAAATTCTGTCCCTTAGACTCGGGGCTCGCTGTGCCGTCATCCGTGGACCGCCACGTATCCACCTAGCCAGGCACGGATCAGACCTAAGTATGTGCCAGTTATTATGCAATATTTGTCTCAGGCTATGCCACTGGTTATTGAAACGGGTAATAAACCTTACCTGGGGCTCCTCACGTTTTCTTTTTTTAGGGACCAACAGATTTACTCGAGGAGTATCTTTGGCTCGTAGGAAGGCCCTCCGGACCACAGCTTTCGGGTATCCCCTCCTGATGAAACGGCCCGTTAGATCCTTCGCCTGGCGCAGGAAATCCTCTTCATTTGAGCAGTTTCTACGTATCCTCAGAAACTGCCCAATGGGGATCCCCTGTTTCAATTTGGTGGGATGAAAGCTGCTATAGTGCAGCAGAGAATTTACAGATGTTTCTTTACGATACAAATCTGTGCAGATGGAACCATCTTCCTTGATTGATACGGTTAGGTCCAAAAAAGTAACCTGTTTGGCCGGTGGCTGAGCCGTGAGAAAGATATTGAGTGTATTAGAGTTAAGATGAGCAACAAACTCCTCAAATTGTTCAACCGTGCCCTGCCACAGCACCAGAACATCATCAATATAACGATGCCATCCAAGCACGTGCCGGTGAAACTCAAGGTTATTCTCATGGAAGACCACTTCCCTTTCCCACCAACCCAGGAACAGATTCGCGACAGAGGGAGCACAACGGGCTCCCATAGCCACACCACATATCTGTCGATAGAAATGACCATCGAAGGTGAAAAAATTGTGTGAAAGGATAAAATCCAGTAATGTCGCAATAAATTCCTGTGGTGTGTGGGGGTCAGTTCCTCTCATTCCTAGAAAGTACCGGCACGTCCGGATGGCATGTTCGTGTGTGATGCTGGTATATAACGCCTCCACATCCAGGGTGGCGAGCAAGACATTCTCAGATACCCAAATGGACTCCAACTGATTCAACAGGTCCGCAGAGTCCCTGACATAAGAGTCCAGGGCGACCACATGTGGTTGTAAGAACCGATCAATGAAGATGCATGCTTTCTCGGTTAGGCCACCAATGCCCGCTACAATGGGCCTGCCAGGAGGGCAACGAGGATTTTTATGAATCTTAGGCAGAATGTAAAACGTTGCCACTACGGGAAACTCTACCATCAGGAACCCATACGTACGTGAATTGATGACTTGGTTCCGCCGGGCCTCATCAATTAAAGCATCATATTCCTGTTTGTACCGCTTTAGGGGATTCATTGTCAATTTCTCATAGTTGGAGGTATTCTGCAGCTGTCTCAGGACCTCCGCACGGTAAAAGTCGCGCGACATAATTACAATGTTGCCGCCCTTGTCGGCTTCCTTAATGATAATATCAGTCCTCGTGCGGAGGCCCGAGACAGCCGCAGACTCCTCCACTGACAAATTGGTCACTCCCGGATTCGTCGGGAGCCCCTGGATCTGTTTGCTGGCCACCTGGAAAAAAGTATGTACCGCCGGGCTGATGGTCCACGGCGGCATATACTGAGAGGGTTTTCTGAACTGCAACGAGTTACTCACCTCCATCTGTTGTTCTTCTAATAAAGTTGTAAGATCGTCAATTGCCTCCCCTTCCTGCCACGTCCAAGTCGATGCCAGTTCTACTGGATATTCATATTGTTTTTTCAGAAGTAGCCTTCTGCAGAAGATGTATAAATCTTTGATTGCTATGAAGTGATCAAGTTTCTGTTGGGGTACAAACGTCAATCCCCTTTGCAATACTGATATCTCCACAGGGGTGAGGGCAACTCCAGAGATGTTAGCTACTGTAAGTTCTTGATTATAATGGGTTGTCTCCTCCTGATCATCTAGTCGGGTGTATGAGGGAGATGAGGGATCAGTGTTTACGGGCTGGGGCCTGTCCTGAGCCGCTTGGTTGTTGCAGATCTCAGCCTGCGGTAATCCCAACGCCCGGCTGATATGTCTGTGTCGGCTCTTCCCCCCCCGGCGAGTCCTCCTGTCCTTCCTACCCCTAAAAAACGGGAGTGTGATTGGGCGCTATCCTCTGAAGATCTACTTGAGGTGGAGACTCTTCTGCTAGGTGGCCGACTATCCCTCTCTTGCCGTCTTCGCCAATTTCCCTTGTGGGACCATTTATACACCCGTCCTATCACATAATCATTCCTGTCCCTATTAAGTTTCTCCATTTTATTATTGATGACACTGTCCTCAATTCTTTTTAAGTCACTATCCAACATTTCCTGTAACTTATCAATTTCTCCCTGTGCTGCTTCTTTGGGTAAACTTTCATACAGGCCCCTAAGAACTTCCTTTGTTTTAACCAGGGCTAATTTGTCCAGATTTAAAAGTTCATCCATCAGACCAAGGGCACATGTATTAAGATGGGATTCCCATCTCTGTTTGGTCTCGTCTGAGACCTCCCAAGCGGGAAAAATCTGTACTCTGAGGCCCCTAGGAATGAGAGCCTGTTCCTTATACATTTCTAAACTTTGGACATTCCACCAAAGTTTAGTGTATCTGATGTGCTCCTTTTTGATCTGTTGGAAAATCTCTCTTAGCGCCGGGGATCGAGAACTCACAAGTGAACTATCTCCGTGAGCTCTCCATTCCTGAAGCCTGGAGTTCCAATCTGCCTCCTTGTTTTCCCAATTTTGTGGCATATTAACGTGCAGGTCTGAGGGTACACCAATGGCCCGTGCTAATGGGCTATATAGTGCACGTGGGTAGACTATACAAAGAAAAAAGCCAGACCGCACCGAAAGATATAGAGTAGTGTGCTAAACAGTGCAGGGTTAAACAGAGAACTGTTTGTATCTATATACATGCAAGATGGGGGGTCCCACACACCCAGCCCTAGCACAGAAGCACCACTGAACGATAATACCAATATAACCAATTTTATTATTACATATAGACAAAAAATCTACTGGACAATGTTAAAAACATACACTATTTTAAAAAACATATATGACAACTAGCACCGAGGAAGGGGCATAATATAATAAAAAGGAGAAAAGGGGGGGGGGGGGGGGGACCAGGAAGGGCCAATCAAAAAAGAAAACACTAGTGTACACACCTCTCCACTACCAAAGGATAATGCCTCAAGCCTATTATGAAATAATGTGCTAAATGCACCTGTGAATAGGAATGTGGGTAAATACTCAACCTCAAATAACTACAATGAATATTGGACCTAAAAAAATATGTGCACATAAACCTATGGATGACGTGACAATAATAGTAAGTGAACCAATGAAACACCTGCCTAGTTAAATATGAAGTGAGGACCCGCCGAACGGGCAAGTACCAAGAAACAAACAATAAACCTAACAACCACAGCAACTGAAAGGACAAAGCCCACCCCCTTGTCTCCTTACCTGCCCTCACTACCTCTCCACCAACGCGTTTCGTGACGTCACCGCGTCACTTTGTCCAGGTGAATGATGCCTGAGCTCCTAGTACCTCTGTTTAAATAGCTGGAACTTCTCTTTGAACTCACCGCACCTGCGCTCCCCCGCACAGATATAAATCATCAGAGCCATCAGCGCACGCCGGCCGGAAGTGCGCAGGCGGAAATGACGTCATATCAGGGCAGTGAAGCTGGACGGGAGGACTCACAGCCCACACACTCAATCCACAGGCCCTCGCATGCGCAATATACGCTAAGCCAGCGGCGCTACTGCGCCTATATAGAGCAGCGGAACCAGGTTAGGTGAGTACAGCCAGAGGCCACCAGGATAAACAATAACAACGTAACATATAACAAACACTACCTACACCTATTTATCTTTAATAATAACCCATATCTAAGATGATTACTAAATAAACGCTATCTACTACTACCTATTGCCACATTGACTTCTAATGTATAAACCCAGAGCAACATGGGTATAGTAATAACGGGAAATATAAAAACTGCCCACACCCCGTCGGGCAAAATCTGGATGAAACTACCTGGTTATATGCCCCTATTTGGACATCACAATGGATATATGGGTGTTCCTCGGTTCCTAAATGGGGCCAAGGTATTCTGTTGATCAATGGTGTGCACATACCTAATGTCCAGCCCAAGTTCCAAAACAAATGGGAAGGGAAAAAGGAGGGGGGAAAAAAACCCCACCAACCAATTTACACTTTTCAGCTGTAATCCACTAGGCAGACATAGAATGATTGGATTAGCATTTGCATGATAATTACACATAAAGAATATACAAACTATAATTGATTAGATTGTATTGATATCAAGACAACCCAGCTCATGTGGCCAGCTGGCAAGACACTATGTATATTTTAAATCTCTGATTTTGTGCTATACCATGATGAACCTTCACTGAGCCTTATTGCAAACATGGAGAAAAAAACTAATGCTGCCATCTAATGGTCAAAAAATAGAAGGCAGCAAAAACATCCATCCTGCAAAAGGTCAGTGGAGGAGGGGGGGGGGGGGGGGGGAAACAATAAATGAATAAACTGGATGGGAATGAAGAAGAGAAAGAAGAACCCAGCAAAGGCGACATGACCAAACTAATATATATTTGAATGACCATCTTGTACAGCGCAGACTTCTGTTATCCACTTCATAAGAGGTATACTCTCGTTTGATGGTGGCAACTCCATTTGTTGTCCTTATTTGTGTCTTTTCTCTCTCTCTTTGTCGCGCTCTTTCCTGTCTGAAAAACTTCTCCATCTTCATCTGTCCCACCAAGGAGCCAACTTTCCAACTGCATATCAAAAAGTAATCGTGCACTACAAAAAAGCACAAACTCAATAACACTCAATAATAAGATAAAGTGATAAACACACAATACTGCTTATGGTCTACCCGGGCAAACCCATCTATCCCGGCAAAGCATATACCATAACCCCCCACAACTACCTATACATCCCACAACCCACAGTGACCCCATACAGACCACATAAAACACAGCCCGCACCGGGCGACCAACCAGACGAAGAAAAGGTCAGAAATCAAGGCTAATCACTACCAATGCCAAATTACCATAAGAACCTGTCTATGGCCATCCAACCCCTCCATAGCTGCCACCCACCACCAATGGCCAATGTATCCCCAATCAAGGCATGACTTTATTCACCTAAAAAGGGGGTAAAGGCTAAGTCTTCGTTAAGACCAATCGGAGCCTGGGAGCTGAGATTATAAATCCAGCGCAATTCATGTTGCTGAAGTAATCTCTTGACATTCCCGCCCCGTGGTCCAACATTGACTTTTTCAATGCCAGTGACAGTGAGTTCCTTATAATCACTGTTGTGCATGTGCAAAAAATGGAGTGCCACTGGGGGGACCACTTTACCAAGTCTAACATTTCTCTCAGCCAGACGTATATTAGAGATATGCCCCTGAATCCTGGCCTTTAGACTATTCTTGGTCTCCCCCACATATAGTTTAGGGCAACTACATTTTAACACATACACAACCCCCACCGTTTTGCAGTTCACAAATTGACGAATGTGGAAAATTTTTCCACTTTTCGGATTCCGCACTGTCTTATCTTTAGTCATCAATGGGCAAATGGAACAGCCCCCACACGGGTGACTGCCCACTGTTGTATTTTGGTCACGCAGCCAATTAGAGGCCGGAGCAAAATGACTGGAGCAAATTCTGTCCCTTAGACTCGGGGCTCGCTGTGCCGTCATCCGTGGACCGCCACGTATCCACCTAGCCAGGCACGGATCAGACCTAAGTATGTGCCAGTTATTATGCAATATTTGTCTCAGGCTATGCCACTGGTTATTGAAACGGGTAATAAACCTTACCTGGGGCTCCTCACGTTTTCTTTTTTTAGGGACCAACAGATTTACTCGAGGAGTATCTTTGGCTCGTAGGAAGGCCCTCCGGACCACAGCTTTCGGGTATCCCCTCCTGATGAAACGGCCCGTTAGATCCTTCGCCTGGCGCAGGAAATCCTCTTCATTTGAGCAGTTTCTACGTATCCTCAGAAACTGCCCAATGGGGATCCCCTGTTTCAATTTGGTGGGATGAAAGCTGCTATAGTGCAGCAGAGAATTTACAGATGTTTCTTTACGATACAAATCTGTGCAGATGGAACCATCTTCCTTGATTGATACGGTTAGGTCCAAAAAAGTAACCTGTTTGGCCGGTGGCTGAGCCGTGAGAAAGATATTGAGTGTATTAGAGTTAAGATGAGCAACAAACTCCTCAAATTGTTCAACCGTGCCCTGCCACAGCACCAGAACATCATCAATATAACGATGCCATCCAAGCACGTGCCGGTGAAACTCAAGGTTATTCTCATGGAAGACCACTTCCCTTTCCCACCAACCCAGGAACAGATTCGCGACAGAGGGAGCACAACGGGCTCCCATAGCCACACCACATATCTGTCGATAGAAATGACCATCGAAGGTGAAAAAATTGTGTGAAAGGATAAAATCCAGTAATGTCGCAATAAATTCCTGTGGTGTGTGGGGGTCAGTTCCTCTCATTCCTAGAAAGTACCGGCACGTCCGGATGGCATGTTCGTGTGTGATGCTGGTATATAACGCCTCCACATCCAGGGTGGCGAGCAAGACATTCTCAGATACCCAAATGGACTCCAACTGATTCAACAGGTCCGCAGAGTCCCTGACATAAGAGTCCAGGGCGACCACATGTGGTTGTAAGAACCGATCAATGAAGATGCATGCTTTCTCGGTTAGGCCACCAATGCCCGCTACAATGGGCCTGCCAGGAGGGCAACGAGGATTTTTATGAATCTTAGGCAGAATGTAAAACGTTGCCACTACGGGAAACTCTACCATCAGGAACCCATACGTACGTGAATTGATGACTTGGTTCCGCCGGGCCTCATCAATTAAAGCATCATATTCCTGTTTGTACCGCTTTAGGGGATTCATTGTCAATTTCTCATAGTTGGAGGTATTCTGCAGCTGTCTCAGGACCTCCGCACGGTAAAAGTCGCGCGACATAATTACAATGTTGCCGCCCTTGTCGGCTTCCTTAATGATAATATCAGTCCTCGTGCGGAGGCCCGAGACAGCCGCAGACTCCTCCACTGACAAATTGGTCACTCCCGGATTCGTCGGGAGCCCCTGGATCTGTTTGCTGGCCACCTGGAAAAAAGTATGTACCGCCGGGCTGATGGTCCACGGCGGCATATACTGAGAGGGTTTTCTGAACTGCAACGAGTTACTCACCTCCATCTGTTGTTCTTCTAATAAAGTTGTAAGATCGTCAATTGCCTCCCCTTCCTGCCACGTCCAAGTCGATGCCAGTTCTACTGGATATTCATATTGTTTTTTCAGAAGTAGCCTTCTGCAGAAGATGTATAAATCTTTGATTGCTATGAAGTGATCAAGTTTCTGTTGGGGTACAAACGTCAATCCCCTTTGCAATACTGATATCTCCACAGGGGTGAGGGCAACTCCAGAGATGTTAGCTACTGTAAGTTCTTGATTATAATGGGTTGTCTCCTCCTGATCATCTAGTCGGGTGTATGAGGGAGATGAGGGATCAGTGTTTACGGGCTGGGGCCTGTCCTGAGCCGCTTGGTTGTTGCAGATCTCAGCCTGCGGTAATCCCAACGCCCGGCTGATATGTCTGTGTCGGCTCTTCCCCCCCCGGCGAGTCCTCCTGTCCTTCCTACCCCTAAAAAACGGGAGTGTGATTGGGCGCTATCCTCTGAAGATCTACTTGAGGTGGAGACTCTTCTGCTAGGTGGCCGACTATCCCTCTCTTGCCGTCTTCGCCAATTTCCCTTGTGGGACCATTTATACACCCGTCCTATCACATAATCATTCCTGTCCCTATTAAGTTTCTCCATTTTATTATTGATGACACTGTCCTCAATTCTTTTTAAGTCACTATCCAACATTTCCTGTAACTTATCAATTTCTCCCTGTGCTGCTTCTTTGGGTAAACTTTCATACAGGCCCCTAAGAACTTCCTTTGTTTTAACCAGGGCTAATTTGTCCAGATTTAAAAGTTCATCCATCAGACCAAGGGCACATGTATTAAGATGGGATTCCCATCTCTGTTTGGTCTCGTCTGAGACCTCCCAAGCGGGAAAAATCTGTACTCTGAGGCCCCTAGGAATGAGAGCCTGTTCCTTATACATTTCTAAACTTTGGACATTCCACCAAAGTTTAGTGTATCTGATGTGCTCCTTTTTGATCTGTTGGAAAATCTCTCTTAGCGCCGGGGATCGAGAACTCACAAGTGAACTATCTCCGTGAGCTCTCCATTCCTGAAGCCTGGAGTTCCAATCTGCCTCCTTGTTTTCCCAATTTTGTGGCATATTAACGTGCAGGTCTGAGGGTACACCAATGGCCCGTGCTAATGGGCTATATAGTGCACGTGGGTAGACTATACAAAGAAAAAAGCCAGACCGCACCGAAAGATATAGAGTAGTGTGCTAAACAGTGCAGGGTTAAACAGAGAACTGTTTGTATCTATATACATGCAAGATGGGGGGTCCCACACACCCAGCCCTAGCACAGAAGCACCACTGAACGATAATACCAATATAACCAATTTTATTATTACATATAGACAAAAAATCTACTGGACAATGTTAAAAACATACACTATTTTAAAAAACATATATGACAACTAGCACCGAGGAAGGGGCATAATATAATAAAAAGGAGAAAAGGGGGGGGGGGGGGGACCAGGAAGGGCCAATCAAAAAAGAAAACACTAGTGTACACACCTCTCCACTACCAAAGGATAATGCCTCAAGCCTATTATGAAATAATGTGCTAAATGCACCTGTGAATAGGAATGTGGGTAAATACTCAACCTCAAATAACTACAATGAATATTGGACCTAAAAAAATATGTGCACATAAACCTATGGATGACGTGACAATAATAGTAAGTGAACCAATGAAACACCTGCCTAGTTAAATATGAAGTGAGGACCCGCCGAACGGGCAAGTACCAAGAAACAAACAATAAACCTAACAACCACAGCAACTGAAAGGACAAAGCCCACCCCCTTGTCTCCTTACCTGCCCTCACTACCTCTCCACCAACGCGTTTCGTGACGTCACCGCGTCACTTTGTCCAGGTGAATGATGCCTGAGCTCCTAGTACCTCTGTTTAAATAGCTGGAACTTCTCTTTGAACTCACCGCACCTGCGCTCCCCCGCACAGATATAAATCATCAGAGCCATCAGCGCACGCCGGCCGGAAGTGCGCAGGCGGAAATGACGTCATATCAGGGCAGTGAAGCTGGACGGGAGGACTCACAGCCCACACACTCAATCCACAGGCCCTCGCATGCGCAATATACGCTAAGCCAGCGGCGCTACTGCGCCTATATAGAGCAGCGGAACCAGGTTAGGTGAGTACAGCCAGAGGCCACCAGGATAAACAATAACAACGTAACATATAACAAACACTACCTACACCTATTTATCTTTAATAATAACCCATATCTAAGATGATTACTAAATAAACGCTATCTACTACTACCTATTGCCACATTGACTTCTAATGTATAAACCCAGAGCAACATGGGTATAGTAATAACGGGAAATATAAAAACTGCCCACACCCCGTCGGGCAAAATCTGGATGAAACTACCTGGTTATATGCCCCTATTTGGACATCACAATGGATATATGGGTGTTCCTCGGTTCCTAAATGGGGCCAAGGTATTCTGTTGATCAATGGTGTGCACATACCTAATGTCCAGCCCAAGTTCCAAAACAAATGGGAAGGGAAAAAGGAGGGGGGAAAAAAACCCCACCAACCAATTTACACTTTTCAGCTGTAATCCACTAGGCAGACATAGAATGATTGGATTAGCATTTGCATGATAATTACACATAAAGAATATACAAACTATAATTGATTAGATTGTATTGATATCAAGACAACCCAGCTCATGTGGCCAGCTGGCAAGACACTATGTATATTTTAAATCTCTGATTTTGTGCTATACCATGATGAACCTTCACTGAGCCTTATTGCAAACATGGAGAAAAATGGAACTTTCTTCATGAAATATGTTTATTAGGTTCTAAAGATAAGTTAAGATTTATGTTAATAAATTACCCTTTTACTCCCCCGTGGTACACACGTGTGTGTGGTACACACGTGGAGGCTGATTCATTACTAACGGCAGGTATTGGTAGATGAACGAGGCCGATTCATTAACAGCGGCAGGTAGCGACAGTTGAACGACTGTAGCGCCATTTTCAGAGCGCCCGCTAGTAGTCGCTGTGCTTGGCCGTTGTTCGGTTGTTGATAGCGACTCAGTCGGTTTGCCGTAATGTTGAATATTGGGTGAGGAGTCGCTATTTGACAGGTTCCGCACTGTATGGGAGCGCATGATAGCGACTGGCCCTAGCGACCGGCTCCCACCATATTCATTAACAAATCACGCTCAAAAAATTCTTGCGTTGTAAAATGCATGTTTAAACCCCAGAGCGCTGGCGGCGATGGGTTAAAAGTAGTTTTTTAACCCCCAAACAACCATATTTTTGGAAACCAAAAAAAACAAGTTTTTACATTAATATCAGACCTGTAATATCAATTCTGTACAATTTTTTTTTATTTTTTTTACCTTACAAAAAATTATATAAAATGGCAGAAGTGGTCACAGAATTTTTCACATTTAAAAAAAAAAAAAATTAATAACAATTAATTATGAATATTTAAAGATTGTTCCATTGAAATGCATTGGAGAGCGCCAGGTAGCGAGAGGTCATACCTGTCGCTGTTCAAGGTCGGACGCTGGCGCTGTGGGCTGAGGCTGGAATAATGATGAATGAGTGGCTATATGGCGCTATCTCAGTCGCTAAGCAGGATTGGCTTGATAAATGTGTGATTGTGGTGGGGAGCCTGTCGCTATTCCTTCATAAATAAGGGCCGAACGTCTGTATAGTGGCGCTTAGAGCTAGTAGATGCTGTAAAAATGTATCGGGTGCTGTAACATAGCACCTCAGTCGCTGTAGTAACCTGGCCCGCATTGATGAATGTGATGTATGTTGGGCGCTCTCATACCAGTACAGCGCTGCAGGGAGCGAAAGGTGGCGGCAGCTCAGTGCGAACGACTCTCGGCGCTACACACCATACTTATCAAAAAAGGACACACACACACAGCATCGGCACTCTAAATCTGGGCGCTTTAGCATAGAGCGCCAGACGCTGTGTGATTAAAGTCTGTTTTTGAACACATATACACCTGTAACAAAGCGAAAACACATGGAATGACATTGGTTTAACACTGTGACATTAACACTTTAGTTAGACCTTTAATGACAATTCTGTATAAAAATATAAAAAGTCAAAAAAGTTTCTAAAAATGTTTGTTTGCAGCCAGGAGAGGTCACACAATGATTTGAGAAAAAAAAATGCCAAACTCGCTGTATAAACCTAAGCAAATGAATGGCCATTGAAATGTATGGGAGAGCGACACTGAGCGAAAGACAATACCTGCCGCTCTGGAAGCTAGAGTGCTGTTGCTATACACTGAGACGCCTGTAATAATACATCGGACGCTACATGGCGCTGTTAGAGTCGCTCAACCAGATTCGCTTTCATAAATGTGGTTTTGCGTACAGCGCCCAGCTTTCACCAGATGCTACCTGCTGCTACGAAGCACTACCTTGCGCTATCCCTTCTTAAATAACCTCCTTAGAAAAATCCTTAGCATTTAGTAATATTTCATTTAAAGTCAAAATAAAATAAAATACTTACCTTTTCTCCATCCACAGCTGCTGCCTTAGTTCAAGTCTTACTCATTTAGTAGGTCTAACCCTTCAATTTCCAGCCATGTGCCCACTGCCTATTACAGTGGTAGCACATCAAGCCTGTGTCCGCCAGGTTATGGTGGATGGTGCCATGCGCTCTATTCAATGGGACCTTGGCAGATCTTGTAGGTAGAAAAACTAAGCTATGCGCAAAAAATAGTTTTTCCAGGTTAAAGCCAAGTTTCCTTACCTGCAATGCAGCTGATTCTTCCTGGTGTGCTGCAACATAAAGCTGCTGAAGCTGAGTTCCGGCCTTTTTTCTGTAACCAGCCCCCCAGATTTTCTTTCTCCACACTCAATCTCCACTCCTTTTACACCAGACTTTTGTGTTTGTTGGGGAGATCTAGCTTATTAATCTGCTTGTCTGTTTCTTTAGTTAATTGTAAAGTACATTGTAGGACAATCGAGAAATCCTGTAGCATAAATGTTAATTGTAATGCTTGTATGCTAAGCAGAAACTCAAAAAAAAGACAGGAGCAACCTTTTTTTCTGAGAATGAAATGTAGCATTCTGGCTCATACATGCTGCAAATACATTTGTAGCCATAGCCAGGGCAATATTTTAATTGGTGCAATGGATCACCTGCTCCAGACCCCACCGTTTTGGGGGCCACCAGCACCATTATCACCCACGGCATTTAACCAGGGACAGATCATCTGAAGGTCATCTGGGCCACATGACCCAGGGCCTCCAACATTTGGAGGATCTTTTTGATAAGGGCCTAAGCAATTGCCCTGCATGTCCAGCAAATCACTGACCCTGGAGCCATTACTGTCCAAATTTTTGGTTTAATACATTATCCTGCTGGAAAAAATGTGTTCCCTACCTGTTTCATATACAAACTGTCCAGGCAATGGAAATACTAGGGCAGCAAGGAGAACAAAGTAAGTGTTGTGATGTATCCTATTTGGACCTTTTCCCTGGGGCCGCTCCCTGTCTAAGAGGCCGATTCATTAATAGCGGCAGGTAGCGACAGTTGAGCGACTGTAGCAGTATTTTCACAGCGCCCGCTAGTAGTCGCTGTGCTTGGCCGTTGTTCGGTTGTTGATAGCGACTGAGTCGGTGTGCAGTAATGTTGAATACGGGGTGACGAGTCGCTATTTGACAGGTTCCGCGATGTATGGGTGCGCATGATAGCGACTGGTCAGAGCGACCGGCTCCCACCATATTCATCAAAAAATCACGCTCAAAAAATTCTCGCGCTGTGAAATGCATGTTTAAACCCCAGAGCGCTGGCGGCGATGTGTTAAAAGTAGTTTTTTAACCCCCAAACCACCATATTTTTGGAAACAAAAAAAAAAAAATTTATAAAGAATTTAGTAATATGAATACAATAATATCAGACCTGTAATATCAATTCTGCACACATTTTTTTTTTTTTTACCTTAAAAAATGATCTAACATGGCAGAAGTGGTCACAGAATTTTTCACATTTAAAAAAAAAAACATTAATAACAATTAATTATGAATATTTAAAGATTGTTCCATTGAAATGCATTGGAGAGCGCCAGGTAGCGAGAGGTCATACCTGTCGCTGTTCAAGGTCGGATGCTGGCACTGTGGGCTGAGGCTGGAATAATGATGAATGAGTGGCTATCTGGCGCTATCTCAGTCGCTAAGCAGAATTAGCTTGATAAATGTGTGATTGTGGTGGGGAGCCGGCGTTCTCGTGGCGAGGCCCGTCATTACCGGCCGCTCACCATTCGCTACCTGTCGCTATTCCTTCATAAATAAGGGCCTAAGTGGCTTAGCCGTAAGGACGCAGAGGGACAATGAACACGCTTATTGGTTCAGTAGGACTGTGGGAGTGACTGGAAAGTGAGTTGATCGGCGACCTGGGGAAATACACACAGCGGGGCATCCCAATTCAGGATGCCGCTGCACAGAGGAACAACACCCGAAAAAGTGAAATTCCTGTGTGTTGTTCCTCTTTAAGTGGGGAAGTGGGTTTCTTTCATTTTTGCACAACTTGTGAACTCATAGGGGGTCCAAATCATCCTCTACACCAAATAAAATAAAAGAGGCACAGGGAAGGCAATTTTCGGCATTCATCTCCATTACTAAAATCATTCTATTTTCCCAAGTTTTCTCTATGCTTCTGGTGAAGTTCTCTTGATGAAACATCAGCAATAGAAGAATGAATTTTCATTTGAACCAGTGAACCAATTTTTGGTTATATAGAACTGTGATGTTAACACTATTAGGGGCTGTCTTTTTATGATAATTGAATACATGCCATATTTTAATTAAAAACAAAATATATGTATTTTTCAATACTTTTTGATTTTGAGATGCCGTCCAGGGATAATTCCGCCTCTTCCCTAAGCAGACTTGATTAATAATACATGTAAATATTACAGAGGAAGTCCAAGCATTTTGTAACACTCCATCCATCCCTCTTGCACCCTTCTATCAGACAATTCATTTTACTGCACTCAATGAGCAAATCAGTAAACCATAAAAAAATAAAATCTTTTAATTAAAGGATGCAGTGTCCCATTTTATATATATATATATATATATATATATATATATATATATATATACATATATATATTTTTTTTTTTTTACAAAGTGTATATTTGTCATTAGTTGTGATCATAGCCATGGTGGTCAAATTGTTTGTAACCCTATTTTATCCAGCATTGATAAATGTAATGTCTGGAGGGAGCTGTAGAAGCGCTCTCCCTGAATATACTGCAGCGTCTGAGCATACCAGCATGCTATTGTTTCATGTAGCGCCCCGGGGGAAAGCAGGCCAAGGCAATGCCACATATAACAACAGGACAACACTGCAGTGAACGATAGGTAGCGCCAGTTAAAGCGGACCTTCACCCTGAATAGGAACATATCTTATATGTTTCCCCCATGCTGTACATACAGATTGCTCACATTAAAAATCATCTTACCTGCATTTACTGCATGTTATGAGCCTTTAAACATTCAAGATGGCAGCTCATGGGGCATCAGGCAGCCTGCAAACAGGAAGTGCCTTCTGACTGTGTCGCTCTGCATTCTGCGATTGCTGACCTTTTCCTGACCCCAGCTCTGCTCTGTCTGAGCAAAGCACAGCTATAACCCGCCCCCCTGCACTTTATCCTGCTCTCCTCTCCTTAGTATGTAATGCTTCTGAATAAAGATGGCGGTGCCCGTATCCTAGAGTCTTGAACAGAGTTGTAGCCCGGTGGGGGAAAGAATATAAAAAAAATTAAAATATATTAATTTTAGATGCTGGGGAATAGTTTTTTAAGGGTTTGGTCTTTTTATTAAATCATGCTGAAGGTCCGCTTTAAGTGCATCCAACGCTAGACGCTGAAGCCCATATTAAAGAAAAAAACACAAAGCCAGCGTCAGCGCTATAAAACTGGGCGCTCTACCAACCATCGCCTGCCGCTATATAAAAAATGTCAGTTTCGGAACACATATACATCTGCAGCACCAGAGCGAAAACACATGGAATTACATTGTTTCTACACTGCAATAATGACACTGCAATGGCAGCCCAACATATATTATTCTGACAAAAATAGAAAAAAATAAATATATGACAATATAAGTCTTTGTTTTCTGAGCAGGAGAGCCAAAACAATCTTTATATGAATAAGTGGATCCAAACTCTATTTATACACAATAATTGAAAGACCATTGAATTGTATTGGAGAACGCTACTGAGCGACAGGTGCTACATGGGACTTCTGATCATACAGCACCAGCGCTTTACACTGAGCCACCGCTAGTAATGCTATGTGACGCTAAATGATAGAGGCGCTCATCAGCTTGACTTGCATATATATGGTTTTCACATACTGTGCCCGGCGTTCACCTGATGCTAGAAACATAGAAATTTTATGGCAGAAGGAGAGCATAGGCTCCATCTAGTCTGCCCTTATGTGTATACTGTATGCACTCTTTATCTTAGGATAGATGTGTGCTTATCCCAGGCATGTTTAAATTCAGTGACTGCTGGAAGTTTTTTCCAAGCATCTACTACTCTTTCTGAAAAATAATATTGTATAACATTGCTCCTGATCATCCCCCTAACTAGCGTCAGGTTGTGCCCCCTTAGCCTAAGTTTCTTCTTAAAAACACTTCCCTCCTGAACCTTATTCAGTCCTTTCACATATTTAAAGGTCTAGATCATGTCCCCCCTCTCCCTTCCTTCAATCATTTTTGTTGCCCGCCTTTGGACACGTTCTATTTGAATAATGTCTTTTTGCAGGTAAGGTCTCCAGAACTGCACACAGTATTCTAGCTGTGGCCTTACCAGGGCTCTATACAGCGGCATTACAACCTCCCTCTTCCTTCTGGTGATGCCTCGAGCTATGCAGCCGAGCATCCTGCTTGCTTTTCCCACTGCCTGGCTACACTGTCCACTCATCTTGCAGCTATCAGTAATCAGTACCCCTAAATCTCTCCTCCGAGGTCCTGGCTAACACAGTGCTGCCCATACGGTGCTCAGAGCAGGGATTCCTTCTACCCAAGTGCATGATTTTACATTTAGAGACATTAAACTCTAGTTTCCACAGTTTTGACCATCTATCCAGTAAAGCTAAATCCTTTTCCATGTTGCAGACACCTCCAGCAATATCCACCCTATTACTAACCTTTGTATCATCAGCAAACAGGCAAACTTTTCCTACCAAGCCTTCTCCTATGTCACTTACAAATATATTAAAAAGAATGGGGCCCAGGACAGAGCCTTGCGGCACACGCTACGTGGTACTATGTGGCGTTATCGCTTCTTAAATAAGGCCCATAGTAAGCATTACATGCAAGAGTCACAGACGTAGCACGGAAGACAGAAAAGCAAAAGACACTAAATAGTATCATTCTTTAAAAACCAGCATCATAAATATGACATTTAAAACCTGTGCTGCTCTTTAAAGTGGACCAACACCCAGGATTTTCACTATCCTGGATTTTGGTCCACTTCCGCGGGGCACCCTGATTGGGGCCCGCTACATGAAACCCCCCAGATCGCCCTAAAAAACTCCCCTCACCCCGCTCCTACGCGAGCGCTCGTCCAATCAGAGCGCTCAGAGCCGCTGTGGTATGTACGGATAAGCGACGGACAACCACAGCGGCTCTGAGCACGCTGGAGGCCACATCTAACAGGGTGCGCGCCCTGCTAGAGAGTAGCGCGAGAAGCGGCCCTGTTGGAACGGGGATAAGGTAAGGTTTCTAGGCGTCCGGCGGGGTTTCACACAGCGGGACATCCCGATTTCGGATGCCCCGCGGGGAGGGATCTGATCGGCCCGGGAATCTTATAGATTCTCGGGCTGATCCCCCCTGGGTGTTGGTCCACTTTAAAACAGTCAGGAAAATTCAGAATTTTTATCTCATGCAATCTCATGGCGACCAGTGTTACTGAATCATGGCTTTAGTGATCATTTTACTTTAGACTATTGTTCCTTGTGTGCTGTGGTACAAACACCGCTCTGGATTTCTTTTGTCAACACAATATGCAATAAAATAAAAAGGTTACACTAATAAAAGGCTTTAATAGCATTAACGAGTGCCAAGTATTACGTGAATAGTTTGCACAGTTGACATTTGTGGTCACAGGGTAAACATAGAATTGTAGGTTCAAGCACTGCTCTGCTTTCTTAACTCTTTCAGTGCCAGCTACGTAGAATCTAGATTCGTAGATTTGACATAGCTGGCCTTTTCCCCCTGTTGTGGCCCAAAGAAATATAAAAAATCCTCACCACTATCCTGGATCCAGCACCCGGGGGCTCCAACTCTTCTGGTGCATCTGACCCCACCTTGGTGGTCTTAAAGGGAACTAAAACCCAGGATTTTGACTATCCTGGGTTTTGGTTTTTGCCCCCTGGGCACCCTGATTGGGGATGCTGTGTGAAAGCCCCTAGATTGCCTGATCTGACTTACCCTTCGCCATTCCTATGGCCCATGCGCTCCTGTCCCTTCGTCTAAGAGCTCATCTAAGCAAGCGGACCTGAGGGCACTCGGATCCCCACTACCCGCTGGACTGGGAAATAAGGTGAGTTTCCGGGTGACCTGGGGGCTTTACACAGTGGGACATCCCGATTCTGGATGCCCCAGGGGGAGGGAAACTAATGGCCTCAGGGCGTGGGTTTTGGTCCTCTTTAAGCAGGGAAGAAAAAGGGGCTTTCTCTGCCCATGTCTTTTCCATTTGGGGGGGTCTCCGGGGGAAGTGACTACTGATACATATGTGGTACTGCTGCGATCAGGAGGAACAGGACTTTTACATGCATATATGGTTTTCTTGAAAACACAAACATTTTAAAAAATTTAAAGCAACAAAATTACAAGCAAGACATTT
The DNA here is from genome assembly GCA_027917425.1 of Gastrophryne carolinensis. Classification (NCBI taxonomy): domain Eukaryota; kingdom Metazoa; phylum Chordata; class Amphibia; order Anura; family Microhylidae; genus Gastrophryne; species Gastrophryne carolinensis. The sequence continues at coordinate 115,604,484 of CM051237.1, read as the reverse complement.
CATTTTAAAGCTCAAACTCTGCCGAAAAAAACAACATATAACCATTGTATGTCACTGTATAACAATGAACATCGGAATATATTCATGAATAGAACGAGCGCATACTGTACCTCTTGTACATGGAACTGAGTATGCAAAGGAGGGGCTAAGTGTATATTATTCAATGTCACACAAAGACGTTTTTATGAGCCAGAAACCCTGACAATACACCTTATATGCAAAATGACAGTATATAATGTTGTACAGTATGTAAAAGCTCCACCGTAGAAAATTGTTCTGTTATGCAAAACAAAAGAGTGCCCTGCAGCATACTGACGCATAATCCACACCTTCTGCTAACTCACTGTTGAAGTGAAATTAGCAGTAGGAAGACCCAGTTTGTGAATCACAGAAAGTTAATTAGGATATAGAAAAGGCCAAAACAACAAATATTCAGCCTTTCAAAGTCTATGATGGGCGGCAGGTAATGACGCTCACCGCCACGAGAACGCCGGCTCCCCTCCGCAATCACACATTTATCAAGCCGATCCTGCTTAGCGACTGACAGAGCGCCAGATAGCGAATCATTCATCATTATTCCAGCCTCAGCTCACAGCGCCAGCGAGAGACCTTGAACAGCGACAGGTATGACCTCTCACTACCTGGCGCTCTCCAATGCATTTCAATGGAACAATCTTTAAATATTCATAATTAATTGCTATTAATGTTTTTTTTTTTTTTTTTTTTTTTTTAAATGTCAAAAATTCTGTGACCACTTCTGCAATGTTAGATATTTTTTTTAAGGTTAAAAAAAAAAAAAAAAAGATTTGATATTACAGGTCTGATATTAATGTATTCATATTACAAAATGTTTTGAAAAACATGTTTTTTTTTTTTTTTTAAATATGGTTGTTTGGGGGTTAAAAAACTACTTTTAACCATCGCCGCCAGCGCTCTGGGGTTTAAACAAGCATTTCACAGCGCAAGAATTTTTTGAGCGTGATTTGTTAATGAATAAGCTGGGAGCCGTTCGCTATGGCCATTCGCTGTCATGCGCTCCCATACAGCGCGGAACCTGTCAAACAGCGACTCCTAACCCCGTATTCAACATTACCGCACACCGACTGAGTCGCTGTCAACAGCCGAACAACGGCCAAGCACAGCGAATACTAGCGTGCGCTGTGAAAATACCGCTACTGTCGCTACCTGGCGCTATTAATGAATCGGCCTCCCCGAATGGTTATTCAAGCTGGATAAAGGCACATGTCCTTCAAGTGCATTCAGGATTGACCTTAGGTGGAATGGTGCCCTGTGCAGAGGCTCAAGACAGTGCCCCCAAAACACACACATACATCAGTGTTTGGAAGAAAAAACTGTCTGAGAGAGAAGAAAAGCAAAAATACAGCCATATCTGATTTTTTGGGACCTTTAAAGTGGGCCAACTACTGTAACTAAAATCTAAAAGACATCAGGGCTGGTGGTTTTAGTCCCCCCGGGGCATTCTAATTGCTGTGGGAACCCCCCAATCACTTGAAAAAACACTCAAATTTCTGCCATGCTCACTGGTGGCTGCATCTCCAGCTGCATCCAGCCATTCAGAGAGGCTGTAAATGGGAACGTGCCTCAGTTCGCAGAGAGGCCAGGAAAGCAACTCCATCTTGTCCCTCCAGAGCTGTGGTCTAAATGGCCCTGATTAGAACAGTGCATGTACATGTGCTGTGGGACAGGAGGTAAGTTATTAGGGGCAACCTGTGGGGTTTCACTCAGTGGGGCATCCCTATTTGGGGCAAGGACCAAAACCTGGATTAGTGAGTGTAGTTAAGAGTAAAAGTCCCCTTTAGCCAGTGGATAATAAGAAGGGAAGTTTTTAAAGAATAAGCTCGTGCCCCCATACCTATGATTAACTAATCAGCACACTGTTTCCATGTCTCTTCCACTCCTGTGGCTCTATGTTGCTCAAGTGGGTGTGGCTTTCTTGGCTTGGAGTAATGCCCTTAGTATAGCTTTGCCTACAAATCCCAGAATCTGTCGGCTGTAACCTTCCCAGGAGAGAACACTAATCGGACACAACATTGTGAGCCTCTCATCTGAAGAGGTTGAATTAGAGCAGGGGAGGGTTGAATCTGCTCAGGATTGTGGAGCGTCATCTCTGCTCAGCCAATCAGATGATTTGCAAGTCACATTCAGGAAGTCTCTGCTAGGTACACCAAAAACACCACTTTTGGTTGCTTGAGAGTTGCAAAAAAATGCAAAAGAAAGTTGATGAGTTTAGCACCTTGAGGACGTCATTTTGGCACCCAGTAATGGAAACTTTTAAAATGTCATCACAGATTTGTGAACCAGAAGCCACCCTTTTCCAGCTTATAAGTGCAGGTGTTCATAAATAAACATCAGCATCTGCTACCACTGCCGAAGAAGAGGACTAAAAGGGTCTAAATATACTTGGGATTTATGGAGAGAAAAAGGTTAGCTCGACATGTACTTGAATTCCACTACACCTTACACCAGCATTGTTTTTAAAAAAAAGTTGAGCACTATGGGTGCACAGGCAAAATAGCACATGGGGGGGGGGGTGCAGAATGCAGAAAAAAAAACACATAAAGTGTAAACATAGCAGACACAATGCTGTCAGCTAACAAGTGAAAACACATACCCACCAATTATAAATGCAAAAAGATATTTATTGAAAGGAGGACAAGGACACAACATATTTAAAAATGTGGAGGGCTGGCGATTCTCCCCTAACACACTATGGCAAATAATCAAGCTATATTACAGCAAAGGGACCCCATTGGACAGGACAAAAAGTGCAGAACATATCTGCAAAAATTCAATAAGCAGTGCCATAAAATCAATTGATCTAAATCACTATGAATAAATGAAAGCACAAAGTGCAAGTACATTTAAAGTGGAACAAAACCCGGGAGTTTTACTTTCCCCCTGTTCGCCCATGAAAACTCACCTGTCCAGGCTTCAAAGGCGCACATGCAGGCTCTCTTAAAATGAGACTACATTATTTGGCAGGCGGTTCTCATTGAGTGCGTTCTACCGCATACCCCACACCCCTGGCTGTGCACGCGCTTTCGCTGTAGGCTATCTGAATGGCTGGGGAGGGAGTGCACAACGCCGGGAAGGCAGGGGGTGCGGCAGCACACACTTTCCATTGTATGCAATGAGAGCTGCCTGCCGAATGATATGGTCACAGCAGATGGCTTTCATTGGAGGAGAGCCTGCGCAATGTGTCACTGAAGCGGGGAAAGGTGAGTTTTTAAAAGTGTCCTCGGGGTTTGACACTGGGCATCCTGATTCAGGATCCCTATCCCTGGGGAAAAGTCAGCGGCCATCCCTAAAATCTTTTATATTCCAGACCGGCTGCTGCTGGGTTTTGTTCTGCTTTGAGCCCAGTACTCACGCGCCCCGTGGTTCCCCACACCACGGGGAAGGGTGAAGTAACCATGCGCTGCATCTTACCAAATTTATATCTGCCTTCCATCCTGTATGCACGACTTTTACTAAGCAACCTGTGCCCCTGGCTGGTCCGTATTGTCAGAATTGCCCGCTCATTATCACTGCTGCAGATAGCAGCGGGCAAGGAGGACGTCAGAGTTGTGGATGGGGACAAGAGACAGAACGTCAATTGACCACCAAGGTCACCCACATGTTTAAGAAAGTCTTGCCTCTCCAAGCAGTTTCTCCATAACCAAAGATATTGATATTGATATGGAATTCTTGCCTTGAGGGCATCAGTGTGGAAACTGCAATAAAGCAATAAGTAAAGGCTTGAGGCCTATCCAGAAAACGAATGCGGTGACAAATCTGTGGACCTAACAGGAAAGAACAAGTAAGTCTTTTACTAATTGTAAAAATAAGGGAGTCATATACCTACGGTCTTGCCCCTGTCCCAAAATGTACGTATGCAGGGACAAGACCGTAGGTATATGACTCCCTTATTTTTTTCTGGCTCTGTAATTTCCAATAGCGCATAGAAGTCCCAGCACCCGATTCTAACTTATTAGCTTTGATTGTTGCATTCGGTATTGACTGGCCTGTGTCAGCGCCTGTTGGACCCCACTGCCAATTATCCCTGCGCCAGTGAGCGCCACTTTGTACTGCTGTCTTTTCGGCGCTGCACAGAAAGATTGGCGTTGTATTTTTCCAGAGCTTATCTGCGTCATCACAGTTACAAGATATCACTGCTGGGGACAAACTTTACATTGCGTTTAGGCTGTGTTTTGTTTTGTTCAAATTACCCATTGGTAAGAAAAACAAGCCGACAGGAAAAACAAAAAATGACATTTGGCGACATGAAAGTCCTGTGTTTACATTAGTGACAAGTCCCAATGCACGTTCTGTACAAATAATGTGTGTAATAGTAATTATAAGCATAAAACAGTTCAATACAGTTCTGCCATTGTGCTCTATGGGATCTTGACCTACAGCACCACTTTAAACTGAACGGCGTGTGAGGCCAAGCCGCACATTTAATAATGCAGAAAAAAACAGATGCATTGCAATTGTGCCACAAAATTCACAGGTACAGGAAAGCCACTACGCCCGTTTGGCAACGAATGTGCTAGTCCGTAAGGTCAGCACATTACTCAGATTTATGTGATTCTAAGAATGAGCACATGTGAACACACTCAGGGCTTTATTCAGCCAGGTAGTGCCTTGTAAGCGACAGGTAGCGGCAGGAAGTGTCTGGAGAACGCCGGCCGCAGCACGCAATACCACATTTATGAAAGCGAATTTGGTGAGTTACAGCGACAAGTAGCGACCAATTCATCATTACAGGCGACTCAGCGGAACCCGGCGGTGCTCTGGCTTCCAGAGTGCCTGGTATTACCTGTCGCTACCTGTCGCTCTCCCATACATTTCAATGGACATTTCTTTTCTTCTGTTTAAACAGGGTTTTCTTTTAATATTTTTTTTGTTTTGCATCAAATCATTGTATGACCTCTCCTGGCCTATTTAAATACATTTTTTAAACCTTTTTTGATTTTTTATAATTTTATGCAGAATTGTCATTACAGGTCTGGTATTAAAGTGTTAATGTCACAATGAACGCCGGCACTGTACGCTAAGGCTGGGATAATGATGAATCAGACGCTACATGGCGTCTACATACATACTAGTCGCTCACCAGATTTGGCTTCATAAATGTGTAATTGCGTGCCGTGTCCGGTGTTCACCTGACGCTACTTGACGCTACCTGCCTTTGATCTGCTACAGACACTTTACAACAATGGGAGTACCACAAAATCCAAAAAGACATGTTTAGCAAGATCAATGAGAAATTGCCCAAAAACAACTCTAAAAATATAACTAATGGGACAAGACATACAAACACAACCATACCGTCATCGGTTGAAAACTATGACCAAATAGGCCAAAACTCGCACACAGAAAAACACACTATTCAATCCACTGGAAGTTTCCTTCAATGCAATTCAGTGGAAAACAGGCGTACTTAAAACAGTGCATACAGTCTGGGAGTCAGGTATGCTACTTTGTTAAATGACTAGAGACAACATGTGCGCCAACTGCAAACGATTAATGATTACATAAATACACATGTTCTCAATTCGGTGCATATTTTGGGAGCAAAAACTGAAATATGCTTAAAATGAACGGCCCCTAATGTATTGGCACTTTTTCTCCTGTCCAGTTGGAAGCCTTTGTTACTAATTTATCCACTGGGCTGTAATATAGTTTGATTATTTGCCATAGTGTGCTTGCCAGCCCTCCACATTTTATAATATGTTGTGTCTTTGACCTTATGTTTGTTCACCATTCATGTCACCATTAGAGATGAGCGAACCGGTTCGGACGAACCGGAATTCGCTCCGAATTTCAGGGAAAATTCGATTCGGCACGAACCCGAATTTTTTTTGGTTCGTGCCGATCGAATTTTCCCTGAAATAAAAAAAAAAAAATGCCGGCATGGTGGGAGCGGGCAGGCCGGCTACGCTGTCAGTGGGCGGCGGAAGCCAGCCCACTGACAGCGCAGCCGGCCTGCCCGCTCCCACCATGCCGGCATTTGTTTAAAAAGCAAACACTTACCTGCATGGTGGGAGCGGGCAGGCCGGCTACGCTGTCAGCGGGCGGCGGAAGCAAACACTTACCTGCATGGTCGGAGCGTGGAGGGCGGCGCCGCTCTCAGCTGTCATCAGAGGACGCGTCATCAGAGGGCGCCTGAGAGCGACGCCGGCCTCCACGCTCCGAGCATGCAGGTAAGTGTTTGCCTCCGCCGCCCGCTGACAGCGTAGCCGGCCTGCCCGCTCCCACCATGCCGGCATTTTTTTATTGCAGATGAGCGATTCGTGAAAGTTCGATTCGGGCGAACCCGAATTTCTTGGGGAAATTCGGCGAATCGCCCGAATCGAACTTTCAAGAAGTTCGCTCATCTCTAGTCACCATTCATGAAATAAATCTTTTTGCATTTAGAATTGGATGAGCGTTTTCGCTTGTGGGCTGACAGTGTTGTGTCTGCTATTTTTTCTTTAGGATTTAGACTATGGCCCTTATTTAAGAAGGGATAGCGTCAGGTAGTGGCTGGTTAATGAGAGGTAGCGACAGGTAGTGACTGGTGAACGCCGGACACGGCACGCAATTACACATTTATCAAGCAGAATCTGTTTAGCGCCTGGGATAGCGCCATGTAGCGTCTGATTCATCATTTTCACAGCCTCAGCGAACAGCGCCAGCGTTCAGCCTTGCAAGCGCCAGGTATGACCTCTGGCTACCTGACGCTCTCCCATACATTTCAATGGACGATCCTTTTCTTCTCTTTAAACGGGGTTTTTTATTTTTTTTCAAAAAAATCACAAATAATTCTGTGACCTCTTCTGGCATTGAAATAGCAGTTTTTTCATATTTTTTTCATTTTTTATATATTTCCTCAGAAATGACATTACAGGTCTGGCATTAAAGTGTTCATGTTACAATGTTGCTACAATGTAATTCCATATGTTTTTGCTTTGTTACTAGTTGATAGATGCTTGAAAATAGACTTTAAACAAGCCAGATATTTGTGAGGCTGTTTTTTTGCTGAATATGGTGTGAGTCGGTCGCTATGAGCAGTCGCTAACATGCGCTCCCATACAGCGCTGTACTGGTCAAATAGCGACTCCTCACAATGTATTCAACATTACTGAACAGCGACTGAGTCGCTATAAAGTAGCGACTCACGGCTGAGCACTGCGACTACTAGCGGCGCTCTGAAAATGCCTGCTACAGACGCTCATCTGTCGCTACCTGCCGCTAATGATGAATCAGCCTCATAGTGTCTCCATTACAACAGCATTGCTTTGTAAAAGAAGAGTGCAGGTGCGGAAAGGCCAGACAACAGACCATTAACCAGTAAAAAAACATTTGCTAAATTATAAAAAATATGCAGGGAAGACTGAGGGAATGTTGAACACTTAGAATTCTACATCAGACAACAATGGGACAACATTTTTCTCCCAAAACGCCATGTTCAAACTTCTTAGGCCATTCAGGATTCTCCTCAATGGTCCATTGGAGACAATATATCCCAGTAAAAACGAGTAAAATAAAAAAATAACTAACCTGGGCACCAGACATCCACTTTAAGATGTTTATTACTTGCACACAGGTGAATTGTAATAATGTAGATCAAAACCCAGGATTTTGACTATACTGGGTTTGGGTCTTTGCCCCCCAGGCACCCGATCGGGGATGCCCTGCTGTGTGAAAGCCTTTCCTCGATCCTATGGTGCATGCGCAGCACTTCGTCCAGTCAGGGCTATTGGTGGCGCACTGGTGGCAGCACCCCCCGTTACCCTTTAACAGGGAGCGTGCCCACGTCAGCCATTCACAAAGGCCTAAAGGGACCAGGAACGAAGGTGAAAATTCAAGCTACCTCAGGGGGTTTGACACAGCGGGGCATCCTGAATCTGGAGCAATGAGTATGCCTTCCCTGGAGTCTCATAGACTCCAGGATGGGTTTTGGTCCACTTTAATTATTTACATGACTTTGGACGATATTTGCCCAACACTCAGTTCTGCCTTAAAAGAGAAACTACTATTTATTAAAAATATACTCAAAAATATATTTACACATATATGAAAAGCTGTCCTGCCACTTCATGTGCCCCTAAATATGATCCATAACATATCTATTTGTGAAATAATGAGAGCAGTCCTACCTGGGTACATGAATCCATGAAATCCCCATTTTTTTAAATTGTTTTTGTTCCAAAAATGATTCAGTTGACAGCAGACCTGACTAAAACTACCCTCTATTCTTCATCTAGTTAAAAAATAGAAAACTAAATATTTCATTTTTTAGAACAACAAAGGCATAAAAACTTTCAACCCTTGAGCTTAAATTCTAGCTTAAATTTCACATATTTACACGAACACAACACAAACATTTATTTATTCTAGTAGCTGGTAATAGTTTGGTTCAGCTATGTTAAAAGAAGCGCAAACAATATATAAAATACAAATGTAAAAATATATATAATATAATGTATTAATAAAACCGCAGATTGGTAGCAAAAAAAAAAAGAAATCTCAATGCTGTCACCAGCATCATTTAGGGAGTCACAGTGGCCGGTACCAGCAGATTAAAGATGATATTAAATAGCAGAGGCATTATGCAGTCTAAAGGGCCCGGAAGATAGGACATGATAATTTACACTTATTAGCAGGAGAATGGGCTAGATTAAAGGTAGCATGCTAAAATGGTTTGTCATTTTCCTTTTTGTGTGTGCATGGAAAACTTGCAGAACCTTTTATTCACCTATTAAATTCATTATTCTGTTCTCAAACTTAGATACCCACAACAGACAGAAAGCCATCTAGTTGACGTCTTTATGGCGAAGAGGGCATATCACAGATTAAAGGTGCGAGCAGCCGCTGAAAAAGGAACCTCATTTATGTCAATTCATCTCACTCCAAAAGGGGCCTGGAAATTAATTAGCCAGCAAATTAAAATGATGGGACCAGTGGCAGAATTCAAAAAAGCCCCCTTTGAAAGTGTGGAGGATCCACTGAAAAGATGAGTGTTAAACAATTTAACTGTACTTTTCCTGGAGATCAAAAGGTTTGGTTGGTGAAAACATGTACAGCCCTATATGACTATATCAATAGCCCTCCTACTCATTATTCTCTAGTTAAATGGCCCTGCTGTATGCAGCGACACTGGCACAAAGTATATTAGTATGGATAGACATAATTTAATAGTTAATTTGTAAGGCTTGTCTCAAGATATACTTATTGTAGCCTTCCCTTATTCTGCTGGGTTAAATTAGATCCATATTTTAGTCAATGTGAATAAGGCTTATATTTTCTACAAAAATATATTAACAACCCATCATTAGAGGCTGCCTTCTTTAAAAAATGCAAGCTTATTGGCTTTGATTCGTAAGCAAGTCATTTACTGTGTTATTTACTAAGCAGAGAGCTTTCACATAGATTCCTCAGTATACTACCAGATGCTGTAAATACATAAAAAATATATTTCTTTACCACTGGATATATAAATTACATTACTACATTACTACTACATAGCAAAAAGAGTGTAAACAGGAGGGCACACTACTACTACTACTACTATTGTGCTTGAACAATTTTGAAACTAAACAAATGTATATAATGTTGATCCTCCATTTCTGTTATAAGTCTTCCCTTTTTTTTAAAGGGATTTCCTCCAGATTTGGGCCATATATGGGGGGACTGGTTACCACTGAAACACGTCAGTGAAACCTGATGTAGTGACAGTCAGCATTCTAATTCAGCCCAAAAGATAAGCTGACCATTTTTCAGAGGGACATATTAAGGATGCTTGAATTGTGAATTGCTAGGTTAATATTTGATAGCAACAACATTGGTCACACATTAAATTGTCAACAATGTCACAATTTAAAGTTATACTAAAAGCAAGCCTGGTTGTTATCTTGTTGCCTCGAGCTCCATGTTGCACTGTCCCAAATGTCATTCCATTTTCAAAAAGACCTTGTAGTTCTACCTTGTGTTTCTCATGCTGAGCTGTGACTGACAGAGTGGAAGGCTCCATTTTATCACTGTTTATCAACAGTGGGGATGTCAACTTGACATGAGGATTGAATTGGTGGTCCTGATCAGGGTGGAGGCAGAGGAAGAAGAATTCCCCCTTCATTTCTGTGACCAGAGAAAGAGAAGGCATGGGACCGACACTTCAGGTAAGCATCCAGCCAAATGATTTTAAAGTTTAACTGGTCAATCCCTTTAAAGTGGACCAATACATGTACAGGCGTGGGTGTTGGTACCACTGCTATAAGACTGGGGGGCATGCAGAATGCTGTAGCCCTCCTCACATAACCCCCCAGAATGCCCAAAATCATTATCTCTAGCCTCAATTTTTGTCGGGAATCCAGAGCCACGACTGGCCACCCGGCGAGGATCGAGGCTAAAAGTAAGAATTATGGACGTTATGTGACTTATAGCGGCGTTACCAACAGCCACGCCCATGTGGGTACTAAATACTAAAGCACAACCCATTATTTACCACTCGAAAATAAGGCTGTTTCTATATTTCAGTTGAAAAGGCAAACTGTACTGAAAGTTCAGGTAAACTGGTTTCCACACACCCCTTTGACTCCAGCTTGAATTGCAAATGTCCACTATGGTAAGAATTATGGACGTTATGTGACTTATAGCGGCGTTACCAACAGCCACGCCCATGTGGGTACTAAATACTAAAGCACAACCCATTATTTACCACTCGAAAATAAGGCTGTTTCTATATTTCAGTTGAAAAGGCAAACTGTACTGAAAGTTCAGGTAAACTGGTTTCCACACACCCCTTTGACTCCAGCTTGAATTGCAAATGTCCACTATGGTAAGACAAGTACGATGACAACAAAAGAAAAGAGAAACCAAAGATGATATTTCAGCCAGAGGCTGCTGTCCCTTGCATTGTGCTGCATTAGACACTGGCTCTCAAGATGTGGCAAACTGGGGCCAAAATTCAGTCTGGAATTTTACTGGCCCTTGGACAGCCAATGACCAGTCCCAATGAGGTCCCCACAATGTGCCTTCTGGTAGGTTAACAGGTGTGCTCCAAGGTTGAAACTATATAATTCAGCTGCGGGGTAGAGTGGGGCCAGGTGTAGGAGAGCTGGGGAGAGACTAGTAGGGCAGGGATGGATGAAAGAGTTAAGAGAAGGCCCAAAAGCAATGCAGCCAACCAGCATTTTCCCAAGTTTCACTATGACCAGTTTGCTCCTGCTCTCAAATACCTAATTAGAAAAACAGCCCAGACTGTAGCCAAGGCAGACTGAGCATAGGAAGCACGGGGAGAATTTTCAGTGCACCACACTGCTTCAGGGCCACTTAGGTTGGGAGTAAACTCCAACATGCAGGCCACCTCAACAGGAGCACTGCTTCTTTTAACCCCCTGCTTTCTAAGTTCCCCCAGCCCCTTCCCCACACCTGGCCTTATTTTAACTCACCAGCCAAGACACCCCAACCCATTGTATGCCCCTTCATTCAATACTATTCAACATCACGACTAGTGGATAAACACGCTCATTTATTGTCTAAAGAACTTATGGGTTGTTGGTGGGATGATCACGGCCTGTAAATTTCTGAGCTGATTTTTGGCCGCAATCTGGCTGTAGCAATTAGGGATGAGCGAATCGATCCGGACGAACCCGGATTCGATCCGAATTTCAGGAAAAATTCGATTCGGATCGAATCCGAATTTCCCCGCGATTCGATCGCTCGAAGTTTTCCTTTAACATCCATTCATTTACATTACAGGCATTCTAAGATGGCGGACGGGACATGTCCAGACATCAACCCCGCGCCAGTGCAAGCTGGGACAGTCACATGCAGCCTATCAGCAGCCAGCAAGCCCGGTGACGTCACAGCGGTATTTAAGGCCGGCCATCTTGCTTTCCAGCCTCATTTCTCTATTGCATTCGTGAGAGACAGAACGCTGTGTAGCTGAGGGAGAGACAGACAGTTAGACAGGCAGGGACAGACAGGGACAGGCTGGAGACAGGCAGGAGACAGACAGGAGACAGACAGAAAGTAAGCGAAAAACAGGGAAAGGAAGGGAAAATCGGAGGCTGTCAGTTTTTTTTTCATCCAGCCTGCTTTGTTAGCGTTTTCAGGCTGCTTATACTAACTAACTGTGCATATATACTGAACTGATCTTAAGTCTGCTGTGAGGCATCCCATTCTGTGACTACACCAGCCTCTATTTAATAGCATAATAACCATTTGCACTTATTCTCATAGAAATCAGGCCTGATAAAGACACTTTTGCTGTGCATGCTCTCTGGTTTTTGTGGCATCCCATTCTGTGACAACACCAGCCTCTATTTAATAGCATAATAACCATTTGCACTTATTCTCATAGAAATCAGGCCTGATAAAGACACTTTTGCTGTGCATGCTCTCTGGTTTTTGTGGCATCCCATTCTGTGACTACACCAGCCTCTATTTAATAGCATAATAACCATTTGCACTTATTCTCATAGAAATCAGGCCTGATAAAGACACTTTTGCTGTGCATGCTCTCTGGTTTTTGTGGCATCCCATTCTGTGACAACACCAGCCTCTATTTAATAGCATAATAACCATTTGCACTTATTCTCATAGAAATTAGGCCTGATAAAGACACTTTTGCTGTGCATGCTCTCTGGTTTTTGTGGCATCCCATTCTGTGACAACACCAGCCTCTATTTAATAGCATAATAACCATTTGCACTTATTCTCATAGAAATTAGGCCTGATAAAGACACTTTTGCTGTGCATGCTCTCTGGTTTTTGTGGCATCCCATTCTGTGACAACACCAGCCTCTATTTAATAGCATAATAACCATTTGCACTTATTCTCATAGAAATCAGGCCTGATAAAGACACTTTTGCTGTGCATGCTCTCTGGTTTTTGTGGCATCCCATTCTGTGACAACACCAGCCTCTATTTAATAGCATAATAACCATTTGCACTTATTCTCATAGAAATCAGGCCTGATAAAGACACTTTTGCTGTGCATGCTCTCTGGTTTTTGTGGCATCCCATTCTGTGACTACACCAGCCTCTATTTAATAGCATAATAACCATTTGCACTTATTCTCATAGAAATTAGGCCTGATAAAGACACTTTTGCTGTGCATGCTCTCTGGTTTTTGTGGCATCCCATTCTGTGACAACACCAGCCTCTATTTAATAGCATAATAACCATTTGCACTTATTCTCATAGAAATTAGGCCTGATAAAGACACTTTTGCTGTGCATGCTCTCTGGTTTTTGTGGCATCCCATTCTGTGACAACACCAGCCTCTATTTAATAGCATAATAACCATTTGCACTTATTCTCATAGAAATTAGGCCTGATAAAGACACTTTTGCTGTGCATGCTCTCTGGTTTTTGTGGCATCCCATTCTGTGACAACACCAGCCTCTATTTAATAGCATAATAACCATTTGCACTTATTCTCATAGAAATTAGGCCTGATAAAGACACTTTTGCTGTGCATGCTCTCTGGTTTTTGGGGCATCCCATTCTGTGACAACACCAGCCTCTATTTAATAGCATAATAACCATTTGCACTTATTCTCATAGAAATTAGGCCTGATAAAGACACTTTTGCTGTGCATGCTCTCTGGTTTTTGTGGCATCCCATTCTGTGACTACACCAGCCTCTATTTAATAGCATAATAACCATTTGCACTTATTCTCATAGAAATTAGGCCTGATAAAGACACTTTTGCTGTGCATGCTCTCTGGTTTTTGTGGCATCCCATTCTGTGACAACACCAGCCTCTATTTAATAGCATAATAACCATTTGCACTTATTCTCATAGAAATCAGGCCTGATAAAGACACTTTTGCTGTGCATGCTCTCTGGTTTTTGTGGCATCCCATTCTGTGACAACACCAGCCTCTATTTAATAGCATAATAACCATTTGCACTTATTCTCATAGAAATTAGGCCTGATAAAGACACTTTTGCTGTGCATGCTCTCTGGTTTTTGTGGCATCCCATTCTGTGACAACACCAGCCTCTATTTAATAGCATAATAACCATTTGCACTTATTCTCATAGAAATCAGGCCTGATAAAGACACTTTTGCTGTGCATGCTCTCTGGTTTTTGTGGCATCCCATTCTGTGACTACACCAGCCTCTATTTAATAGCATAATAACCATTTGCACTTATTCTCATAGAAATCAGGCCTGATAAAGACACTTTTGCTGTGCATGCTCTCTGGTGTTTGTGGCATCCCATTCTGTGACAACACCAGCCTCTATTTAATAGCATAATAACCATTTGCACTTATTCTCATAGAAATTAGGCCTGATAAAGACACTTTTGCTGTGCATGCTCTCTGGTTTTTGTGGCATCCCATTCTGTGACAACACCAGCCTCTATTTAATAGCATAATAACCATTTGCACTTATTCTCATAGAAATTAGGCCTGATAAAGACACTTTTGCTGTGCATGCTCTCTGGTTTTTGTGGCATCCCATTCTGTGACAACACCAGCCTCTATTTAATAGCATAATAACCATTTGCACTTATTCTCATAGAAATCAGGCCTGATAAAGACACTTTTGCTGTGCATGCTCTCTGGTTTTTGTGGCATCCCATTCTGTGACAACACCAGCCTCTATTTAATAGCATAATAACCATTTGCACTTATTCTCATAGAAATTAGGCCTGATAAAGACACTTTTGCTGTGCATGCTCTCTGGTTTTTGTGGCATCCCATTCTGTGACTACACCAGCCTCTATTTAATAGCATAATAACCATTTGCACTTATTCTCATAGAAATTAGGCCTGATAAAGACACTTTTGCTGTGCATGCTCTCTGGTTTTTGTGGCATCCCATTCTGTGACAACACCAGCCTCTATTTAATAGCATAATAACCATTTGCACTTATTCTCATAGAAATCAGGCCTGATAAAGACACTTTTGCTGTGCATGCTCTCTGGTTTTTGTGGCATCCCATTCTGTGACTACACCAGCCTCTATTTAATAGCATAATAACCATTTGCACTTATTCTCATAGAAATTAGGCCTGATAAAGACACTTTTGCTGTGCATGCTCTCTGGTTTTTGTGGCATCCCATTCTGTGACAACACCAGCCTCTATTTAATAGCATAATAACCATTTGCACTTATTCTCATAGAAATCAGGCCTGATAAAGACACTTTTGCTGTGCATGCTCTCTGGTTTTTGTGGCATCCCATTCTGTGACAACACCAGCCTCTATTTAATAGCATAATAACCATTTGCACTTATTCTCATAGAAATCAGGCCTGATAAAGACACTTTTGCTGTGCATGCTCTCTGGTTTTTGTGGCATCCCATTCTGTGACTACACCAGCCTCTATTTAATAGCATAATAACCATTTGCACTTATTCTCATAGAAATCAGGCCTGATAAAGACACTTTTGCTGTGCATGCTCTCTGGTTTTTGTGGCATCCCATTCTGTGACTACACCAGCCTCTATTTAATAGCATAATAACCATTTGCACTTATTCTCATAGAAATTAGGCCTGATAAAGACACTTTTGCTGTGCATGCTCTCTGGTTTTTGTGGCATCCCATTCTGTGACAACACCAGCCTCTATTTAATAGCATAATAACCATTTGCACTTATTCTCATAGAAATCAGGCCTGATAAAGACACTTTTGCTGTGCATGCTCTCTGGTTTTTGTGGCATCCCATTCTGTGACAACACCAGCCTCTATTTAATAGCATAATAACCATTTGCACTTATTCTCATAGAAATTAGGCCTGATAAAGACACTTTTGCTGTGCATGCTCTCTGGTTTTTGTGGCATCCCATTCTGTGACTACACCAGCCTCTATTTAATAGCATAATAACCATTTGCACTTATTCTCATAGAAATTAGGCCTGATAAAGACACTTTTGCTGTGCATGCTCTCTGGTTTTTGTGGCATCCCATTCTGTGACTACACCAGCCTCTATTTAATAGCATAATAACCATTTGCACTTATTCTCATAGAAATCAGGCCTGATAAAGACACTTTTGCTGTGCATGCTCTCTGGTTTTTGTGGCATCCCATTCTGTGACTACACCAGCATCTATTTAATAGCATAATAACCATTTGCACTTATTCTCATAGAAATTAGGCCTGATAAAGACACTTTTGCTGTGCATGCTCTCTGGTTTTTGTGGCATCCCATTCTGTGACAACACCAGCCTCTATTTAATAGCATAATAACCATTTGCACTTATTCTCATAGAAATCAGGCCTGATAAAGACACTTTTGCTGTGCATGCTCTCTGGTTTTTGTGGCATCCCATTCTGTGACTACACCAGCCTCTATTTAATAGCATAATAACCATTTGCACTTATTCTCATAGAAATTAGGCCTGATAAAGACACTTTTGCTGTGCATGCTCTCTGGTTTTTGTGGCATCCCATTCTGTGACAACACCAGCCTCTATTTAATAGCATAATAACCATTTGCACTTATTCTCATAGAAATCAGGCCTGATAAAGACACTTTTGCTGTGCATGCTCTCTGGTTTTTGTGGCATCCCATTCTGTGACTACACCAGCCTCTATTTAATAGCATAATAACCATTTGCACTTATTCTCATAGAAATTAGGCCTGATAAAGACACTTTTGCTGTGCATGCTCTCTGGATTTTGTGGCATCCCATTCTGTGACAACACCAGCCTCTATTTAATAGCATAATAACCATTTGCACTTATTCTCATAGAAATTAGGCCTGATAAAGACACTTTTGCTGTGCATGCTCTCTGGTTTTTGTGGCATCCCATTCTGTGACAACACCAGCCTCTATTTAATAGCATAATAACCATTTGCACTTATTCTCATAGAAATCAGGCCTGATAAAGACACTTTTGCTGTGCATGCTCTCTGGTTTTTGTGGCATCCCATTCTGTGACAACACCAGCCTCTATTTAATAGCATAATAACCATTTGCACTTATTCTCATAGAAATTAGGCCTGATAAAGACACTTTTGCTGTGCATGCTCTCTGGTTTTTGTGGCATCCCATTCTGTGACAACACCAGCCTCTATTTAATAGCATAATAACCATTTGCACCTATTCTCATAGAAATTAGGCCTGATAAAGACACTTTTGCTGTGCATGCTCTCTGGTTTTTGTGGCATCCCATTCTGTGACAACACCAGCCTCTATTTAATAGCATAATAACCATTTGCACTTATTCTCATAGAAATTAGGCCTGATAAAGACACTTTTGCTGTGCATGCTCTCTGGTTTTTGTGGCATCCCATTCTGTGACAACACCAGCCTCTATTTAATAGCATAATAACCATTTGCACTTATTCTCATAGAAATTAGGACTGATAAAGACACTTTTGCTGTGCATGCTCTCTGGTTTTTGTGGCATCCCATTCTGTGACAACACCAGCCTCTATTTAATAGCATAATAACCATTTGCACTTATTCTCATAGAAATCAGGCCTGATAAAGACACTTTTGCTGTGCATGCTCTCTGGTTTTTGTGGCATCCCATTCTGTGACTACACCAGCCTCTATTTAATAGCATAATAACCATTTGCACTTATTCTCATAGAAATCAGGCCTGATAAAGACACTTTTGCTGTGCATGCTCTCTGGTTTTTGTGGCATCCCATTCTGTGACAACACCAGCCTCTATTTAATAGCATAATAACCATTTGCACTTATTCTCATAGAAATCAGGCCTGATAAAGACACTTTTGCTGTGCATGCTCTCTGGTTTTTGTGGCATCCCATTCTGTGACTACACCAGCCTCTATTTAATAGCATAATAACCATTTGCACTTATTCTCATAGAAATCAGGCCTGATAAAGACACTTTTGCTGTGCATGCTCTCTGGTTTTTGTGGCATCCCATTCTGTGACTACACCAGCCTCTATTTAATAGCATAATAACCATTTGCACTTATTCTCATAGAAATCAGGCCTGATAAAGACACTTTTGCTGTGCATGCTCTCTGGTTTTTGTGGCATCCCATTCTGTGACAACACCAGCCTCTATTTAATAGCATAATAACCATTTGCACTTATTCTCATAGAAATTAGGCCTGATAAAGACACTTTTGCTGTGCATGCTCTCTGGTTTTTGTGGCATCCCATTCTGTGACAACACCAGCCTCTATTTAATAGCATAATAACCATTTGCACTTATTCTCATAGAAATTAGGCCTGATAAAGACACTTTTGCTGTGCATGCTCTCTGGTTTTTGTGGCATCCCATTCTGTGACAACACCAGCCTCTATTTAATAGCATAATAACCATTTGCACTTATTCTCATAGAAATCAGGCCTGATAAAGACACTTTTGCTGGGCATAGCACTACTGGTCCCAGCCAGGTCCACTTCTTTTTTGGGGGCATCCCATTCTGTGACTATAGCAGCCTCTGTTAAAGACCATATAACCATTTGCTCTTATTATATTTGAAATTAGCCTGATAAAGACACTTTTGCTGGGCATAGCACTACTGGACCCTGCAAGGGCATCCCATTCTGTGACTATAGCAGCCTCTGTTAAAGACCATATAACCATTTGCACTTATTCTCATAGAAATCAGGCCTGATAAAGACACTTTTGCTGGGCATAGCACTACTGGTCCCAGCCAGGTCCACTTCTTTTTTTGGGGCATCCCATTCTGTGACTATAGCAGCCTCTGTTAAAGACCATATAATCATTTGCTCTTATTATATTTTAAATTAGCCTGATAAAGACACTTTTGCTGGGCATAGCACTACTGGACCCTGCAAGGGCATCCCATTCTGTGACTATAGCAGCCTCTGTTAAAGACCATATAACCATTTGCTCATATTATATTTGAAATTAGCCTGATAAAGACACTTTTGCTCGGCATAGTACTTCTGGACCCTGCAAGGGCATCCCATTCTGTGACTATAGCAGCCTCTGTTTAAGACCATATAACCATTTGCTCTTATTATATTTGAAATTAGGCCTGATAAAGACACTTTTGACGGGCATAGCACTACTGGATCCTGCCAGGGCATCCCATTCTGTGACTATAGCAGCCTCTGTTTAAGATCATATAACCATTTGCTCTTATTATATTTGAAACTAGGCCTGATAAAGACACTTTTGCTGGGCATAGCACTACTTGTCCCTGCCAGGTGTACTTACTGCTGGTTTTTAGGGCATCCCATTCTGTGACTACACCAGCCTCTATTTAAGAACCTAACCATTTGCACCTATTCTAATTGAAATTAGGCATGATAAAGACACTTTTGCTGTGCATAGTCTTACTGCTGCCTGCCAGGTGTTCTCTGGTTTTTGGGACATCCCATTCTGTAACATACCATTAGCCTCTGCATTAACTGTAAGCTGCACAGTTATTTAAAGAAATTTGCCCTGTATGAGCCTGCTAACACACTGCTGCTGTGTGCATATATACTGATCTCAAGTCAGCTTTGGGGCATCCCATTCTGTAACATACCATTAGCCTCTGCATTTACTGTAAGCTGCACAGTTATTTAAAGAAATTTGGCCTGTATGAGCCTGCTAACACACTGCTGCTGTGTGCATATATACTGATCTCAAGTCTGCTTTGGGGCATCCCATTCTGTAACATACCATTAGCCTCTGCATTAACTGTAAGCTGCACAGTTATTTAAAGAAATTTGGCCTGTATGAGCCTGCTAACACACTGCTGCTGTGTGCATATATACTGATCTCAAGTCTGCTTTGGGGCATCCCATTCTGTAACATACCATTAGCCTCTGCATTTACTGTAAGCTGCACAGTTATTTAAAGAAATTTGCCCTGTATGAGCCTGCTAACACACTGCTGCTGTGTGCATATATACTGATCTCAAGTCTGCTTTGGGGCATCCCATTCTGTAACATACCATTAGCCTCTGCATTTACTGTAAGCTGCACAGTTATTTAAAGAAATTTGGCCTGTATGAGCCTGCTAACACACTGCTGCTGTGTGCATATATACTGATCTCAAGTCTGCTTGGGGCATCCCATTCTGTAACATACCATTAGCCTCTGCATTAACTGTAAGCTGCACAGTTATTTAAAGAAATTTGCCCTGTATGAGCTTGCTAACACACTGCTGCTGTGTGCATATATACTGATCTCAAGTCTGCTTGGGGCATCCCATTCTGTAACATACCATTAGCCTCTGCGTTAACTGTAAGCTGCACAGTTATTTAAAGAAATTTGGCCTGTATGAGCCTGCTAACACACTGCTGCTGTGTGCATATATACTGATCTCAAGTCAGCTTTGGGGCATCCCATTCTGTAACATACAATTAGCCTCTGCATTTACTGTAAGCTGCACAGTTATTTAAATAAATTTGGCCTGTATGAGCCTGCTAACACACTGCTGCTGTGTGCATATATACTGATCTCAAGTCAGCTTTGGGGCATCCCATTCTGTAACATACCATTAGCCTCTGCATTTACTGTAAGCTGCACAGTTATTTAAAGAAATTTGGCCTGTATGAGCCTGCTAACACACTGCTGCTGTGTGCATATATACTGATCTCAAGTCAGCTTTGGGGCATCCCATTCTGTAACATACCATTAGCCTCTGCATTTACTGTAAGCTGCACAGTTATTTAAAGAAATTTGGCCTGTATGAGCCTGCTAACACACTGCTGCTGTGTGCATATATACTGATCTCAAGTCTGCTTTGGGGCATCCCATTCTGTAACATACCATTAGCCTCTGCATTTACTGTAAGCTGCACAGTTATTTAAAGAAATTTGGCCTGTATGAGCCTGCTAACACACTGCTGCTGTGTGCATATATACTGATCTCAAGTCTGCTTGGGGCATCCCATTCTGTAACATACCATTAGCCTCTGCATTTACTGTAAGCTGCACAGTTATTTAAAGAAATTTGCCCTGTATGAGCCTGCTAACACACTGCTGCTGTGTGCATATATACTGATCTCAAGTCTGCTTTGGGGCATCCCATTCTGTAACATACCATTAGCCTCTGCATTTACTGTAAGCTGCACAGTTATTTAAAGAAATTTGGCCTGTATGAGCCTGCTAACACACTGCTGCTGTGTGCATATATACTGATCTCAAGTCTGCTTGGGGCATCCCATTCTGTAACATACCATTAGCCTCTGCATTAACTGTAAGCTGCACAGTTATTTAAAGAAATTTGCCCTGTATGAGCTTGCTAACACACTGCTGCTGTGTGCATATATACTGATCTCAAGTCTGCTTGGGGCATCCCATTCTGTAACATACCATTAGCCTCTGCGTTAACTGTAAGCTGCACAGTTATTTAAAGAAATTTGGCCTGTATGAGCCTGCTAACACACTGCTGCTGTGTGCATATATACTGATCTCAAGTCAGCTTTGGGGCATCCCATTCTGTAACATACAATTAGCCTCTGCATTTACTGTAAGCTGCACAGTTATTTAAAGAAATTTGGCCTGTATGAGCCTGCTAACACACTGCTGCTGTGTGCATATATACTGATCTCAAGTCAGCTTTGGGGCATCCCATTCTGTAACATACCATTAGCCTCTGCATTTACTGTAAGCTGCACAGTTATTTAAAGAAATTTGGCCTGTATGAGCCTGCTAACACACTGCTGCTGTGTGCATATATACTGATCTCAAGTCAGCTTTGGGGCATCCCATTCTGTAACATACCATTAGCCTCTGCATTTACTGTAAGCTGCACAGTTATTTAAAGAAATTTGGCCTGTATGAGCCTGCTAACACACTGCTGCTGTGTGCATATATACTGATCTCAAGTCTGCTTTGGGGCATCCCATTCTGTAACATACCATTAGCCTCTGCATTTACTGTAAGCTGCACAGTTATTTAAAGAAATTTGGCCTGTATGAGCCTGCTAACACACTGCTGCTGTGTGCATATATACTGATCTCAAGTCTGCTTGGGGCATCCCATTCTGTAACATAACATAACCTACCTACCATACTAAGCAGCTCTCTTATTTAAACTAAGCAGGCCTCTTGGAGGCTGATTGTCCACTTTTGGGTGTGCATTTATATTCGGTTTCATATACAGTGGGGTATCCCAATTTGTAAGATAACCTACCCCAACCATGTAAACTAAATAGGCCTGTTGCAGCCTGAGTTTCTCTGCTTGCGTATGGCCTGCATTACAATCTGTCTCTTTCAATGACACTGCTGCCTGGGGTATCCCAATTTGTAAGATAACCTACCCCAACCATGTAAACTAAAGGTTATGTCCTTCCAGAAGGAAAACTTATGCCGAACACTATTTTTGTTAGGGGCATTGACCTTTGGATTGATCGGCATGAAATTAAGGTTTTTTTTTCAAAGTATAGCGCTGTAAAGAAGGTCAAAATTATGTCTCATACTTGGATTATTGTTACTTTTTGTTCAGCTTGAAATATACCAGGCCACACGGGCATCCCAAGGCACATGCTATTTTAACCCTATCTGGTATACAACATAAGCGTTGATCAGGATCAGCTTCATTAAGCTACTTCAGTTTGCACTTCCTTTTGGACTGCTTTCATTTAACCAGGCCGCAGGGCACCCCAAAGCTGCACCTTGCACCCTACCTGTTTATACTAAATAAGCATCTACAGCCTCAGCTTTATTAAGTTATTGCATTTTGAATTGGTTTTGGACTGCTTTAAATACACCAGGCCGCAGGGCATCCCAAACCTGCATGTTGCACCCCATCTGTTATACTAAATAAGCGTTGATCAGCATCAGTTTTATTAAGCTATTGCATTTTGCATTGGTTTTTGTACTGCTGCCAAAACACTAGCCCATATGGGCATCCCAAACCAGCACATGTCACCCTATCTGTTATACAAAATAAGCTTCTACAGGCCCTTTTTTTATTTATTTATTTTTATTTATATAGAGCTGTAATAGCTTATATTAATTTGTGAGGTAAATTTGCCATTTTGCAGCATAATATAGAGCAGCCCCTGTGTAAATCTGAGGGGCAATAGCTTATATAGTGAGGTAAATTTGCCATTTTGCTTCGTTATATAGAGCAGGCCCTGTGTAAATCTGAGGGGCAATAGCTTATATTGTGAGGTAAATTTGCCATTTTGCAGCATAATATAGAGCAGCCCCTGTGTAAATCTGAGGGGCAATAGTTTATATTATGAGGTAAATTCATGGTTTTGCACCATTATATGGAGCAGGCCCTGTGTAAATCTGAGGGGCAATAGCTTATATTGTGAGGTAAATTTGCCATTTTGCTTCATTATATAGAGCAGCCCAGTTGCCATCGAAATCAACTACTGTCCGGCCAGTACAGCTTTTCCAGGGCAAACTCTGCTAGTTGCGGACATAAGTCAAGTTTGGCTTCCCAGCAAATCCAGTGGATCCTGAAGGTGTGTTGGCATGGTCATGTCAAGGTATGACATGACCTGCTGTTTGAGGTCCAGCTCCAGGTCTTCCTGCTGCTCATGAGTAGACTAACTATGCGGGTGTAGAAAGCTACTCACTAGCGACTGAAGACTGAGGCTGCTGCTGATGGAGCTGCTGCTGCTGCTGCTCCTTCCACCCCCCCCAGCAGCCATGGCAGTGGAAGGTGATCGCAGAGGTCCCCCCGAGTCATACCTGCGGGAGTATGGGCCATGGCACAGATAGACATCGCCCAACTGACTACGTGGGATGTCTCTGTAGTAGGTCAGTTTTTCCTCCCTCTCAGTGGGCGTAAAAAATGCCCCCATTTTGTGCCGGAAGCGCGGGTCCAATAAGTTGGAGAGCCAGAAGTCTTCCCGCTGACAAATGGAGACAATTCTGCGCTCACTAGTACGCAAGCATGTGAGCATGCATCGTGCCATTTGTGCAAGTGACTCGGAGGGACTACCTGTCTCCATCTCCACTGTAAACTGCCACGGTGTGTCTGGGTCCTCTGTCTCGCCTTCCTCACAACCCTCTAGCTCCTGTGGCTGCACCTCCTCTCCTGTCAGATGACTAGATAAAATGGTCATTTTGTGAAACCTAAACTGTGGTTTGCTGTGCCCCACCCCCTCCTCCTCCTCCACTTCAGCCCCCACAGGCTTCATGTGGCTGTGAAATGTATGTGCCATGTCTCCAGTGCCCTGACCAGCCATGCTTTCCAACATGTGTTGTAGTACATGAAGCAGTGGAATCTCATCGTTCATCTCATAGTCCTGGCAACTGACTAATAATGTAGCTTCCTCAAAGGGCCTGAGCAAA